>OX402528.1:10196100-10796100 GCA_948098885.1 Drepanosiphum platanoidis
AATGCAGATCTGTTATCTTTATTGCGAATTGTCGGTATAACAAATTTAATAGGTTTATTTATGTATGACATAAATTATGTCAGCGCTGCGCCGCACCGCGTTTCGACTCGCTATACTCGTCACTCCGCCGCCCCTCTAACCAGCTAGATGATCTAACGGGATTTCTCATCGTATAGACGTAGACTATTTATGTTTTCCGCCTAGAAATTAAAATCCATACTTCTAGAATCGTATTTTCGGATGTCGTCGCTTGTTTCTGAGTGTGGTCATATCGATACCTACATAATATTATTTCGTGGACGATCGTCTACCGCATTGATATCTCTTGTGCTTGTTCGCGCTATTCATGTCTATATGCGTCGGTCGGTTTGTGTTTTGTCGTCTTAATCGTAGACGACGACTATTAAATATTGTTGTCGTAATAATATTATTTAGTTTCGATAAATATAGTTTATTTCGATAGTTACGAAATATTCGTCACTTGTTTCTTTTTTTTAATTCGACCGAATAAAGCGATGTCGTAATAATCGTGAAAATCAAGTTCATCGTTTGTCATAATCAAATAAACGCCCGTCGTGTTTCAAGAACGGCCACTCCACCTCTATATACGACCAAGCGAGACGGCGGTATACTTGTGTTATGTTCTAATCTGCGGTCCGGTTCGAATCGTCGTCGTCGTCTGAAAATATGTCGATAATTCGTTCGCCTTTACCACGTCCGAACGATCGATTTCGTTTGTTTTAAGAACGTAAAACCGTCTAAATTAAATCTAGTCGCGGAGGACGCCACAGTCGTATTATTGCAAACGCCGTTTCTCAATACGTTACAAGTCCAGTAATAGAAACGAATTACCTCCGAGAGCGGGCAAACCTGTTCCTATTTCGTCGTTTTATTATTTCGAAATTGCGCAATTATTCCAACTTAAAATCACCATTGGAACGGAGACGCATCCGTCGCATTGACAATTGCTGACGTCTATAATATTTACCGAAATCCAAAATGAAATACAGATAGAACCGCCACCGAATATAATATTATGCTAGAGTATACTGTCATTGTAGTCGATTATTTTGGATGATAATCGATCGATACGTCATTATATTATAATATATGGCGTAGATATTTAAATGCTAATCGGATTTTTTTGTAGGAGCTCTGCAAAATCAATAGTTCGATCAACAGACAAAATTCGATTATCATAAAATTTAAAAAATAAATAAATACAATTTCACTTTGAATTTTCGTTCTCATCAGTCACGCGATGTAACCGAGAGTCGCGCGGTCGAGTCGAAAAATATCGTTATTTTCGGGGCTGTGCGGTCGTGTTTGGTCGACATGGCACGATTAAATACTCCCCACGCTCGCATACCCTAAACTCGGAGGTGGTGACTTATCGCCGCAGCCGCCAAGTACCTATGTGGGGCCATACTGGCTGTGTATATAAATTATAAATGTGTAAATATACCCATACTGGAGTAATACTGCCTAGTGGTCATTTTTCGCTCTCGACGTGCCAGCGACGAAAATATACGAGTATTTCACATATTATTATATTTTTATCGGTATAACATTGTACGATTACGATTTCGACGTATAATAATAATTGCGGTTTGTTTTAAACACCAACGGCACATCGGAACGCATTGACAACACACGAACGGTAAACGGTAAAGCAAATCGCCTCAGTATTTGTCCGACTTCCCAGTCCACGTCGTCGCGTCGGACGTTATTATACCGCGCGTTGTTATCGTTGTTTACGATTATCTAATCCGCCGGGAAATTCGAGCGGTATCATTATCGTCGTGATTTCAAAATTTGGCAACAATAACTACAGGTCATTATATTCCGGATCGGTATTATTATACACTTTGAATTTAGTACCGTGGGTCAGTGCGGCTCACGAGAGGCCACTAGCTCCGTGTGGAGCGTCGTAACTGCAGCAAACCATGTAATGCGCGGACTTACGAAGCCGATCGCCGTTCGCGCTCGTTTATACGATTATTTTCACGTTGTGATATCGACCTCTTTCGATTCTCCGTGCCGAATTCACCTAAGTGAAATAATATTTAAAAACTTACATAAAACACGATAATATTATCGTTGCCCAATGGTCGTCGTCGTCGACGAACGAAACGTGTTATTTTTTCGCCGAGAAAACGTCACGATAACTTGATTCCAGTCTGAAAATATACGTTTGACAAAAACAACTGCATTCGACACCGGGTGTTACGTGAAAATCCACGTGTCTTTTCGATTACAACGAATTATAATAATATCTCGATTTCAATCATATAAACCTAGTATACAAGTGTGATTTTTGGAAATTATGTAGTTATTACCCGGCAAGGATATTCCCACGAATATTCTTTCGGGTATTGATGCAAATTAACAAAACGAACCTGTATTGTGAAAATATAGTTGAATTTATTTTGCCCAACACGTAATAATAATATCACGGACTATTGGAATATTAAAAAAAAAAAAAAAAACTAATTAACTCGCCCCATTAGTGTGTGAATGTATAAAAAAATCGACTTTTGATTTTGTCAATAATTATTGAATGGAAATTTAATACAACACTATTAAGCATTATAGTAGACGTGAATCACGAGGTTGTGTTTTGAAAAATGAATAAATTTATAGTTTTCTTTAGACTCTTTTAAATATTATCAAGAATCGAGTGAAGCCGATCAACCGTTTTTCAAACGATTATTGTAAAACTGTATTGGTTTAATTTTTATTAATTCAATTAAATTTTAATTAAATCCGTTATTTGTTTCAGAACCGATTTTCAATTTAAAACTACACCGATGACACATAAAACTGTAAGTATAAATTTATATAGCTCTTCGAAACTATAGAATACAATTTCACCGATGAAATATCTCGAATGTCATACTACCTTCAGGGAGTTCAAAAGTTATCGTTTGTTTTCGTTGCATTATAATATTACGGCGCACGTGTACGTTTTGGTAACAATTACATGTTTTTCGATTCGACAAAATAAAAAACGACATATCGAAACTATTCCGCGGTCAGTACCTATTATAATCCATATTATAGTCTCTCCGCACCGCCGCCGGCAATGTGTCATGCATACGTATATCGGGTGGTTGGCCGATAAATGTCAACGCGTTGCCGGATAAAAACCACCCCGTGGCGAGGGAATACGAAGGGTCCGTCGAGCAGACGCGAGACAGTCGTATTTTAAAAACGTATAACGTACGATATTTTAATACAACACGAAACGACCTAATCGTATCAAACGCCGCGCCGCCGAATAGGTATAAATTTCTATTACCGTTTCACGATATCATGTGGGCATGCCGCATGTCGTCCGATCCCTCTCGGCTCATTAGCCGTTTCGATGGCGCATTAATCTTCGCCCCGCGTTTTTCATTAGTCATATACGATGTATATTTTTCAGGGGTGAAATAATAATAACACGCGTTTATAGTAATTGTGTAAAATATCGAAATACGTCGAAACGACGTGGTAAACGGCGAAAAATCGAGAGTTTTCACAAAACGCCGTATATAGAAAATATTCCGTTCGATTTTCAAATATAAACCTATTTACGTGTACGGCCGGGGAACGCGTCGCTTTAATCACGGCTTCTTGAATTATATAAAGAGTATATAATATATAGGCACTTCACGCATCACCTGCGGGCCGAAAAGGTACAAAATGATAGGCAAAAATCGTTTCGATTCTCTCTCCCCCGGTTTGTTGTATAATCGTTCAATTTGTCGATCATCGCGGGATAAGCGCAAAACTACAGCGTAACGTCGTACCTGACCCGCCGAGGTTTTATATTCCTTCTTTATTACATTGTTCAAATATAATAATTACATTCCGGTTGCTTGCGCGTGGGAGTTTCGTCGTACCTGTTCTCTTGTCGTCCGTATTTTGCATGGACGGCGACGACGAAGTAGGTAAACAGAAAAAAAAAAAACACCAGTAGGTAGATAATACGCGGCGCACACCCGAAAAAACTATGCGCATAAAGAGTTTCGACCGGATTTCGATTAATGGAAAGAAGAAAAAAAAATCGCTCCCCGCGCTGACCTAGATTCCCGGCTCCGCACACATAATAATAATATGATCTTGTAATTATTATTCTCGCGGTATTCGTCGAAATTCGCACCCATCTGTTAAAAAAACACCCCAATAACGGAATAAAAAGAGGTTGCGCGGAGTATATTTTTTCCCATGAATATCCACCTTTATGTAATTTTTTTTTTCGACGAAAACCCGATGGGGATTCGATGTTTTATTTTATTTTTTTTTTTTTTCTCAATAGTGTGAGACCGAGATTTTTAGGTCAACGGCTGCCGGGGATTTTTACTGTTTTTTAGAAACGATACATAATACGTCGTAGTGACAACCCTCTTTGGTCTCTGTCTATAACGTCTCCGGGGTGTGTATTGTGTCAGTTTTTTTCATTTCACGGAAAAATAAATACGTACATACGAAACGTGTATTATTATTGTATAAACGCGTATTGAAATTTCTCAATAAATACCAATAAATCGGTAAAAGGGTTGTCCGAGAAACCAGGAAATATCAGAACACACGTACCTATTATGCACGACGATTCGGTCGAATACACGTTATATTATACACACGTACACGCGTGAGTCATTGTGTGCGGACGGGTCGTCGTCGAATATAACCGAAAACAAATTTTACCTCGAATCCTTTTCTTTTTTTTTCCCTCCCCGGCAGCGGGGAACCGCGCCGTCACGAATTTACATTTATACACGGAAATGTCACACGCCGCGACACA
This sequence comes from Drepanosiphum platanoidis, assembly GCA_948098885.1. NCBI lineage: Eukaryota > Metazoa > Arthropoda > Insecta > Hemiptera > Aphididae > Drepanosiphum > Drepanosiphum platanoidis. Next base: position 10,200,890 of record OX402528.1, read on the forward strand.
CATAAACACGTTACTTTATCGAATTCTTTCGAAATAATCGGAGAACCAGCGACACCAAACGCGCGTTTACGGTTACAACACTGCAGTCGAGAGTAGAACGTATATTATACACTAGTACAGCGGTTCTCAAACCGTTTTTGTTCGCGGAGCCCTTATGTTCCTAAAAAAAAATCACGAAGCCCTGAAAATCAGAAATGTCTATTTGAGACAACGATAATTCATTAAAATAAACGATGCCAATTGTAAATGATTATTGCTTTTTATTTAAAAAATTAACTTAATTATCGTACAATATGTCAAATGGACGAAAAAACCCGACTTTTATCTAATCTCATTTTGACTATGACACAAAATAATATATTATGTGGATTTATAAATAGTTTAAACGTTTATAATAATACATATTGATACGGTCCAAATAATATTGAATACAATTATAAAAATTAAAAATATAATAATAATTTAATAATTTGAATTTAATTAATACAAATATGCCCGGGGAGCCACGGAGCCCCTAGACCAGGGATGGCGAACCTATGTCGCGCGTGTCACTCTGTGACATTATTGCATTATTTCAGTGACACGCCAATTTAAATATAATTCATAATTTTCACTTCACTTTCCAAACAAATTACCGATATTTTTAACGTAAAGTCGTAATAATTGCCGTAATATGTACTTTCCATTTCCTAATCTCGTAAACTAAAATCATGTGTTTAATTAATTATTTTTTAAGCAAAAAAAAGGTCTAAAAAGTTTCTGACACGCGAGGCGAATAAAATCAAACCAAATATTTTGATTTGACACGCAGTTATCAAAAGGTTCGCCATCCCTGCCCTAGACTACTCTCGCGCGGAGCACAGTTTGAGAACCGCTGCACTAGTATGTTGCGCGTATAAATCTTTACGTATAATACGTGCGTGTAACTGGAATATTACGACGAGAATAATGACAACTACGGTATCAATTATTTAGAGAAGAACTCGAGCACGACTGACGATAATCGTTCTATTAAAACGTATCGTTTTAACGTCGTAAAACGATGTAGATATTCGGTCGAGTTGTTTAGGTTTTATTATAATTTTATTTACAGATGATAATTTCAAAAATCACGTACAAGTGTTATTTTGTCCGTCGGTATTTGATACCTAGGTATTGGTAATAGTCGTATTTCATCGTTACACCAACACCTATATTATTATAGTATATCTTACGTCAGTCCATATACCGTTTGTTTGTCATATACGGTTTCGTTTTTGTCGATAACCATCATCGCGTTGTAAATATTATAATTGCAAAACATTTTGGTGAAAAAAATCATATTGCGTGTACGCCTATTATAAAATACCAATCGGTCTGTTCATAAATTTTATTAGTCATTGGGAAATTACCTTTATAGATTTATCACTCGACTTATTGTATATATATGTAAGAATTATTATTGTCCGTTGATGGGGTGGGGGGGGGGTGGGAGACTAGAAAACGTCGGATTAATTGTAATGTAATTAATTTGTCCGGTTTGAAATTAAGACGTCCATATAGTGATCGTTATTATATTAGTTGAAACATATTTATATTACGTAAGATTATTAAACTCGATGACTTATTAGTATTTACAGTGAAAGTTTTCGAAAACATAATATTTCATACGTAATACCCACAATCATACCTGTGTAGTTTTTAGAAAATTAAACATTCTTGTCGATACTGGATTATTCGCATTCAGTGTTATATCGCGCGTACGTACATCGCGGCACGTGATGTTATAAAACAAAACCTCCGAGACTACGTTGCAGCGTTAAGATCGCGTTAAGATTTGTTGTTGTAGTAGTTGTTGTTTTTTTTTTACTTAAAAAAACGTTTTATTAAAATAATTTCCAGATGCGCGCGGCCGTGCCGCAGGGGAGGCAGCAACAGATGCGCGCGTTGTGCATATCCGTAAAAAAACGCTCTATCACGACGTCATTTTCAGCGACGGGTTCGTGTGTTCTCTCGGCGATTTGAATATACGCGTAATATTATATATATTTCGTTTCGCGCATCACAATAGGAGGCGTATGTTTCACGGATAAAAAGTCATTGAACGACAGACCATTAATAACGCGAAACCGAGACCCATTGGGGTAGTGTATAGGCGCGTATATGTGTACATTATGCGCGTACATAATAAGAAGAAGAAGAAGAGAGCGGCGGGAAAAAAAAAACACGGCGTTTTCTGATCCCTGCAGTGCGGCGGCGTTAGCCTCGAGTGAATTTACATAATAAAACGGCCGTGTCAAAAGAATTTCGCATAATAATACGAGTATGCGATCTCTTGTTAGCTCCAGTCAATCGTGACACCCTATACGGAGGAGGGAAAAAAATCCAGATAAAAAAATCGGCGCTTTACGTCGTCGCTGACAAAGTCTCGAGCGGATTTATATTATATACGACTCGTATATACCGCGGGCGTGGGGTGTCTAGCAAAAGTTTGACGGCGCATCAACAGGTGAAGGAGGTATTTTGTATACGGTATAATGTATGCGCGACGGCGTATACGCAAATCAGAAAAAAGGGGTGTGCCATTTTTTTAACCCACGCCGAAAAAAGATCCTTTCGAGTACGCGTTGCGCAGCAATGTTGAATACATTATAATGTATTACGGTAAAATGGCGACGACGACGTGTGTATGGTCGAAAGAGTTGTAACGCGATTCGTTTGCATAAAATATAGAAGCGCGCGGCCGTTAGCCGATTCGCGGTTTTCTCTCAATAGAACCGTGCTTTGTATTGTTACGTTAATAAAATGTATAGCCGAATTCTAATAATTAGAAGATGATGTCACTGTTACGACAGTAACTGTTGTGCGTCGAATCGAAGTGGAATTAATTTTTGAAAAAAACAACAACTCGAATACGATTCGTGTATAAAGTTCAACGACTCGATTCATAAATTTATATTCGTATATAAAGTATAGAAAATACTTGCGCCGTGGCCGGCAATCGAAGAGAAAAAAAAACTCGACGTTTTAATTAAAACGTAACCGCGGTCGAACGTTTTAACGTAATAATAATAGATTTATGAAATATTATTATATATATTAGCGACAGTTCTTTTTAAGCCTCGGCCGGCTCTCTATATGATTATTGTCCGCGATAAAACGTCGTCGGTCTATTATTTCTCAGACCATTATATAATTATATTACTACGGTCGTGTTTTTTATTTTTTATTTGTGCGCATCTCGACGGTCATACATTTTCAGTTGCCCCCCGAACAACTACGAATATTTAAATACTAGAAAGAAAAACCCAAAGTTATCTCCTACCCCGCCGGGAGTACGCGCGGTTTAATATGGCAACACTCGAGCGTCTATTTAAATATAACGTCTTGACCTCTAACCTTGTGGGAGTAATTTCGTAGTAGCAACAATAACGCTGTCGAGTCGGATAATTAGCCACCCGAGTCCGGTCACGATATTCTTCTATACACAATAACATGTGTGGTGGTGCGCGCGCGTATACATAGTCTTGTTGTCGATTTTTTTTTTTGTATTCCCGTTTTCTTTCCTTTTTTTTTTTTATGACATTAACGTCGTATTTTGTTATTGTTTTACGGTTCAATATAACGAGTGATTTCAAATTAAAAAAAACCGTACCTATCGTGTAATTATATATCGGATCGATGCGGTTACTACATGGGCGCTTCGTTATTATTATAATCAATTATCGTGCGCACGCTAAAAAACCAAAACGCAAAAGTTTTCGCATAACGCGGAATGCACGTGTTTTCAACATGCATTTTAATAAGACCACTTCGACACGTCGGAAACGAATTCACGCGACGCGGGGTCACGATAGAAACTCGAGTAAATTTCGAGTCTATATTGTGCTGTACAAGGAAATCAAAACCAGTGAATCTACTACGTCGACACGTCATTCGCTTCCGATGTAACGCTAGCGCGTCATAACATTACAATATTCGTATATCGCGTATAATTATTAAAAAATTGCAAATTGAAAAATTTAGAAAATATCATTCGTGCTCCTCCTCGAACAGCCCGGAGCGATTCGAATTCAATTCGATCGGCGAGTCAATAAAAAAACGCGATTTTTACGTGCTCGTCGGTCGCGGGGAACTCGTATTGTGTAGAAACTTCGCGACGACTGTGACGTGTGTACGTAATGCGTGCATATTAATTATTGTCGTCGTGTATATTCGATCTACTAGAAAAAAAAATCGAATAGATACTTAAATTTATTATTTCAACGACCTCGCAAACAAACTATCTTTTCTTTTTCTTTTTTCAACGCCATTCCAATATTCGTTACAAACGAGGAATGAAATATACCGGCTGTAATTGTCGTAGTATCTATAATTATTTTGTAACATATTTCTCGACCAGAACGTACGCGTCCCACACGGAATTCACTTCGCGTCGCGTCGTCGCGAGTAAACGATACGGAATAATATTGTGACATTACAATCGTTGCTGTGTAATTTAATAATAATTATCTCGGCAAACTATATAATATGATTTAGAAAACCAATAATTCCGATTGTAACGAAGGCGACTCGTAGAGTCGATAAAATGTGAAAATAGTAATCGCCGGAGTAAAATGGTCCTCGCGATGTCTGTTTGTCGTTTTATTCACAAGTACGCTCTCAGAGAGAACCTGTAACGGGAATCATTATCGTGTATCAAACACGCGGCCAAACGTCGTCGTATATTTAATAATATCATGTGTGCGTTTTCACTACGATAAATTACTATTATCAAATACGATATGAATTCGTTGAAACAGCCGGGCGGGATTAAAGTCAAATTTCAAATAAAATGTGCGCAGTGTAGTACAATAGAGTGTTTATTAAGTATTATTCGTCAATAATATTATAATCGTAGCCAAACAAATCTCAACTAGTTGTTATTATATCGATTACCATATATTATAATTATTGTAAAGATAACTTAACGACTGAATTGCTAATCAACATATTACAGTCGTATGATTAGTAAATAATATTTACGAATTCATCAATAGTTAATAGCGTTAATGCGTTATTATGAATTTTGAATACTATACAAAAACTCGACACATTAGTCAACATATTATATTGTTTTCCTTTCATTAATATATATATATATAAATGATAATCGAAGAGGATTAATATAATCCCTTCCAAATATCATTCGGTCTCTGAAATTTAACGGTCTGCAATTCTATCGATATTTTTTCATTTGGAACTCGTTTCAAAAATTACCATAAAAAAAACCTTCAACGTTAATAAAAATAATATTAATTCTACAGTGCAGTAAAACTCCTCCGACTGAACCAATTTCGATCGATGCTTTTAATCGATTCGATAATGGTTTTTGAACTCGTCTCTAATAAATCAACACGATGTGAATTCGCCGCTTTTCGAACAATAATTATTATTATCAAACATCGCGATGTACAAATTTTTCCGACGTTTTGTATTTTATGTTTTCGGGTCGAAACGACATATTATAAACCTGGCATTAAAACGCTTAAAAAACAACTAAAAATAATTTAGCGTCAGCGATTTTATTACTGCCCGTCCCTCTTTTCATCCCGTATCGTTTGCAGGATCTTCATTCCTGGCCGGCCGGCTGGTCCCCGGCGCTATTTATGACCGACGAAATCTCCCCCAAACATCAGGCCACTCGAAAATAAGAATACGCATTTTTTTTTTTTATTATTCATTTTCGAAAGAACTAATGAATAATCGTGAGAGCAAGTCGAAAAAAAGAAAAAGAAAGCAGAGAACCTAGCCTATACAATATTATAATAATAATGTAACTCGGAGATCCGAAGTCTCGAATCTACGTCACGTAAGAGTCTATCGGAAGTGTATTGGTCGCAGAGAGAACGGCGTGCGACTTAAAAAAAACGAACGACACGTAAACGGATACTGTTCCTATAAACACCGCGATATCGGTGTCGCGATACACCCCGCGTCCGGGCACACGGCGTATTATGCTTGTATAATAATAGCCGTTCCTACCAGATAATCGCACTCTGATATATCGCACTGCAAGTACAATAAGGCCACAAATCAAAAAAAAGGGAGCGCTGAACTTTTTCTGCGTTTTTTTTTCGATAGTGGTTCTATCTACATCGAAATTTATTAGAATTTATAATTAGCGAAGGAAACTTATAGTGGACTTATATAGTGGCGGCTCGGTACGATATACGGCCGCGAATTGAAATAAGACTTTTTCATTTTAAATTAAAACAAATGCGATTCTCCCGAGTATAAATAACGGAAATTGATTTTTTTTTTAAACCGAATAAAAGTGTACGTATAATATGAATAATATGTATACTCGGTAGATTTATCGACACTTGTTTTGAAAAAAAATTAAAATATCGAACAGTGAATTAACAGTTTTAATTACGTTTAATTATTATTGTCGATCGATAAAAACAAATTTTTATTATTTTTATTCTAGTCGGAATGATTATTGTAATTTACGTCTATTCTCACAACACCATATCGCTTTTGATAAAATACAAAACATTCAATTGTTTGTCGACCATATTATAATAATAAATACGTACTTTACAGTCATTCTCTACGTATTTCAAGATAACAGTCTTATCCTCTATATCTATTAACCGCCCACTATTATGGTAATTATACATAAACATTATATTGCGATGAATCTCATCTGATCGCGTATAATATGAATGCTTAATGCTTACAACGATATGTCGTGTAAAATGTAATAAACGATATATTTTTTAGTCGCATAAGCGTTTTGTGCAATCAACAATATCGATGAAGATATTTCTTAAAAATAATATAATATATTTGATGCTGTATGTTTTTTTTTTATAGTCAAGGGCGAGATACGGATGAGATGCAGATGATGGGTGATTGATATCATCGATTGGTCTGGAAAAATACGATTCCGAGCGAAGGAGGTAAAAAATAACACACACACACACACATCATGGTAAAATCAATAGACTCCTCGTTTTATTCAGAATCTTATATAAATTTGGTTTTTATGTATGTACATTGAAATTCTTTCCATAACAATTTAAAAATGTTCTTCGTAGGCTTGCAATTTTGCTTTAGCCTTGACTATAAGTATTGTAAAGTAGGTAGTTAAAAATAAGAACATGATTTTCAATCAACAAACGTTAGTTTTTAGACGGTTTTAATATGACGTTTTAATGAATTATTATGAAAAAAAATAAAACATTGCAATACATTGAAACTATAACAACGAAAACGGTTACTTTCGGTTTTAAAAAGGCCGTAATTAAAACGAAGTTTATTGCGAGTTTGAAAATAATTTTAACCGTCGCAAAAACACGAGCCAATAGGATAACATTTACGCGCGTTGCAGGACTGTGAATTCGATTTCCCGACCGATGCGGCCTACTCGTACCGGCGGCAGTGCGATATGCTTATAGAATATTATTTTATTCTAACGTTATGCGAGTCGGATGAAATGGTCAATACACCCGCCCCGCGCGTGCAGCAATCTTCGCCACCGGTTCGCCGGGGCATCTCGGCTATAAACCGTTTATGCACGCGCGCATATTATTATTATTATTATTATACGCACAAAGCGCGCGACGATATAATAATAATAATCATAACGTATTTATATGCACACGGAGAGATCAAAAACACTGTTTGTAAATCGTATATAAAAAGTGCGTAAAAAACGATAATATTCATTGTGATAAACGATATATATTATTATTATACAGTGTGTGTGTGCATAAAATAATATATATATACTATAATAGGTATATAGCGTATCACGCGACGGTCTTAATGGTGCACATACGTTATATCGTCGCGTACCACAGACGTACCTTATATAAATATATATCTGTGTGTGAGCACAATGGCTTTGTGCCGTGATTTCAGCAGCCAGTCCCCTCGCGCGCGCGTATTGTTTGGCGCCCGCGCGCGCGCAGAGAATATTATTATACACACACGTTATATGCTTGTGCGTACTTATATATATATATATATGTATATACATGTATATACAATATGCCCGGATAGGTGTCGGCGGCAGAGTTTTAAATTTATCGTCATATTTATTGCTGTGCCGCCACACTGTTTCTATATACATAATGTATACAATAATATTATTATAACAGCTATCGGACGCGATACGGCGCGACCACGACCGCGGTTATTACGGTCACGCGGGTTGTATGCAAATATATTTCACGCGCGCGGCATATAATAATATAATATATTGTACGCGCGCACACCTCCTATATATTATAATAAAATAGTAATATATTGACGCGAGCGCGCGCGGTCTCGGCCGAGATCCGAATCGCACGTTCAGCCGCCGCAGTTTCATCCGTTTATAATATTATTATTCTTCAATATATTACAAGTAACGCGGAATCGAAGCGACGGATTTCTCTCTCAAGCACGAATCCGCCGCACGATAAAAATAATAATAAATACAATATAATATTTTGCCATAATATACGTCATTATAACGCAGACGATATTATTAATTCCTACGGACGTCGCGCGCGAAAAGGTATCGCGCGGAAACAATAAAATCCACCAGTCACTCTTGTTTTCAGACCCTTTTTGTTTATTATTATAGGAAATTTTTTTTTTCGCTTTTTTTTTCTCTCTCGTTTTTGTTCCTCGTCGTTTGACGTCTGGCATTCCGCGTCATTATGTTCTATCGGGCGGATTTTCGAACAATCATTTACGAGGGCTTTACGGTAGAAATATGGCGAAATGTTCGTAATTAACCGGAATCGGCGGCACCCCACCGGAACACCCGGCGAGCGCTCGTTTAGAGACGAGTGGTTACCAAAAGAGAGGGGAAAAAAAAAAATTAAATTATATCCAATAATAATAAATGCGGTATTTATGAATTTCGCACATAACACCCATTTATACGTCTCAAACTAAACCGTTCTTTTTTTTCATATATGTACGTATACATATTATATATAATATGAGGCAGTACACGTCTGTTTTTGTATAGAATTTATAATGTAACAACACATCGCATAACAAAATGCACGTTGAAACATCATGCTCTGGCGTTTAGTAGTTTCTTATATTATACACCTATTGTTTATGATGTGAAAAGTGAAAAAGGTAGTACCAATTTATTTGAAATAATTGTCCATAAAAACAGTTTTATTACCGTTTTTACCAGGTAGTATAGCCGCCGTGTCGTGTTTTGTATACCTACGTATTATTTTATACTCGTATACAAAGATACGAAATATACAGTCTCTTAAACACACCGAAAACATTTTAAACTCGAATGTTCAAAACTCGTCGTTTACACTGTGTGAATTCATCACACCGTACCTACTCTTTTTTTGCAATTTTTTTGCAGGGCGTGCATAGTAGGTCTGCTGGTAGGAGCAGTGGTAAAAAAGTGTAGGGGAGGGAGCGCGGGGTGGACACTATTCTCCTGACTAATGTGCCGCCCTCGACTTTTTCCCTGTAACGTGTACTACGTATAATAGGGACATTTGACACGAGTGATAGCCCCCCTTGAATCGTAGGCGCCGACAGAGGGGTAGCGACCGTTACCCCGCCTTTTTTCAGCAAAATCATATTTTTACTACCCCGAAAAAAAATCGCGATTTTCCCACCAGAAACAGAACAGATCAGTTATTAATAAGGTATTATACGTAATTATAATGAGATATCATTTGTTATGAATACATAATTATGCAACAATAGCGTAATAAATACTGATAACAACGAGCGTGTTTGTTTGCGTGAAATCGGAACGATCGAAAGTTTACGTCAGTCGAATTCTGCGTGGGCACACGGCCAATGAAAGCCAACGCTGCTCGCGCCACCCGGCCAATGACAGCCGAGTTGCCCACGCAACCCGACCGAAACCGATCGCGAAAGTACGGAGCGGCTCGTAGACGATGCTCAGTCTAGTGCCGACGGCGGTTCCGAAAGTTCTTCTCGATTTTTGACGTTGCGATTTTTTATTTTTCTCCGCGACGAATAGTGTTTGTTATAATTTATTATCTCGTATTAAAGACTTAATCAAACTTTCGATCGTGAGACTTTTGGTTTTCTTTTAATTCAACCGTTTTTTATCCGTTACTACTCACTTCATTTCATCACAAGCCGAAATACGAACGCCGAACCGAAACAGCAGCGACTCTCACCGGACAGGCCGTAAGTAGTATATTTATTTACAGTCTTTAGATAGGCGGGGGCCGCGGGGGCCGATAATGGGTAGCGTCCGCTTATTTCCACGAGGTGGTATATTTTTGCAACGCCGTAGAAAAAAAATCATTATTTTCGCACCAGAAACTTATGACTAGGGCCCGGATTTCAATGCAAAGTGCATATTTTTTTGGTTGATCATACACAATGCTTTCTAAGTACATAATTCGTTTCATGTAACGAGGGTTTGAAAGCTACAAATTTTATTTTGCATTTTTTTTGCATATTTCGACGTTTTTTCATTTGTAGAGCATTTTTAGCATTATTGGGTCATTTTGTTGGTTTTTAATGCATATTTATTCAATATAGATATAAAACTTGGACTATTCAAAAAATTATCTTAAGATAAATTATTTTCTTGATATTTAAGAAGGTTTATCGGGTTTTATATAGTCAATATTTCAAATTTTCAGTTTTTTTTTAATAAAATAATTATGTAAAAATAATTATTATGTCTCATTTATAAATTATAATTTGTATAAAAAAAATATATGGCATTTTTAAGGTCATTTTTGTGGTAAATTGTATTTTTTAAGGGCATTTTTAAGGTCATTTTTGTGGTAAAATGCATTTTTTAAAGGCATTTTTGGCTATTTATTAGAGCATATGTGTATGGTTTTAAGTGCATTTAAACCCGGGCCCTACTTATGACAATCGAATAGATCGGTTATTAGTAGGTACCTAATTATAAGAAATAACCTCTATATTGTTTTTTCATCGCTGTCGATTCGTAAACGTCTCCGTCAAACTCGTTTTTATTTTGTTAACACACGAATAATCATGAAACATAACTTTATTGCAATCGCGCACAATATTTGAGATTATTATATGAAATTCCGCGCGATCGTGCATAATATATTTAAATCGTGCATATTATTATCATCATCATCATCATCATACCGACTGATATTATAATACAATCATTACAATCGTCAATAACGAGTAATAATAATATAATCGATAGAACAAACACGTACGTATTATTCAAAGTTTAATTTAGCTCACCACAATGTGCGGGCGATCGTTTCACAACACTATAATAAACACTACAATTAGACAATTTTGTTGTTGTTCTGTATTTTTTTTTATAATTAAGTTTGTACGAGAGATAGAGAGAGAGAGAGAGAGAGAAAAGGGCGTACGACATATCCTATTACGCCCTTCGAATAATATCGATCCGCTCGTTTATTATATAATATATCGGACATGGTTTTTCTTATTAACGACGTTTAATCGAGTTAAATTTTTTTTTATTAACGTTAATATAAATTAAACCGCACGGAGATAAAGCGTGAAACGAAACGAAAAATAAAAACAAAAAATAAAACTCGTTATTATTACAGTGCGTTCGCCGATATTACATTTTCGGGGCACAAATTATTATTATTATTCCGTCGTTGTTTTAAAAAGTCTTCTTTTTTCTTTGTCATCGTCGTCGTGTCTCGGTTAACCAAATTTGTGGTAATGAGTAGGTACTTGGTTTTTTATTATCGTTTCTCGGAAGGCAAAAAAAAAAAACACAAAACGTGTACACAGCGTTCGGTTTTATTGTCTTATTTTTGCAAATACACACACACACACACACGTATATATATATGTAGGTATTTATTATATTGTAATAGGTCGCTGCAGGTTTCGGCGGAGACTGCGTGCGGGCATATATATATATATATGTATAATACATAGACGGTAACAATAATAATAATAATAATAATGATAATATTATATTATTATTGTGCGGACATAATTATGGGGGTGTGCGAGCGCACGCGTGTATATATTCTCTACCTGCATATCGCTCGGGACTTGTGTATTACCTGTGGCAACTGTCAATATTTAAAATGGATATTTCGTACCAAAAGTCTGGCGCCTCTTGTTTGGCATTCTGCGGCAACAGTTGGCGGCCGACAACAACAGAAAAAAAAATATACACACACATATATATATATATAAAATAAAATAAAAGAAAGAAAGAAAGAAAAAAAAAGAAGAAGAGAATAAATATAATGCGGAGAGACAAGAAACCGCACAGACACCGAAACGGCGCCGGTGGATTTTTAATTTGGTCCCTGCCCGTCCTTTTTACCCTATTCCTTGTTATTTAATTTTTCCAATTTTTGCACAATACACACACACACACTTGCACGATTACAAAAACGCCGCCGAATGATGATGATGCCGTTGCATTTTTAATGGCATGTGTATTACATTTTGATTTATGTCCCATTGGTTCTCAAAACGACGACCTTAAGAATGCACAATACGTATACTCGTGTACGTTACGTATATCTCGTAACGATTTTATTTCCATTGTTGTATTCGTCGATAATTACATAATGGAAATACACACTGACCTAATGTTTCAAGTCAACAGTCTAGTTTACAAAGACTAGGCATTCATAATATAAATATTTTAATAATTAATATCGCAGTATAAAATAATGTTACACTACGTTTTTTTTTTTTTTTTTTAAAATTAACTACGATTATCATAATATACATTTTTAATGATACCGAATATTACTTAATGGCGTGTTAAGTTACTTCAAGTTAATTATGTAATTTTAAGTGGTTTATTAGTAATTACTATTTGTTAAAGAATAATATACGAATCCGCCATTATTATTTATATTTATTATGTTTACACGACTGGGAAATAAAAAAACACGAATAATTATAATACGGCGAAATAAAATATTTTAATTTATTAAAAAACCTTAAAAGGATAATAATACATACCTGCGTAATATTTCTGTTTATTAATTTTTTCTCTTCTCCGTTCGAGTTATGACGTAGAGCCGACGGAAGTAGAGCGCATGAACTCGAGCGCGTCTTTATGCATATCATCGTACGGAATTTAGATATCATGTCGAATTAATTAATTTATTAAACTAATTTTGGGAAATGTTTGCCAACGTTTTGGCTTAACACGCGCATTTAGAAAAATCCGTGTAATTAATATTACAAATTAGCGTTATGAAAATTTACGGTCTGATAACGGCCGTCGGAAACCACGCGAGTATTTGAATCTTTTTCTTCCGTTTTAAATATTATTATTATTATTATTAATCTGCAAAACGAACATTCGTGGAAACATTAGAATCTCTTGTCGTGTTAACTCGAGTTTGGCGGCCTAATACGTTTCGGATAGCTTTGAGTAGTTATGAATTATACATTCTACGCCGTAAACTTATCCACCATAACTTATTCACGGACGTGCTGTGCCCATTGCCCGTATTCAATTAGTAATGGCCCATTGAATGCATTTACCTATTAAACGACTCGAATAACGTTATAATGTCGTTAACGTGTCGAAAAAGATGCAACGGATCTTTATATCCGATCAATAACAATTTAGATTTATTGCTCGTAACCCCGTTAGTCGTTATAGAAACAAATTATTATTATTGTTATAGTTCTCTCGGATCCGGATCGCCGAAAAATAATATGACTCTTTTCGAAATAATCGAACAGGTTTTCGCCCTCTGTATTCTTAATATTTTCTAATTTCAACGATGTCGCCGGACAGGGTATCTCCGAATGATGTCGGTGAATATTCGGTCGTCAAACTCGAGGTACGCTCTCGGGATTTTCCTTTCGGGGACGGCCGCCCACTTGGAAACAATTTCGATAAAAGTATTTGAGACATTTTATGAGACCGACATTGCGCGCGATATTTGGACGTTTTTTTTGTTGTTGTTTTCCTGCACGTTTACCACTCGTCAAGACGGTCGATTGATTGTAACGTAAAAATTGACTTATCCGGGGCGCTTTATCGCACGTATTTACGAGAGCACCGGTTACCGACAGCGCAAAGTTTTAAATAATTATTGGAATACACGTTTCAGCGCGGTTTATACGCCCAACGACGACGGCGGCGGCGTCGTATTGTCGGTGTTGTACTGCACACTAGAGTAATAAATTAAACGATCTCGAACGCGCGTCGATAGGTTTATCATATAATATGCGCGAAATTAAAATAGGTTTTCAGTCGTCATTGTTACGACGCAGTAATTATCGCGCGGTCGCCGCGGCGTGTTCGTTGGGGGGGAGGAGGAGGTGAAACCTATAATGTTTGATTTCCTTGGCCCCGGCAATATTGTTTTTATTTCGTTGCGCGTGTTTTATCCGGGCAGTCGTTTCCACGATACCCGCGCGAGCCTGTTAGATTCGCCGGAACGCGGATGAGTTTTTTTCGAGAAACTGGTCGGGAAAGCGACTCTCGTCGTGAAAAACGACGACGGAGATGGGCTCCGAAAATATGATCGGACGAAAATCGCGCCATAATAAACGATATACATACGTATATCCGACCGCGTATTTACCGATGCACGAAAACCAGTTTGGCGTCGTATTATTATTTGTTACGCGACTGCACACGGACGTTTTATCTCTCGCACACAATAATACTTGGGCACGCCACAATGATATAATATGATTTTTTTCCCCTCCCTCCGTCTCTTTCGGGCCTCGACGACGATCTTATATTTCGGACAGGGGCGTGTTTCCACTCGCGAGCGGCCGTGTCTCGCGATGGGACGTTTAACGAGAAACTCAAAACGACGACGGCGGCGGCGGCGGCGCGACTACAATAGTGTCGTCCTGTCGACGGAACCCACCCGCAGCGCCCGCAACCGAGTGTTTTCTCTTTTGGACGACCGCCCGGTCATTGTGAACCCCGTCCTCCGACGCCGGCGTGTCGCCGGAGACTCGGACGACCAGATAAGACCGTCTGAAAGAAATATTTCTAAATTCAATTAGATAATATAATAGTATATACGTATACTCGTATATATATATAGGTGTACATAATATTATTGTTATTATTGTCGTAAGGGATAAAACACACCTACCTGCTGCTATCCCGCGTATTATAATAATAGGAACGATTTGCCGGACAAACACCGAACCGTATCCCGGTGGGGCGCGATGACCGTCGAGGAAACTCGTCGAGCACGACGTTTTAAATACTAATTGCGCGCTGCCCCAAGCGCGTCGTCGTCGTGTGCACTGTATTAAAATATATTAACGTCCGCCGTGTTTTCGTTTAGCGAGTAAAATTTCGTCGCCGCCCGAGCCATATACGACGCGAGCTACGCCGTTTACGACGTACTGCCGCCGGTATTCGGTTATATATTTTTTAAATTTAAAATTCAAATAATCACGGTTCGTTGAACCGGCGGCGGCGCGGCGGCGTACGTACGATCAACGAGACAATGCGTCGTCGTCGACACCGCGAGGATGTGGCCGTTCACAATAAAAATTTTTAGGCGCTAATTTTCGATTTCGTTACGTGTTATTATTATTATTCAACCGTGGTAATGAGAATGACGATTTGTGCTAGCGAATTCAAATCGCGCCCAAAGTATCGTCCGGACGAAACGGGGCATCGGAATACGGTTACGATGTGCGGCGGGCCGCGTGCCATATTTATTACGCGTTCGACGACAACGAGAGCCTCGTGTAACACTTTTCCGCGAAACCGATCGAATGTTTATTACTTGGCCTAGGTGGGATATTTTATTATTATATCGTTTGTGTTGCTGTCGGAACGCGTGCCGCCGCCGGAGCCCTCGGGGTTTCGTGACTGGTTACACTAATCGCGCCCATTGATGAAGTTTAAATCGGAAGCGGGCCAAGGGGTTCTTTTCGCCCGGGCGTTCGACTAACGCGGCGCGGCGAAAAGCTCTTGTCGTCTACTCGCGCCGACAGTTTTTTTTTTTTTTTAATTTTTAAAAACCAGTAGTATTGCGGTGGTCCTCGTGAGGTCGATCAAGCGTTAGTCGGCTACATTTTAATGCGAAAATAGCCGTCGGGATGCAGAGACCGGTTTGTCTTTCGGGACATTGGTGAGAGGCGTACACGACGACGAGGGTTTCATTTTCCATCACTTTTTCACGTACGACTTTTAAACTGTCGGGAAATTCGAAAAAACGACCTCTCCACAGTGCCGACTAGATGCGATTTTCTATCTGAAACCAATACTGGAGTTGGACCATTTTTCGGGTAGGTACTTATCGCGTACACATACACACACGTCACGGTAAAATCAATAGATTTCTCTCTAAAACATTGTCGTGAAACTGTATTTCTCCTTTCGACCGACATTTA
Source organism: Drepanosiphum platanoidis (assembly GCA_948098885.1). Classification (NCBI taxonomy): domain Eukaryota; kingdom Metazoa; phylum Arthropoda; class Insecta; order Hemiptera; family Aphididae; genus Drepanosiphum; species Drepanosiphum platanoidis. The sequence continues at coordinate 10,217,216 of OX402528.1, forward strand.
GAATACAACACTATATATTTTTGTTTCAGATCGATTCGCATACGTTTATTCGATTACGATTCAATTTGATTTCCGATGACTTTAACGTACACAAAAGCCTTTACTTTTTCCATAAAACCTAACCATTTTCACCCCATTTCATACGGTCTATTATAATTTTTTTTATTATTATTGAAGACAGAGGCGGACTAACAATTTTTGTCCCGGGTTGTAACATTTATTATCGGGGACCCATATTTTTTATTTTTTATGTACATTTTATGTATTTATACACATGTTTATACGTGTTTTATGTACCTACTAAAAATGAAATCTCTCGTTAGAGCAATAGAGCTACAGACGTGCGTTCTAAGAATTTGGACTATCGACATTTTTTTTTTTTTTTTGTAGAGTATTTCGTTTGCTCACGTTTAATACTGTAGACGGTATAATTTATAATATACTTTAATCCTTTGTGATATGTAGGTAGCACATGGTATTCGACGTTATGGGTTCAAAATAAACAAATTCTCTCAGTAACGAATTTTCGACTAATAATGGTCTAGTCATAAGATACCTCGACCTAGAGCTATCTCCCGATGACTTTTACATTTTGACTGTGAATGGCCCCAAGTGCACTAAGCCACGACATAAGTTGGAAATAGAAACCGAAACGACTGTTTTAGTAAATAATTGGTTACGAAAAACTGAGGGTAATATTCAAAGTCAAAATATTGAATTTATTATGATTATTTTGTATTTTTAGTTTTTTTACGTATAGACTATAAAACAAAAAAAAAAAATCGGTTATAACAATTTGGAAAGTAATACTTTAAAAGATAGCGCATAAAAATGAAAAACTTGTTCGTTTAAAACGTATTATACTATATTTAGATTGTAATATTATCGAGTACCTGTTACTTAATTTTACTATTTCGTTAGATTTTCGCAACGGGCTTGAAATGTTGTGATTGCGTCACGGATTTCACGGAAAATCACACTACGAAGAGACTTTAACACTGAAACATGTTTTTGATGACTGTCTGCTTCGGGGCAAAGACGAGTGTCGATCGCGACGGTTCGCCAATGAATTATGCGTCTCCGGGCGTCGTTTAGTGATGCGATCACGTAAGACTATTATTATAATTAATCGGGTATTTTGCACACAGCTCGCCGGGTCACAGAGTTCGATTCTCGCGTTTTCGGACGGCGCGCGCCGAGCACATGATGCTCGGATCCGGAGAGCTCTGAATATTCGAATCGATTTGTCGTCGCGGAATTCACCACGACGCCCGGCCGTACATCCGGGCTGTTTACACGTCGTATTTCGTCGTTTTATCGTTATGACGATATCGCGGTGGCCGAAACCGACTCAGGCGCGCGTTCGGGAAATCGCAAAATCGCAATTATATTAACTATCGTCATTCCTCCGTGAGAACGTTATTATATTTTATCCCGCATATAATGCGCGCGGCAGATAATACGTAATTACTATGTTTTTCGACGTCGTATTACGTCGCCGCCGCTGCTGCCGCCGCTGCACACCGCACTGCAGAGCCTCTCGTCTACGTAAAAAAAACACTCGGAAAAACACCCACGCCGGTCGCGACCGCAGCACTACCGGTCTTGGACGACTCGATAGTTCTCAATACGAGTGCGTGTGCGCGCAGCACCGTTTAAAGCCATTGTGTAACGACGAATAATAACATCGGCTGTAGGAGAACAAGTATCACCCGTGGTATATATGTACATACAAGAAGAGAGTACATAATATTGTGTGACCCTTGCGAGAACCGCGGTCGTGCGTAATTATTTCATTACCTACACGGCTCGCGCGCCGCGTGTACTTACATGTAGTACGCGGTGCCTGCTATATACGTACATAGGTGGTACCGAGTGTACGCGCGGCGGCGTATAATATAATAGTCGTGACGTGTCGATTCGGCCGCGGCGTTTCGCGTAAACGTATGCAAGGGAGAAAATGTTAAGTTTTCTATAATTTTTTTCTCTTTATAATAATAAAAAAAAAAACGGGCTTAAACGCGCGCAATATATATAAAACCGTCGTAACACGCGCGCGAGAGAGAGACCGAACAAAAGTCCGGCTATCGTGACCTCGTTATCTGTTGCCGATCACTATCGCCGGGATCTCATCTACATTTTTATTAGATCGGATATATTTACGCGGGCGTACGACGACGGAGAAGAAAAAACGAGCTGTACAATAATAATAATAATATATATATATATATACGTAAATCGTACGGGTTTAAAATACTATTGTGTACATTACACATATCGTGTACTTGCAGTAATCTTCTTCTTCTCCTCTCGTGAGCTACGGCGCGGATTCGCTATATAACGATGCGTGCAAACGATATTATTTATACGGTCAGCGTATATTATGTAACAACACGTCGTCGACGTCGTTTAAAAGTCGCGCGCGATCTACAGCGACGTCGCCGGCCGCGGCCGGCAGAAATATATTTTGTCATCGTTTTTTTTCTTCTTTTTTCTAGGTGACGAATACCAGATATAGCGAACGCGTTCTTAGCGCTATTCGATGCTATTCGACGGACCCGGGATAACAGAGAATTATCTATGCGTTGAAATTCAATTCGGCATCGTCACGAATGGGCGAGTAATTACCGCGTCGACAAGTACGAAATTCCGGGCCCCCGGAAGACCATAATATGATCGTGAGGCTCCACGACGCGGACCAAAGTAAAAAAAAAAAATTAAATACAATTTACCTGACCGACGATTAACCTTTTATTTGCTAGGATTTATACACTTTACTGAATGTTTTTAGTGCGTTTTTACGAAAAAGATTGCTTTTTCCGATCTCCGGACTTCTCGTCGAAACACGCCGTCCTTAATAATTATTATTGTTACCGATATCGGTTGTTCGCGGTCAGAGCGGACCTAACCGGTCACTGCACCGCCGGTTCTTTTGCGACGGTAAAGCTCCGACGCCGCGCGATTAAGAGAATTATTATATTGTTTTCATACGGACACCCGTACGTCGCGCATTATATTATTACGTCCGATATAAATAATAATATCGCGTGTACGGGCGTGATAAATACGATTTTTACGATTTAAACGCGCGCGTGGCCAAAAGCGTGACAAATCTTTCGACAATAATAACGCTGCTAACGAGCCGGGCCGAGTTTTCGACGAGAAAAAAAGGGTGTTGACGCTCTAAACTCTATAATAACAGTAAATCGCCTCGTCCGTTTCGGTAACAATCGGTGAAAGTCGACGGTATTGTGATTATATTTATATTATACATCTGTTTATATTATAACTTTGTGCATAGAATTAATTATGAAATCGATTCTTCCGCTGCTCGGACGTTTACGTATAGTCGTCGGCTAATCGACTCATCTTTGATATCGAGTATAATATATAATATAATATCGTTACAGATACGTCGATCGTGAGTTCACGTCGTTTGCCGTGAATATTGTTTCGCACGAAAATATTTTAATCACACCGGTCTCGTCGATAGGCCAGTGTAATATATTTCATCTCCCGTCGAACGGTATATACCAGGGGTGGACACTAACCTTAACTTAGGGAGCCGCAAATTTATAAAAGTAATTCGAGGCGAGCCACATTATAAAGCGATGAAGACACATTTTTCATTTTAAATCAAATAAAGGAACATTTATTTTTTACACTACACAAAAAAAAAAAAATGATCATTATTGACATTATTAACATTAACATTATTGTTGTTTTACTCACGAGAAGTGCTTTTTCGAGTGTTCATTTTTTCTGTAAGTTTATTGAAATCTGGCTGATAATTTGTAAGCGCAGTTCGCACAAGTTCACTTAAATGTTCATCAGACAGATCGATATTTAGATTTAATTAATTTAAACGAATAACGAAACCGGTGGCAATAAACACACTATCTAACGTTTCTAACGATTCTAACAGAATTTTATTAGTTTTAGTCTTAATTTGGTTCAAGAGCCGCATGCGGCTCGCGAGCCTCGTTGTGGCCACCCCTGGTATATACATTGTAATACGGTTTTTTTTTCCATTTAGTTTTGAAACTCCTCGCACGGGTTTTTGTTTGCCGTAAAACGCGCGGTTTACGTCCGAGGAAGGAACGAATGACAATAATATAAGACGTATTCACTGAAAATTCCGAGCACTTGGTCTGATAAAACAGTAATACTCGATGTGCAATTATTTTAATGATGACGCGCGCGAGTGTGTGTAACCCTAAAGTTTATATATGAAAAGAGAAGAAAAAAAAAACCATTACACAAAATGTTAGTATTTTAAATGCGTTTACAACTCTCTTCAAACATAAAACGAAACGTGAGTAATGGTCGAGGTATATACCTAATGGTTTTTACTTGGGCTTAAAATAATATTTTATTACGAGATGTTTTTTTTTATCGTGACAAATTGTTTCGGTTTATTTGGGTAAATACAATGGTTATTTCCTTTTTTTTTTTTTTTTTTTTAATAGTAATTACACTGGCGGTAATAACTTGGTTGGTGAGTGGCGGCCGCTCTGACATTATTTTTCGTCTCGGATTCGATCAAAGTATAAATTATAAAGTTGTTTTTTTTTCAAAAACGGTTCTATACTCAATAGTAAGTAGTCGTTGTTTCTATTTACTTTTAAATCGAATTAATTGTTTTTTAAATCGTCGTTGATGATTTTTTTTTTTTTTTTTATCGATTTCGCACCGACCGAAGTGTTGTAAATACGAGTAATAGGCGTTGAAAAAAACTAACCATACTTTTATTATAATTTTTTGTTTTCTTTCGATTGAAAAAATCGTAAGTTCTTTCACGTTTTCGCGTCGAATATTGAAAAAAAATTGAAACACTAGTTTTATTATTATTATCATTCGAAACAAAAAGCATAATATGCATTAATAAATCATGTCTTCGAAGACTGTGTACGTATCATGTCATCTTTGTAGTCTCGTTTTTTTTTTTTTAATGACCCGAGGGATTTGCACCGGACCGTGACGTTCAAATGAAAAAATATCTGATTGTTCAGCTATTTAAGCACCAGACGGACACACGTCCGTTTGGTAATAATAACATACGAGTATATTCGGGGGTTCTGAATAGGTTTGAAAAAAAATATATTTATATTTTTCTAATTTGAAAGAAAAAAAAATTCCAATCGTCTCGTCTAATCGTGACCAATAATTACCGTCCACCATCGCGGCGGACCAAATCGATTTGATTTAAATGTTAAAATACGTCATAATATAGATGTGTTTTTTTTTTTATAAACGTGACGTCATTTCGGTAAAGTTTTTCGTCGCATTACGCCGCGCGATACTTCAGAACTTTGCGCGGTCATTGGCGATTTTTGAAACGTACCCGATTGTGCACAGTTATTCGATTGCGGATTGTGTTAATAATTAGCAATAACTCGCGAAACGGTTTGCAAACGAAACATCGGCGCGAGAAGTAATCGAACTATAATATTACCAAGGTAACTCGATTGCATATTATATTTTATTTTATACTCACACGTTTGTACGAGTCGAATTCGACTTGAATTTAATTTTAATTTTAATTCCTTAAACTATAAGTAGAATCCAACAGTAGAATTTTCAACCGCGTTTGAAATTCAGATGTTAAGTAGATTTGATCGTCGTCGACATCTATTCGATATACTTGTAGCTCGAACGACGCAGTATATTTCCGTAGTATATTTCATGTGTATTCGATTACTATAATATAAAATATATAATGCCAGTGGCACGATAACTACGTGTTTCCGTCACGAGTGTGTGCACTCTTTTTTTTTTTTTTTCCGTCATTAGTTCGTACAGATAATACGAGATTATGTTTTCGAGTAATTTATAATCGTGTTAAACCACTGTGAAAATCGTTGAAAATAATATCTAGAAAAACTAAAAAAAAAAAAACACGATTCTCATCGGAACTTGAAATTTTAAATTCCTCCGAGCGAACCGACGAATAAATCGATTTTGCAATAACGTTATTGTTTTTTGTTCTATCTAGGCCACAACTTTCGGGAGGTAAATCTACGGCAAAGTTTCACGCGGCACTTTTTTTTAGATCGAAAACCGGTCACAGATGGCCGTTTTCTCGATAAGAGCCCCGAGTCGCGTTGAGAAAAACAATTTTTTTGGTTTTTTTTTAAAGTTTTTTTATTATTTGATTAACACGAAAATTACATAGTTTTAAAGAAAAATAATAAAAAATTACCTACACCTTTAAGCTACGCTTGTGGTAGTGTAGGGAGTAACAGTTCATGTACACGTGATTTTTAGATTAAAACATTAACAAATAATAACAATGGGGAATAATGTTAAAAATTGTTTTGTCTCTCGGCCGTTTACATATTTTATTTCGATGAAATTATTAATTTTCTGTTTTTACAGGTCAAACGTTTCGCGCAAGACTTCTAAGCCGTAATAGCTGACCCAATGGGTTTGGAATATTTGATCGGCCAATATTTTCGTCCGGTAAACGTTTAAAAATTTGGAATACGGGTCAAATGTGTGTTGTTTTTATACATGAATACTGACGTTTTTTTTTTTTATTCTCATAGTCTTCGAGAATTGTCAATAGGCCAATAACGTCTATAAACGTATACAGCTATGTTGTTTAGTATTGACACGCATGATAGGCCTTCGCTCAGAACCGTTTTTCGAATACGATGCTCCGTCGTCGCTATATCAAACGAATACGATTGACACGACGAAGAATCTATACGTCGTAAACCATAATACATTAACACCGGGCGGGACTTGACAGGTCGTATGGTAGCTTTTAAATGTCGTAACGGCGGGTTTACAAAGATTTTGCTGTTTTAAATTTATGAAACGATTCAGTCTCGCCGGTATTTCGCCGTCACGCCGAAAATTCGCTTTTGTCCGTCGTCTAAACCTTCAAAGTCACCACTAAGTCAACTCATCGTTGCGCGCACACGAGCCCGCGCGTAGTTTTTCACATCAGTATTTACGTTGTGTTTTACGCGGCCAACAATCGACTCTGCCGTCGATAAATCGTGACGTTTGCGACGGGTCCAGCGAGTCTGTCGTAATATGTAACACGCGAACGCGTTCCGATCGACTCCTGGGCGTTCGTGTCGCTCTTGGTCACAACGTGAACTACAGAATATTATGACCCGTCGCTTCGCGTAATAGATATCGTACGTATTATCGACAAAAAAAAAAAAAAAAACCCGAGAAATAAGGTTTTTTTTCCCCACAAACGCGTCTACGTGATTTAATAATAATTAACCGAGCGAGTACGCCGTGAATCGATCGGATTAGGCGGAAATGGCCGTGGAAACATATCGACCAAATCGACGGATGTCGTCGTTTATACCTTAGGTTTCGGACGATTATTTTTCATCCACCCGAATCGGGTTCACGTGATCGAGCGCGCGCGCTAGCGTTTCATTGTCAATTTGTCAACCGTTTTTTTTTTTACTTCTTTTTCTTCTTCTTTCTATGCGAATTCCCGTGAAAAAAGCAACGCGCGATTCGTTCATCCGGAGCAAAAGGATTATATTGTGCTCCGCGCGCCAATGAGTTGACAACAGTCCCCCGACAGCTGTTGTTTGGCGGCGGAAAAAAATAAAATAAATTTAAAAAAAACCTGCGCGTAAGAAAAGAGAGACGTAGAGAGTAGGCGCAGTTTTGTCGCGCGCCCGAATACGAATAATGCGTTTTTTTTTTCCGCTCGTTCTCCCCACAAAGAGGCGCACATTATTATGTAATAATATTTTCATCAGCGGGACAGATGGTCGGGACGTCGGCGGCGGCGGCGGCGGCGACGACGCTTTTAAAAAGGCGTTAAACGACACCCGACTAACGACGACGGCGGCGTGGGTCTATCTCTATACGCATTACGTGTATATTACATACGTTTATATTATGTATATAATACACACTCGGCCAGGTAGTAAATATATACTTGCAGCCTACGCGGTGTACTCTATACCAAAGACTGGGCCGCCGCCGTCGTTATACATCGCACGACATATACGAGTAGAGACCGCTCGATCGCCACTTTGTTTCGGTCGTCTTGTCGTTTTGACGTCCATCGATCCTCCTCCCGTTCCGCCGTCATCTTTATTGTACAATTGTAAACGCTTCGCGACCAGGTGCTTATTTTTAATTTTTCCAAATTGGTACTAATCCGACTGGTCTACGACTCGTCGTCGTCATTCGGTGACGTCCACCAGGTTTTAAAATATATTCCGCGTTTTTTTTTTCAAACATTTTTCGCCTTTTCCCGTTTGTACAATACTCACCAAGGATATCGCATCCCGAAACAGACTATCGCCGTATCTCGCCGACGACGTAGATCTAAAAAACGTGGGATCGTCGCGCGCTCGAAAAATGTTATCGAATTGTTCGGGTGACATTAAAATAGTCGGGAAAAACGGGCAGAAAAAACATGATTTTCTACAAACACAATGTAACACACATACTGTAAGAGTCCGCTGGATTTGTATGCATCGGTTCGATATTATAATTATTAATATGTCGCAAGTGTGACAAAAGAGGTTGGGATTCGTGGAGTCAATAATGTTCGATAAGTGTCCTTCTTGGCTCATCGATAAACCAAACGTTTTTACCTGTGCGTACTTTCTTCTCTTTTATTTGTTTTATTCAACTTTTTAGTATTTATTACGTTTTAGTAAATTGTTGCCAAAACTCATGATTGTAAAATACACACGCGGCCGCGTTCAAATAAACAAACGAAATGAATCCGTTTTCTTCTACATTTATCATACCGCATACTACCCGGCAAGACAATAGTACCCGTGTGGGCGAGGCGAAATCGGACGGAAATCGTTGACTTTCTCTTAACAATCTTTGTTCGTCAAACTATTTTGTTAATTTGATGCTATTACACGCGAGCACATTGTCGTTTTGTTTTCCATCGAGCTTGACCGACAGATTTTGTTTTGTTAAAAATCTAAACTATTTATTATTTCAGGTGTAATATTGATCGTTATATGTGAATCCAGTCGTAACGGATGCCACACAGTTGTGTATTGTTGCAAACGCGGTTTCGACAGCCCAGAAACGAATTACTTCTCGCACAGCAGGTAAACCTATTCCTATTTTATCGTCGTGTTATATCGTATTAAACTAGCTCGATTATTTCGGCTTAAAACCTCCTCGGGGGTAATCGACCATGTCGTTCGCAACGATAGTGATAATTTTTTTTTTTTTTTAACTTCATCATTTCGACGTGTAATTTTTACTAAAATAAATCGCCGCACCTACAAAATATAGCCAGTACTGCTACTGAATACATTACGCTAAAAAATCACAATATTTCGGTACGATTGAATTGTAGATTAAGTAATTATTATGAGTTTTTTTTTTATTATTACAATATAATCAACATGCATGTAGTCGATTTTTTCGTCCAACTTAATTGTTTTGACACATAAGTTATAACTACCATAGGAAGTGGATTTCAATGCAAATTAAATTTCTTTATAATAGGACCTCTGAGACAATGGTTTCGAAACACAAAATTCGTATCACATATTGAGGAATAAAAAAAAAAAAAAAAGTAATTATTTTATCGTGAATAATTTTTTGAATTTTCGTTTTGTTTTTCGAAGGTATTTTTTCATCGATAAAAAAATCGGTTTTGAGCGTTAAAATTCGCGCACTGATTATAAAATTATATTTTTCCGAATAAAATTGCCAAAACTGCTCCGACGAAATACGAGAACGATCGCTTTATTTTCTTTTCGAAAGTATCAAAATTCGATTCTTACATATTTTCATAGGGCAGTTTCCGCTTTCCCTTGTCCACGTCCATACTCGCGTAAAAATTAAGAAACTTTGTTTAGCTAACTTGTTCGATTCGAGTTACATAATATTATGATATTCTCTGTTTAAATTGTCTGTGAAGTAAACTTAAAACGTGTGTTGGTATACCGAAAGGAATCGAAAACATCTTTACGACCTTATCGAATCGTAAAATATGCAAATCAGCCGTCTCGTGGTGGCCGCACGTTTAAAAGCAACGCGATTTGCATTTATTTGGTTACCGAAAACGTTTACGATCCACCGGAAACCGGAAACTAGAGCCGGAAGCTATCGCATAACGCGAAGAAATAATAATATAACCGATGCATTATTATATTACTTAATTAATTTCATAATCTAACAGAGGAGATATTTTGTTCGTAATACACCGGCGCGCGTACAATTTTAATTATTAATTACACGTGTTTCGTGAAATATTTCGGTTTCGGCACTCGTATACAACGATAAATATTATAATATAATACGTTTATGGTCGTGATGGGACTAGTATACGCGCGTTGTTTGCGGTTCGGCGTTGTCGATTTTATTTCCGTTTTTTTATCGGGGCATCGCGCCGTCGTTAAAGACACCCGGGTGTATAATAATATATTACAAAGTCGTGATACGTTTAACAGTCCGACTTATTCATGTTTGAAAATGAAATATTCTCCGATCAACGCGCGGCGGATATACTTGAATTTCGACGTGAGAGTACAATAATTATTATTATCGAACGTGCACCAACCCCCCGCGCACGTCGTGTTATAATCGACGTGTACTATAACGCTATTGACTTATCATCATCGTATCTTACGGAGTCGTCATCGTGCGCGCGTTATGGGTGTATTAACGGGTCTCACAAATTAGGTACCGGCGGCGGCCGCACACGATTTAATTTGCACCGGGCAAACATAAAAACCAATATTAATCACGGGCGGGTGTATATTATGTGTGTAATGAGGCTGCTCCGTCCGTCGGCGTTATTCAAAGTGCACGCGAAACCGGACCGTCTGACCAATAAAAACGTGTTAACTTGTGTTTTTACAATGTTAAAGGTCGACTGTTGTGTGTGTGTGTGTGTGTGTGTGTGTATGATATTAACAATGCGCGCGTTTATATTATATATACTCGTAGACGTGTGGGTTTTTTTTTTTTCGTACGTAATTTTTTAATTGCCCGCTCGAAGGACGAACGCGGCTCTACGTATAGAGGTTTAATGCGTGCGTGGCGGGTATAGGTGTAGAGTATATCTGGTAATGTCGGCGTATTGTGTTGTCGTACTAAGCGACCGGTATATTGTCGAAGAAGAAGAAAACCTACCGAATAATCGATTACGCGATTATCATCGACAAACGAATAATCGGACAAGTGGCCGATTTTTGCGTCGATTCTTCGAGTTCGGGGTTTGTTTTATTATTCAGAGAGAGAGAGAGAGAATATGCAAAGCGCGCGTGTAAAACGCAAAGATAATAATTATTGTGTCTCAAAAAAAAAAAAAAACGTATACCGCGCGAAGAGCACGACGACCGCCGACACGCGCGCAAGTCGAATTTTTATTATTATTTTACGATCTCTCGACGAAGATCCGAAATGCACCGTCCCGTTTAATCGCGTGCGTGCGTGCCGGCCATAATATATAGCGTTACGGAGAGAATTATTTTCTAAACGTTTGTGTTGTACGCGGGTTATTTTCTCTCTCTCTCTCTGGATATATCGATATAATATTATTTTCGTCGTCGCGATCACATTACTATGTTATAATAATACGTACATCCTCGACTCGACTCTCGACTCGGTTGCCAATTTATTCGGAAAAATTATTTAAATAATGTTTTCAAACTCGTCTCGAAACGAATGCGATAACATTATTATTATTACTACTACGCGTATTATATTATTATTGCACGTCTCTCCGTCCGCACAGCCAATATCGTATACGTATATTATACCTATAGGAGCGTCATTTCCTGCCAAAGAACAACGGTACCCAGGACCGGTACGTGTTCGTATGCGTAGTAATAAAAGACACATTTATCCTAGGCGCATAGTATTGCAGGTACAACCACCAACTGCGCGCAGTGTTACGAACGCGTTCGCGTGTTCCAACACGGTTTTTTAGTTTTTTTTTTTTTTTATTTGCTATAGCCGCCCGGCCACTGTATGGTAATTTTTATTTTTTTTAATATTATATGATTATTATTATTGTCACCGTCGCGCACACTACCTACCTACCTACATTTTATGCTTCGGACTGCGAATGCATAATTAAACAATGACGTGTGCCGAAATCGAATGACCGCATTACTGTTCATTTATACGACACGTCATATGATACGTGTACAGGTATAAGAAAATATGAATATCATCCGGTACGATCGGCGCATAATATTATTTATTTATGTAGCGTTGCAGAAGAGAAGCCGAGTGTTTATTTAAATTTTCTTTTTCTAAAAAATCGCGTTATTCATTATGCTTATAAAATCGCGGTTACGGATTAACATTATCGATGACGACGCGCCTCTGAGTAAACGGGAATCGAACCGAATGTAGTTTTACTATTTTTAATTTTTTTTTCCGAGACTTTTTAGTTTATGATTATTCAAAAATCGATTGGATTGACCCCACCGCGGAGGCAGTGTTTTACACTCGAATCGTACACGATCGTTTACTATTATTAAAATAATAATTGGTCACGAATGTATTTTATTTTTTTTCTGACGTTTTTCACATTTTCATTGGACGAAAAAATAAAAAATAAAAATAAATACCTTAACAAGTAGCTCGTTAAAAGTTGTCCGCAGTCCGCGTTCGGACGAGTTAAAAACCATTACTAGATAAATTTTATAACAAAATAACTGCCATATCATACGAACAGAGTAGTCTGTTGTTTTTTCGGAATTTCCTTTGAAACGCGCAAGTATCTCATCTCTATGCTAAACATTCAGAGAACTAACACACCGACGCGCCGGATCGAATAAATATTTATGAGATAAATTTCATTTTCGTTTTGTTCTATCACGCCGGCGCGCGGCGGAAAAAAAAGAAGGGTTTTCTCGCGCCAGCCTAATATTTGTTGTTTTTACTATTCAAAAGCTTATCTCGATCATATTTCGCCGGTCGTTTGAAAACGAAATACAAATACTTTGCGCACTTCGGAATGAATAAGTTTACTCTTTGAAAAAAACAAAGCGTCCGTCTCTCGACACTGCGAAGACGACCAGTTTACGAATATATTATTGAACGCGCGACGGAAACGGTGGTGGCCGGACGACACGCGGAGAGTGGAGGATGTTGCAATTTTTCGGGCTCGCGCGAGATCGAGTCTCTCGCTAAACCGCCCGACGCCGCAAAGACGATTATTATTATAAAAGAAGAGGATAAGGAAACTTGTTACGTTCAAAGGTTGTAAAACAATGATTGTAAAACCGGCGGAGAAGGTAGAAAAAAAAAAAAACACGACCTAGCACGATATTACACGCGATATTTTCGCCATTAAAACCGTGAGACTCTGCCGCGTTGTTACAGTTTATAACGGCCATAAAGTCCGCTCCGTGCATAAATTAAATTGGTAGTGAAATCCGACGACCGGGACTGGCTAGGAACGAAAAACGAAATTATTGTTATACGGACCGAGAGCGAGCGGCGCGACGACGACGAAACAACGCGCGTGCATAAATTACATTATTATCATCGTTATTATATTGTTTATATGAGAGCAAACTGGTTTGGTCACGACTTCTGGACATAAAAATAAAATTTAAAAAAGTAAATACATATACATATATGTGTTTTACAAGTTATAAAATAATACTCGTATAGTAGTACGTGTAATAATGTATACACGAGTATAATATGTATATATATGTATATGTATACACGTCGGCGCATCACATACGTGTGTGCCCCGGACTTGTCGACGTTACATGCTAATATCGTGTTGAGAATGGGTATTGAGATGTAAAACGAGAGACGGTTACTTGTCCGATTAGAATCGGTAACAATTGCGATCGTCGGGAAATAATACGATCCTTCGGTGGCTGGGCGGACACACGACCGCTCTAGACGCATGTGTATACGTAATAATAATAAAACGACGTATACACTGCGCGCGCGCGCGTGTGTTTATAATAATAACGTTTGGATCATTTAACAAATTAGTCGAGGTCACGAGAGCCATCCGTCAATGTTGTCAACGGTCCGCCGATGGTATAATTAAATCTCGTATAATACAATACGATCGGTTGGAAATTAAAATAAAAAGCGTTGTTCCACCGGCCGGGTCGGTTCGCGGTCGCGGGTTTCCTTTGTTGTTTGTTTTTTTTTCTCTCTCTTAATTTAATTACGTGACGTCTCTTTCGCGCGTACTCAAGACGTTTTATACGTAATCATTATACTTTTCGGCTCTCGTCTTTCATTTAATTAATATCGTTTTCTGATCAATGTACTATTTAATAATAGGAAACGATATAAAGAGCGACTGCGAAAATATCATGAAAATTTACGAATAATATTTTAGCGGAGCGAATTGAAAAACAACAACAATATTACTATCGTCGTCGATTATAAATCGTATCTGTTCAGATTATTTGTCTCGTGGTTTTTTGACGAGTTTGAGAAGTCCGAGACGAATAATTATTATCGCGGTAGGAGTTGCTGTCGGTGCTTTCGAGTGTGACTACTAACGCCGCCGCGGTTGTATCATTTAACTCGAACGCTATACTCCGGCCGGTTTTACCGTATAATCAGTTGAGCTACATCGTAAATTGACACGCGGCGCTTGAAATTTCAACGGGATTGGCGGCGCGTGAAATCGAGACGGTCCTCTTTTGGGTTTTGGAAAATCCGTGAAGTGACAAAAAAAAAACCATTAAAAGCAGTAGCCAACGAGATAAGCGCGATCGGTGGGGCCGCCGCGGGACTGGAGAACGAGAACGTCGGAAGGTATGCGTCGTCGTCGTCTCTTGAAACGGGTAAATTTTATATATTTGTGTAGAATCGATGTAACATGATATTATTACGCGTATAACAGTATGGTAGTATCATCCATATCTAGCTATCGGGAGTAACGGGGTCTCTCATTTATATAGTAACAAACGGGTCGTTATCGTTTCAATCCATTGTTCTCACATCAAAAATGATTAAACTTACACACAATAGGCACGATAACACACACGATCTTTATTCCAGAAAAGCCACGGTCCTTCGCGATCTCCCAACTTTATAGTACCCTATTCCGTTTTTATCAACATCGATCCGATATCTCCCGCAGCTTATGAATATATTATTATTTGTTAGGGTCTGACGCGCGCACGCCGATACGCGGACAACTCGTCGACCGAAAAAAACGCAAAGTCGCACGCGGGGTCGCCGAAAATCGTCGTGTTTGACACGTGAGCGCGTTCGACGATGTGGACGGATTATTATTTAAAGACAAAATCAAAAAATCAATGTTTCGAACACACTGCTAATATTGCGTTTGTATGGGCGTTCGGTATTTAAGAGCGTAAAAACAAAAATCTAATCGTCAAAGTCGAATATAATACAGCGGCGTCGCGATCGTGTAGTTGTGTTCGATAATCACGTGCTCTCCGCGTCGTCGGGTCGAAAATCCTTATCGTCGAACGGAAATCACGAAAGAAATAAAAATACAGTCGACATTTGTGTAAATATATTATTCGAAAAAATACGTCCGGCGCGCATGCGCGCTGAGTACGTAATGAGCGGCGGCGGCGGTGACCTGTATGTCCCATGCCAACCGAATAGTTGTGCGTACTCGATTAATTACCCAGTCGAAATGCCACCGATCCTTTCTAATCTGATCGGACGGTGTTTAAAACGTACGCGCGCCATGCGGCGGTCACGCGCGCCGCTCTGCCCGATCGAAGTTTGAATATTCATCGACGGACGGCCGCCCATGTATTTTGCATGCATTACTACCGAAATAATAAAATTAATAAACTGTTGAACTCGGACGACGACGACGTGTGGGCCGTACGTGCGCGCTCACGAAAAGCGGCTCCTCGCGGCGTAAATATTATATTAATATATTATACTCTCGCACGCACGCACGTGTGTGTGTGTGTGTTATTTGCACGCGACGACGTATTTGCAAATAATTTATGCGCATAATACGTATCTTAATTCGTACGAGAAGAGCGCCCGCGGTGTATGTGTGAATTCATTTCGCAGTGTCTGCGAACGACGACGACGACGTAGCGATGATTATAATAACGATTATTGCGCCACGTATTTAATATGTGCACGGCGTCATGTTGTGTTTACGCGACAGCTCGTCGTCCAGAGCTTTTTTCGACAGACGCGAAATCAGATTTCACCGGCGCGGCGTCGTCGGTTGATAATCATTTCCGTTTCGAAAAACCGATGGAAAATTACAAAAAGCGATAACACACACGGGTTTTCGACGAGATCGCTTTGCAAAGTAACTCAAAAAGTAACGACCGCATAGAATTATTGAAACGTGGCGTGCGGGTCAATCTTATTACTATTTTCAACAAAAATATCGACTTCTTTTGTGCTATTTATTTGAATTTTTTTCTATTTAAACTTGGTTTCTTTTTCGTAAAATGTCGATAAATCACTTTGGTTGGTCCGAAACATTATGAGGATTTAATAAAAATCAAATATATTTCAGTATATTTCAGTATTTCAAGTATGTCAACGAATTTCGATCAAACCATATTAGTTATTCTATTAAGAAATCAATTTTAATGTTATAGACGATTCATAAAAAATTGAAATGGAGGCTGATCCAATGATCCACGTGCTCTTTTTCACTCCGAATCGATTTCCGCTAGATCAATACGGTACGTTTATTTCGAATTTATAAGATCAATATTATTCAACAACATCCACCTGTATCTCACACGATGTGTCTCGTCATTTTCGAATATATCACACTCGCGCGGATCAAAATCGAAACGATTTACCCACTAACAACGATATTATTATGTACACTGCGGCGGTAACGACTGAAATAATATAACACGGTAATAAAAACGTAGTCGTGGAGGTGGTCGGTGGACATCTCGTTTGGAGACGCGTCAAGGTGTTAACTAACCGAAAACTGTTTATTATTTACGAGAGAGTGTATTTTGTATGCAAACATTGACATATCCTTGCCGGCGGCGGCGTACGGCCACGGGTCAAAAACAATTTTTCGACAGGAGAGTACAATCGGCGGACGTGAAGAATACAGGGTGGTCCAGGAAATTATGTGACCGGTTATTTCAAGTACATGCGGTGACATCATTTTTTTTTTTTTTTTTTTTATGTAACGTCGACGACTAATTGAAATTAAAATATACTTTTCGAAACATACGACACGTTGTTTTATTCGCCGCGTTATATCTATTAGCCATTATAATTTTATGTACGCGACACAATAAAATGATTGTCGTCTCGGAGAATGAGAAATAAAACACAAAAAAATAACCATATATTTTTATGGTTTTCGTGACGCGTAACGAATATGGTTTTCTCGGTCGCGTAGGAAATGTAATATATTACGCGTGCAGTCTGTCAAGACAAAACAAACTGAACGATAATTATTATTATTAATATTACGCGTTGTCGTCGTAGTACGTACTCGTTCTGCAGTTTCGGGTCCGATTTTAACGCGTACACACTCGCTCCGCGTCCGATCGAAAGGAATTAATATTATAATAATATGTATTATTATTGTTTCGTTTACAAAAACCCCTATTGAACCCACGGCGAGTTGGCAATGATTTCGTCGCGTATAAATGTATATTATATATTATTGATCTAAAATATAGCTTCGGCACTTAATCGCGTGGGGTCATAATAAAACTGGCAAAAAAGTAAAAGATAAACCTATAATAATAATATAATATTCATACCTCATGTGTATTTTTTATAACGTTATAAGATCACTTGTTTTTTAGAAACCCACAAAAAATTACGTCAGTAGTGTATCGTATTAAACGTATAATATAATGTCGTGCATACTTACAATACCCCGCAGGATTATAATAATATACCGTGGTAGCGTTTAAATCTTCGACGCCTCTCCTACCTACTAAATTATCAGTAAAAGGGTTGCGCTTTCTTTTGTCGTCGGCGCATAATAGAAGTGTGCGCCGCGACGCCGCCGCCGCCGGGGCACGAGCGACAGATGTGCCCGACCGCCGCCGCGCCGCGAAACTCGTGCCCGCACTCAACCCTTTTTCTCCCCGTTTTTCCTCTCGGCGCACGTCGCGTACATCCCGACTACGTAAACAGGTCTCTACCCCGTCTTCCACTCTCGGGCGGCTGTGGTCGTCGTCGTCGCGCACACGTCCGCGTCGTGTATATTATAATAGAAAGGGTGTATCAAAGAGAATCGTTACGACTCGCTGGCGCGTACGATGTGCACTGTGCAGTGTATAATTACTTCGCGACGAATAAACATCGAACGTCGCGGTGAATTTCAAAACAAAATCGGGCCGACGTTTTTTTTTATAAAATCGTGCTCAGGTGCACATTTTCGTTCGTTTATTCTCTCGTGGAAAACGGCCGAGGTCCACACGACACAAAGCCCACCACACACACACCACTGTGGGTACATATTTTTACAACGCACCGGCCTTTTTCTTCTTTTATTATTTTTATTATTTTAAGTAAATTCAAATCGAACCGCGAGGGTCCTTACATTTTTCGAACGCCACGATTAAAAGAGCAGTCGTGTATTGTTCGTACTTTCGGTTTATTACAACGTGTTACACTCGCATATTTCCGTACGATTTCTTCTTTTTTTCTCCAATACTTTCACTAGTGAAATGTAAAAAGTATTGGGTACGTTCGCGTTCGAATTCAAATCCCGTACAAGTCGGTTATGGGTAGTATTATTAGATCCCCGAACGGAACGAGGGTTATATTTTAATTGGTCAGCGATAAAAATAATAATAATTACTTTCCGCAGACATTTTTCCGTTACACGTTTGCACACGCGTCTATTATGCGATATACAAAGAACATAATATATAATATTATAATAATATTTTAGTACCGACTCGTTTGTAATTATTCATTATAATAAAATGATATAAAAATGTACAACGTTCATACGCACGAATATTATTTTTATAATCCACGCGATAAAATAAATATTACACGTCGTACGGTGTTTTGAAAAAAAATTAGAAAAGAACATTAGTTCCAATCGTAGCGGATTTAAACGACGGGCGCTTTTTTTCTTCTTCTATAGTTCACACTTGTATTTTCTTCCTGGAAATCGAGGCCCGCGACAAGGAAAATCCTTATGTTTCCGTATTCGCCCTAGGATTCGTAAACTTTGTTTGTCCTCCACGGGTGGCGCGACAGACGCAGACCACACGTGGTCGTGTAAATTACAACTACGGCTGTTTCCTATTTCCTTCGGAGTCGTCGGAACGATCGGAGACCTCGGCGACCGATCAGAAAGCGACCAGATCCAAAGCGGGCAAGTCAACTCCGAGGGAGATCTTCTACGTCGAGGTACCCGACGAGTATTCTCAATTTCGCGACGGCATTCGCTGTTGGAATTTGTAACTCGTTCGAATCGAATTTCGTCCTCGAAACACTGTTTGTGTAACGCTGCAAGATATACTAAACTCCCGTCGTTGGGACGTCCTGGGGTTTTCAGAGGAAAAAAGCAAAAAAGAGACGAAGCAAAAACAAAAAAAAAAACATTCGAATTCGGCTAATCGCAAAACCTAAGATTTCGTTTCGTCGGCACTGCAGTTGAACACGTACGCAGCGAACGACAGCTATCCGGCACCTCTTTGAAATCGAGTGGTTTTTTTCTTTCTGAAACGCTCTGTATATCATACGTGTACAGGGTGTCCCGCGAAGATCTGACGAACGCCATATTTCATATTCTAGTCCTATTCTGCGTTTCAGACTGTTTTCGTACTTCTGCGCTACAGTAAACGTGTCATTTTCGTCAGGTAAATTTCAATCGCTCGAAATAGAAAATGCAATATTTATATTCTATTTTCTATTCTATTTTTTGTAGACGGCCAGACTTTGACGTTCAAGACTCGTAATATCAGAACAAGTCATTAATTTTCAAAACAAACGTGGTGCGTGAATAGGTGTGCCCGTTCGCGCCGGCCCTTCCAGCGGGGTACGGCGCGGCGCACTAATGATTTTCACAGACCGAAAACCGCCGCTGCAGGTACACCCATACATAATATGTACATAAATATATAATACTCACACCGCGCGTCTTTTATCATTTCGTCCGAGATGAATTTAATTTCACCGAATCGAACGCGCGTTAAACGCCAAAAACATAATAGGTATATGTATGTTGTATTGTTATAAATATATTAATTTTCTTTTCTTTTTTGCCGCAGCGGCGGCGTGTCTGTTGCAGTACGTACATTACATGCACGGGCGTCTAATGGTTTTTGATAACAGCGAACGACAAGGAAAAAAATATCTCCCGTATCAATGACTCACGGCGTACTCGAATTACGTTGTATAATCGTTGTTGGCCGTGTGAATTATCACCGTGACGGTAGTACGTATAACCTATCTAATCTGCTAATATTACAGAAATATTAACATTTTTCGATTAGGCCGCGCGTTATCTATTATTTTCCACCGCGAATGCAAATCACGTTCCACGACAATGAAATAATATAATGTAAACAGTGTTTTTGTTAATTACCGCGGCAATGCTGCTGCCGCCGCTGCTGCTGCTGCTGCCGCTACCATTCACGCGAGAAAATTCACCGATAAACGTCGAGTGTAATTATTATTTTCAAATCCGTGTCGGAATTGTTGTTTAGATTTTGTGGTAAATAATGTAGATAGCGAGCGCGCGTGTCCACAAAACACTGATGTATTATGTAGTATGTTCGAAAACGCGTTTCGATATTAATAATTAGGCGCGATCTGGTCGTTTTGACGAAAAATATCGTTCGGAGACGGGCCGATGAAAAGCTGAAACAGAGCCAACGCGTCCGCGTCCGGATATCAGCGTGGACGCTTTACAAAAAACACTGCATTTTTTAACCGGCGAGTTCTTTTCTGCAAACTACACTTTGGCGGCCGCTCTTCTACGTCGATTTCGAATTTCAGTTTCGTCCCGTTTTCGACACGCGCACAATATAATGTCGTCTTTGTTCCGCACGGCGGCGGCGTCCTGATTCCGCGAAACGTTTTACACAAAAACAACCGCGGATTGTATTCACGGTTTTTAGAGTTTTGACTAGAAATTTATAAGAATATAAATTAATAACGTTCGTGTAAACATCGGTAATTTAATCGGGCGCCCGATGCGACGAATCGGTAAACGAAAAAAATCGACGAGAAGAAAAATCACACGAGCATTTGTTTCGGTCAAAGATCGTATACATTTTTTCCCAGTATATACATTTTCAGGCTAAACGAATCCGACGTATATCTCTCGTAATTGCGATTTTTAGTGCTATTTGTTATGAGTTTGTATAGTGAAATTCTTAATAATTATATACATAGTGTCTAGTCAGACACGAGACTGTTAAAACGATTACTCACCGTGTAAATATAACAATTCGATTAGTACCTCTTAATAAACACATTGTTTTAGCAACTAAAAAGTCCAGATGAAAAAAAAACAACAACAATTTACGATAATTCCTATTCGTTTACATAGGTGTCATTATTAGATCGTCGTTGTTGTCAATAACAAAAGCGTAATTCGACGAATGCGTTTAATTCACAGTAAAATATAATAAATCCCAGTGATAGGTAGATTATGATGGAAAACCCGTTGATATAATGAAAATCTCAAGGTTTTCTTCGCGTCGGATCGAATTGTGTACCTACGCAAGTACCGTGTAAGTATGGCGTAAAAAGTGTACATTATTGTTCGTTTTTAAACGTTTTTATATTAAGTTTCGGTACTATATATGGAAAAGATAATATTATTACGTTACCTGCTTCTATTTTACAAATCGCGCTTTGTCTGTCGTCTCGTTGAAAGTATGAAAACCGTTTTGATATTTATTTTTTTCTTATAAAAACGCTCCAACGTACGATTAAATAATATTTTGATTATCACGATGACCGCGGCTCACAGTAGGTACTTTTATTAGTCCGGATTAACGACGTCGTTTAAAGAACAGTCGAAACAAAAGCACCGAGACCGCGATAAACGAATATTATTTTTCCTATATGTGTTTATGAAAATAACCGATACAAATGTACATTGTGGACGATGACGATAAGTTATGAAAACGAACCGAGTTCACAGCGATGTATATCATCGAACGTTCTGTACGTTTTTAAGGAATCTCTATTGTCTTACAATAGACGAGATCAAGACGTACGTCATCACTATGTATAATATTGAGTGTTATTAGGTAATTCGCTATTGCCGTGAATCGGTCTTGTAAAGTATGTATTGGAACTTTTTTAGAACGCTTTAAAATCAAGTATTTTATTCGAATATTTGTATATAAATACGCGTTTTTGATAGAGTTAAAAAAAAAAAAACCAACTAGATCGACAGAGTATGGAAAAATACGTATCGTCCGTTATTAAGACTTCACTGCGCGTCTTACGACAATAATACGAGTTGGAAGAATATTTTTTCGGTCCAACGCTGAATTTCACAAAAGCGTTTGAGATAATTTTCGTAATGGACGTATTGTATCTGTAGGATTTTTATTTTTTTCACAAAAGTACTGCGAGCATTAGACGCGATGCCGTACTACTGCAGCCTCGATTATCGTGTAAAGTACAAAATTATACACGTAGGTACACCCCACGAGGCACGGAACAATGACCATTTCGTTGGGCGCATTTCGTCCATGTACACTGCTGCTTATAATACGTGTGTAATAATATTTTACGAAATAACAGAAATAATAATATTAATATACCGAATGAACATTAGAAAAAAAAAAATAAATAAAAAACACATTAGCGTGGCGTATATAATCATAGGACTACTCATTAAGTGGAGTAAAAATTCAATTTCTGTTCGGATTTTTTAACCGCGCGCGTTGCGCATTCGACACACAATCGTTACTATATTATTTATAATAATATAATTATAAACGCATTAAAATAATATTCTCGACCGAAATATTATTTAACTCGCGGGTGACGCACGATTATTACGATTCGAGGCGGGGGGTGGGGGAGTTTTAATTCGTTACCTATTCGTTTCGACGATTTCAACTGATTTCTACTGATGCGCGCGTTGAAATCTGCGTGTTTCGTCCTCGTAATAATTGTGCGGAGGTCGGTCGCACGCGCGAGCAACACTCGATATGCTTTATCGAGCCCGCGTTTTGTTTTTCGCGATTTTGTCGTGGACCAAACAATATACTGCGTCTCGTTTGTGTTTATTGTGTCGATTTAGTTCGTTTGAAATTAAATAGTAAACGGTCGAGAATTGTTTTCCGACCAAGACGATTTAATAATAAAATAATATATTTCATACATCTCTAAAGACGACGCGACCGTAGGTCAGTGTGTGGGCATATTGATTTTCTATCGTGAATAATATATTTTGTCGTTGTGTTTTAATAGTACATATACTCGAGCATTTCGGGAAATCGCGTTGTTTTATTTTATTTAGAACGTCGGGATAGCTGAAAACGTCAAAACGACGGTTATGTATTATAGCGCGAATAGTTAAAAGGCGTATTGCGACGACGACTTTTAGATATTTTATTTTGAAATCGAGGATTTCAATACTCGTCGTCATTTTCACGTCGTCGTTTGAGAACGGATGGATTGATAAATCGTGTTTGCGGTCGTACCGCGAGGAGCAGTTATAATTATTGTACCACACTATTACCGTCTCATAACAGAACATTATAAAGTCAACGAGTCTAACGTAGAATATTATGCCTCTTAAAAAGCAATAAACGTCTCGTTCGCGGACAAACCGATGTTTTCGAATCGAACGCAACGCGATAAATTTCAAACTCTACTCCGTCGGATCATAAACGTATCGAGACGATTATTTTCTAGGAGAAATTATTATTATTTACACGCGAGTCGTAAAAGCAAAACGCATTCACCACGGTTCATTAGTGAATGTTTAAAATGTTTTTTTTTCGTTCAGTCGTTATTGTATTATTATGAATTATTATCACTCGAGTGCGTTCGTTTTTCATCGTCGTCGGTGGTTTATTTTATCGGCAATGTAGCCCGCATTATAGAATCAAATGTTTTATGTCGTTTGGTAATCTTTGATTTTATATTTTGCAATACACCTCGTCCTTGTGGATAAACCGTGTTCGAGTCACGGCGAATTACAATCGTTCCGAGAACAGTATTTCTACGGCCCTCGAGCACAACTTATTTCGCGATTTGCACACACCAAAGAGACGCGGCCTGGCTCGCGCGAAAAATAACGTACGTAAAGTCGTTACACAATATCGTCGAGCACGCGGTTCGGTTGAATTCTACTTCGAGTTCGGTATGAAATCAAAAGAAAAACAACGACGTCGCGTCTTGACGCGTTCAAATCGGGGGGGGGGGGGAAATTCTAATACGAGAAAGAAAAACGAAATCAATCGATTTCATTCCAGTCGGTCGGCCGACCTGGCTTTGGAAACATCGTACGAACGTTTACGACGCTTCGATCGTAAAAAAAATTCCTTCCTCCGAGTGTTTTTTTTATTATACGGGCAGCTCGCGCGTCGGTGTTGTCTGCATATTTTCATTTCAGCATCCATAGTCGACCCTACGATCTCGCGACGTTTCGCCCCGCCACCGCCGGAACGGAAGAAAAAGCCAATTAAAAAAAAAAAACGGACGACAAACGAAGAGAACGACGAGAACGATAGAAATTAATAATCTAAACCGTCGTTTCGTCCGGAGGAATATTACATATTCGCGTGTGCGACAAGAACAATATATTATTATCAGACACATGGCGACCTATCGAAGTGGTAATTTTTAGCATACAATATATACGTACGCACGCGCGTGAGGAGCGAAATATGTGCCCCGCGGATAAAAATCGTGGCGCACAACAGCAAAATGTGCCGCCGCCGCCGGTCGTTCATCAATCACGCCGGCTGCCAAAACTACACCCTGTAATTTATCCCTCGGCGATAACGCTCGTCCCTGAGCCCGGGCGGCTTCTTTAAACCGTTGCAAACAAATTACGTTTTACATTAGGGAAAAGGACGAGAGAGAGAAAATAAAAAGGAGACCGGTTATACGGTTTATGGAAATATACGAGTAAAGAGGGAAGAAAGGAACACGAGACCGACGCGCGTATATATACGTATATTTTAATAATATTTCGGAAGATTAATGAAACTCAGGTCATTTTTGAAGTGGCCGCCTTGACGCCACCGCAGTAATTATTATAGAAACGATTTCTGTCGGCGGCGTCGGCGGCGGCGGCGACGACGACGACGACGACGACGACGTATAGACGCGCACCGTGTTTTTTTTTTTTTTTCTCCCTCCGAGATTTTTATACCCAAAACCGTCGGTGTAGTAGTGTATTTTTTTCTTCTTCTTTCTTTTCTCCCGTTCGTGTTTATAATAATAATAATTTATACGCAGCATTCGTATATTATTAATATGTTTTTTTTTTTTTTTTATTGTTGATGCTGTGAAGTATAATTTTCCGTTTCACACGTCCGCGGCGCTGCTTCAATACGACCGCGTCGTTTGCATCGCGTCCCATAGTAAAACCATAAAGTGTACCGGCTAAAATCGGTTTATTTTTTATTTTTTTACGGTTTTATCGTAACAACAACATTTACATTTTATTAGCGTACACGCAGTGCGAAGGTACGAAGACGAGTCGATACGTTTTTTTTTTTTTTTTTTAATACTACTCGTACGTAGTAACTATACGTATACATACAGTACCTATATAAAACGTTCGGAGAAATTAATAATTTCAGTTGTCAATCGGACGACGGCGAAAATACCTCCTGCCGATATTTTAATCGACCCCATCCCACGTCGGCGAGCGTCGCGTCAAACAAAATCAAACTCCTGCGCGATCCAAGACGTCAAAAGTCACACTCGATAATATAATGTTTACAATACGGATGCCGAACGATTTCAATGATTTTCAAAAGCCATACGACCAGTCACGACTGACTATCGTGTCTTTAGGGAAAACGGAAATATATAAATTTACAGAAAAACTTTCGAACCATCACTATGACGCAATGCAATCAACGATACCTAAACGTCGAACGTTAACTATATTATTGTTATCGATTGTTATCTTTATATCGTCTACATCGATCGTTATTCAGTAGTCGGTTGAAAGTCCTACCGTTTCGATTTTCGGTCGGGGCCATCAGCTCCAATAAGCATGTACCTCGGACCCGCAGTTATCTCTAAATCGTATAGATATTAAAAATATTATATGAGTTACTCGACCGGCCGGAATTTCATCCGGTCCGCCGAAGCCGACGACAACCCGGCAACACTCGGGCCGCCCGTTTAGGCGTTATAAAGTTCCGATCGATCCGAAAATCATTCGGTTTCTTTCGCCCTATCGAACTGTGAAATCTGTCGTTGGCTCGAGGTTCCGCATGCCGCGTATACGACGACGACGACGACGACGATTATCTACTACAATCGTACGACAATGGTGTTCTTTACTGTACAGTGTGTATATATATATATATACGTTTATTATTATTCTCGCTATTCGCATCGAACTCGTCTCGGTCATTGTTTTGCGCCTCTCGGAGCAGCGGAACAAAAAAAAAAAAACACACACACACAGACACAAACAAACGACAACCGCAATTTAAACAGGTGTGAGCGCGCACCTGTCAATTAAACCGGACCCCAGATATGATCTGCACGCGATATTTTACAGCTTCGCGTATAATATAATATTATGTATAGCGGATTTTATACACATTGTCGCCTCCTCGTACTACCCAGGCGTAGATATCGCGGCGAGCCCTTATCGATTAGCTTATTAAAATGAGCTACACGATTGTCGCGACCCGATAGATTATTATTGTTGTTGTTGTTATAGATATACGGTATGCGGGGTCGTCGCGCGCAAATGACGCGTGACCACGTGAGATAGGGCAGCGTAGAATATTATAATAACGTGCGTTACTATCGGGATTATTTATTATTGTGCGCGCTGCACAGTTTACCAATAGAATATAATCCGTCGGTCGCCTGCAGTACGCGAAGGCGCGAGGAACTCGTCAAAACGACCAGACAACGAAATCAGCGGTACCTATCATTGGGGTAATGATTAGGGCTCGATGCGTTTTGCATTTTTTTATTTAAAATCCATGTAGGCGCATTCATCGAGCTAAAAATCTGATTTCGACGGTCTAATGAAAATATTATCTATAATTTTTATTTTGCATTTTTTCGGTTTTTTTATTGATATCGTTTTATCACGTTCCTCTACATTTTAAATCATTTTTTCTGATAATTCGAGTCATTTTTTCTAAAATATAATAAAGTTTTCTTATACGTACGTTAATTTTTGTTTTCATTTCAAATGTGAAAATATTATAAAAATAAAAGATATAATCTTATTTTAACTTTTAAACATAGTTGTCAGTGTTACGGAAATAACTAGGTACACTAAAATCAATAAATTATGTTTGAAATATGATAAAGTTTACAGTCACGTGTAAACAATAAAAATAAATAAGTCACTTTTTTTTTCATTTTTTTTAGTTACTTAAGTTATTTTATTTCATTATTTGACATATTTACAGTCATTTTCCATCATTTTCAGATCATTACTATTCATACTTTTTGAAGTCATTTTTAAAAGGTTTTTTTAGGCCATCTTCTTCTTTCGAGCCCTAGTAATGATCTTACAGAAACAGCAGTTTTGCATCGTTTCTAATCTGCATAGGTCGACCAATTTTTCCGCGTTGGCGATTTTTTCACGAGAACAATAAAACCCAACTGAAAATTTTACTCGATAAATATAAGATTATGCATTTCTTGTTTATTCGATAGTTGTTTTTTTTTTTTGTTGAAAATTACAATCGACGACATTCGCGTTTCTCGTCCGCTATAAACGCGCTGCGACAGAGTCTTTTATTTATTTATTTTTCACGTCCTTTATCGTTTTTCACACAACAATCATATCTATTGTTACCGGACCTGGAGTATAATTTGTCGCGTACACGCGCGATTAAAACTGATTTGAAATTAAGTCACATAACCGTGGTTTCCGTAAAGGTATAAATCGGAAAAATAAGTAAATTTATTTCACGACGACGACGTATCGGGGTTAAGGAACTCGGTGTAATATTTTATCATACACACACACACACGGCGATGCGAAATACAAAAGGGCAAACAGATTAAGTGCGCAATTCTCTCTCATTGTAATTATTATTTATTTTATTTTATTTTTTCTTCTTCTTCCTCCTCTCTTTCCAGCGCGGTCCGCGACGTGTATCGGCGGCGGTATTAATTACGATATCTAATAAATTTCAAAAAAAGAAAGGGAAAAAAAAATGAATTGCGGAATAATTCCGCCGCCGCCGCCGCCGCCGTCGCGCGCACATACGCGTGTATACGTATTCTTATACGTTGCGATTCGCGCCATTCCAATCGGACATTCTTGGATACAATTAAACGTTTCCCCACATCATAATACCGTCTGCTATAGTCAACGCAAATGTCATCTGGCCCATAAAAAAAAAAAATAATAATAATAAGTAAACGAGGACATGTTTGAGAGGAATAAAATAAGAGAAGAAAAAAAAAAAAACCAAACCCGGTTTACTTCGACGTTCCACGAATCCGACATGATTGTTAATTAGCGTTTAATTAGCTACTGTGCATTTATTCCATACATATAAGAGAACAGCAAATGCGTATAATAATAATATATACGTACTTAACTGCGCGAGAGGGGGGGGGGGGAAACGAGTATTTACGATGGACCATTTTGTGACCGTGAACTCTTTTTTTTTCTTTAATTTTTCTGTCATACGTGCGCGCAACGCTCGAATTGTAATAATATTATATTATTATCGTATTGTTTCTCACGCCGCGACGTAACGCGTAATTTCCGACGCGAGCACTCGGCTATTTCGTTTCGCGCGCAAACGTACAATACACAACGGTTGTCGTCGCCGTCGCCTCCGGTCGATTCGCGCAGGACAAATACGAAGATTTCGCGACAAACAGTTTAACAAAAACAAAAAGCGTATACCCACACCTACCTAACCTGATCTAACCTACCGCGTTTAGTGTGAACGGCATATTCTTTCCAGGCACACACAAACTCTACCGGCTCTGCTGACGTCTAATGGTTTCGTGGTGACGAAAACGTCACCGTCTTCGACGTTTCGACGACTCGCGTTTAACGATTTTTGTAGGACTATATAGTCTTCGCTAGAATTTTCCATACTCGTACGCGTGTGCCGTAAGCGCTCGGTTAGACCGTCGAGTTTTGGATTTATCCATTCAAGTTTATCAAAACGAAATTCGTCTTTCAACGTCAGTCGTCTCGTTTTTTCAATAGTTCCGGACAAGTTCTCACGGCTAAAAAACAAAACGAAAATGTCGAAAACCTTTCGTCCGCGATAAATTTTAATTAAAGCGGTCAGTATGGTCTGCAGTCAATGTTGCGTTAATATTTAACTCGATTATTATTCTGAATTATATAGGCGTACACGAGTAAATGTGTTTCGTAAGTTTCGTATACCACGTAATAGACACGTACCTATTTCTATATACTAATGAGTGAAAAAGACCGTATTTAGACATTTTATCCATGTCCAGGACGACCTAACCCTTCGAGGGTGATCAAAAATTGTATAAAAAAAAACGAAAAAAAAAATAAACAATTCTTTATAAATGTAGATGTGCCTATATGACGTAAGACCTTGATGTTATTAAACTTGTTTTTTTTTTTTTCATATCGTATAATAGTGTGCAAGGTCTTTTCGAATGTTGTTGGCACGGAGCGACCGGCTGGTGTACCGTAATTTCAGATTAGTCGTCGCTGAATATACTCGCTGACTCCGCCACTAGGATTATCAAATTTAATCGATTCGAATTAACGTTTTTTTTTTTACATTATCATTAAAATTAAATTTCACAAACAAAATAGTATAACACGTATTATATCGTTTTAGTGCCCAAGAGTTGTCCACGCGGACAGTGTATTTTTTACCAGTGTCTATAATGTACGCGTGAGAAAAACATTAAAAAAACAGTCGGAAATAATATAATTATAATGTGAAATTTACACAGCCGGTTATACTTATATTATCATAAAACGAGTAGTTTTATATTTTATGGTAAGAAAACGGTTTGAAATGTCAATCGTTTGTCGGAAAACACTTACTGATAATTAATTTTTTTTTTTTTATTGTTTAGGTCGAGTTCGAAATTCAAAAACAAATCCGGTCGATTGTCACACCGTCGACTACTGGCGACTAGACAATGGCAAGGTGACGCGAAACCAATAACTTTCTCTGGTCAGTGTTTATCGTGTCGGTCCTGTTCGAATCGTCGTCGTCGTCGTATAACCGAAATCGTTTTATATAATACTCGTATAACAGTCATGAACTTGTGAGAAAATATATCTTAATTTGATATTAATTTTCACGTTTTAAATTGCCTGGGAAATTATTGCAAATACATTTAAAACGAGTACTTATATACATTTTAATATTTTTAGATAATATATTATTTATGGCTCACATAAATTATTTAGAATACAGTTTAGTGAAGTCGGAAAAGATGCATTAGCTCTAATATAATTAAAATAATTATTAGTCATTAGACTCATGCAATATCGTGTGAACAAGTTATTATTAATTTAATTGTAATATATTATAAAAAAAAAAAAAAATAATAATAATAAATTATTCATTTTATGATAATACATATAACGCAACACACGTAAACTTTAACTTTAATTGCTTTAATCAATAAAAACATCAGCGCGACGTGATATTAATTCAATTGTGTTAACTTGGTTTGTTCTAAGTGTTTTGTTAAAATGCGGAATACTTTGTACTCATAAATGCATGCGGATAATAATAGGTATGTTGGTTCTTGTAATGTCTAAAACGTCTGAGATTTTATAATTACAACGGAACGCCGGAAAAATTACCAGAACGAGTTAGACTTAATTAAGTTTGACTTGTCAATCGAAAAGCCAAGTGTACATTTCTGCTCCGAGTGTTTTAGGATACAATTTTGATGGTTACGTTTATTTTCATTACGAATTTCGCGCACATGTTTATAATTCAATTTTTATAATTAAGGTTATAATCTAATTAAATTCATAACAAACTAGTCATTATATTTCACGAAACGATTACGAGACTGTCTGTTTCGAATTTTAATATTAAAAAAACGGTGAAATATTCATAACATTTTTTAACGTGAGATCTTTCGTAGCGAATATGATTGAAAATAGTTTTGATTTGCTTATACGTTGGCAATAAAATACTGAAAATGTAATTAAAAAATGCATAAAATCGTGAACATTGTGAGTATCCTGAGAGGTCTGTGATAAAAAAAAGAACGCGAATTACAACAATGTTTGCGGTTAAAAACTTTTGAATTACGCATACTATTTTTCGCTCGTCGAATCTATGATCAAATTAGTCCGTAAGTTTGTGAAAAAACAATTTGAAATCGTCAATTTTTATTTTGAATATTACGAGCCAACTTAAAACTTGAAAAATTATATTACAATTATTATCCAGAGGACACGCTCGAAGTTTATCGTTGTGAACAGTAGACGGAAAAATCAAATGAAAAAACCTCGGACAAATCTCTCGACAAACCGTCGAGCTTATCGAGCTATTATAAAACATAACATAACCAGTCGGTATTTCGTTTCGTGAATCTTTCGAAAGTGACGTTCTCGAGTCGACGAAAATTCGGGATAAAAACAATAATTGTCACTCGCTACGGAGAGAAATCACCGAGCACGTTTTCTTCGACATAATAATGCTGTTTGCGATTCTGTTCACATTAATTTTCGTTTCGGAAAAGGTCGTTCGTTCCCGCGGTTTGATTCGGATGCAAATTCGTACCGAATTCGTCGTTGTTCTCAACAGTGTTATAATCCAACGCATTATATATTGACTAAACGTATTGTATTCGCCGTGGAAAGAGTTCGACGTTTCGAAAGGTAAACGCCGGGGGAGGGGGGGCTTTAGTAATGATGCCATATTAATTTTGTTTGTTTTTTTTTTCAACAGGCCGGGGGTTATCAAACAACCTGTTTGGCCGTTCAGCAAACCAAAACTCATAACTGAATATTTTTCGTTGGCGACCCCTGACGCAACAACGGTTTACGAATTAATTTCCGCGCTCCGATCGGATTAGAGCGATACGTGTCGAGCGCAGTGCCGCAATTATGAATTCTGAGGCCCGTGTGCAAGGATTTATTTAGAGGCCCCAAATTAATAATATTATATTTATCACTTGATCTTTGTATTACTACAGAAATTTTTTAGTATTTTTTAGTACTATAACTTAAATTGAATCATCTGCAATCTGATACATATACTATACTAATTTATTACATTATAAATTGTCAATAGATACATTATCAATTTTAATAGTGGAATCACCAGTTTAAACTTATACATTCATCATTTTTTTTTAATGATATCAACTGTTATTGGCATGGTGGGCTTTCATACAAATTGAAAAAATTCTTACATCTTATTTATTACCTGATTATCCTATTTCTCTGATCGCCACTTCAGCATTCGCTTAAAAATCCAATACTAACAAAATACAATGCTTTCAAAATATAAGTTAACTTTTAAATACCCTTCCTTAAGTCTCAAATTCGGACAATCTTCAATTTTTAGCTTATGGTTTGGGAGGCCCCTGAGAACCGGAGGCCCTTGTGCATCGCACACCTTGCACACCCAATTGTTGCGGCACTGGTCGAGCGTGTGACCATATGCAAATGGACGGGAAACAAAACGCTGGTACGTTTGCGTCGCGGACGGTATTGCGATCGAGGCGGTTCGCGACCTTTTCGTACTATTTTCGTGTCAATAGTAGGCGCAGAGGTGGGACTCGTGGGTCGCGCGCGCGCCCATGTCGCGTGACGGGTTCGAACGGACGATTTTTTTCCTCCTCGTTTTCGTATATTTTATTTTTTCTCGAGAACCCAAATTAGCCATTCAAAAGTTATTAGCATGTAAATGATGGTAACGCGCGATGGGGTTTTTAACGATTTATTTAATTCGTTTTACGCGAAAAACGTACTCGTATAATATGTAAATAATATTTTTAATTTTCCGTAATTATTGTAAATTATACCACCCCATTAATTTTTATGTTTTATTTGATTAATACATAATTAGGTATTTTTTGAAACCAGAGTCCGACCACCACTTTCCTGCCTCTAACGCTTTTTATCGCATACACATATTATATTCACGAGCGAGTATTTGTATATATAATTATGAATTTTTCTTTTTTTTTTCGTTCAGAACGGGCAGACGGATTTTTACGGTGAATTATAAAATAGAACATATAACGTACGAAAAAAGGCAAACGAAGTCGGGACCAGTGCAAACCATATACCTACTGATCGCATTGTTTACAAACGCGAAATCATCATTTAACAGTAAGTGCAATTGATTTTTCGTTTAATAATAAAAAACAAAAACGGTATCTCACGATATTTCATTTTATCGATTCAGTGTCACTCACTGTTCGCGCATAATATTCAACTAGTAAAAATATTACCCAAATTAATCAAATCATATTGAAAAAATATAATTGACAATAGTATCTATCGATCGATCTGTGTTGACTGTTGATTAATAATTCATTAATACGCGTTACATCGAGTACGAATACTAAACTAAAAAAAAAAAAAAAATTATCGCCATTGCTCAATCTCACGCTAAGATAAAAAAAAACATAATATATTAATTTATTACCATTTCCAATTAAGTTTATGAAACCTGATTTAATTTATGCGCACTCGAGAGTAATTTCAACGGACGCGACAAATTTATTGGTCATCTTTTATTCGTTTAAAAGGGTGTAAACACAGTGTAGACGGGCACTCCATAAAACGATATCGCGGCTCGTCCAACGCACATAATAAAATAAAATATTCCGACACGTCAGATTATAATATTGTTAAAATCTCGTTTACAAATTCGCCGGTTGTATACCGCAGCGATCGTCATAAAAACAAAATAACAATAATCGAAAAACCGTATAAAAGTTTTGTTTGGGTGTTATTATCTAATGGAAACGTTAGGATTTCACGTTCTCGTTTTGCCCCAACGAAAGATTATCGCTCGTTAATATTCTCGTCGTTCTAAATAAATATTTAAGTATTTAAAATAATCTTACAATATTTTTTCAAAATTTATATTTTACTTTTATTTGTAACCGAATTACGAATTCACTCGGATTTATCGTATAAATAGGTTCTTTCGACGGAAAGATACGTACATCAGAACAGAATAAATATATGTTTTTAATCATCGTGAGTGGTTAACACATCAAATAACGATCGTCTACGATTCAGAGATCGAAATGTTCCCCCTTTTTTTTACCACGCGTCATCTCCATCTTAGACGCTAAGTTTTATATACATCTTCTCGTACGACACTTTGTTCTTTTTGACTTTCTAATATTCTGTAGCTGTAATATAATACGAGGATTCAAATTAAACTATTTTAACCGCAGTTGTCGATAACTCCGCTTTAAACAATAACAGTTCACATGTCGCACAACATTTTCAACCACGACAGTTATACTATCGTCTTAATACGAATAGATCTTAAACATAAATACGTTGTAAAGTTTAAAGCAGAACGTCTCCGGTCATTTTGTGTAACATAAAAATTATACTCAAAACTCCGCAAAATGTAATTGCAACCGCACATTTTGCGTATATTAGCGCGTACTGCTCGTTAACGCGCGAAGTAGAAGTAAGAAAAACATATTTTGTACTTAAAAGTATAAATCGGTGCCTAAGAAATATTGTTGTGATCAAATGTGACGAGACGTGTTTTTGCATTTCAATTAGTTGTAGATATTTCGAATTGAACGTGTCTATAGTATTTACAATTCTTAGAGTTCGTTTGTTTTTCGAAAATAACAAATAACCAATTTATTTACTGGAGGGGCCGATTAAGCAAAGAATATGTTATTTTCACATTCTTAGACAGATACGCAACAATTAAACCTCTTCGTTGTGATGTGACTAATATAATACGAAATAAACTTTTTTCCATAGACGTCTCCGACACTGAAAGAGTTAAACGCGTGCACGAAAATTTTTCGACGAGTATATTATGTATTTCATTATGTCCGTTACGAACATGTTTTCATGAAAATAATAATTCCAATGCGCTTTCGCGAGAGTTCACTATAGATTTGCAAGTCTGCGATTGCTTTTTCTTATTTTACATAAAGATTTTAGAAATTTAATTTGATGATAAATTCGAATGATTTATCCGATTTAGAAAATGTACAAATCTCCTACTCGTGATAAAAGTTGAGATTACGAATTGCTCGAGTTTTTTTTTTTTTAAATGTTACAGTACACCGGCTTATCGCTGTTTATTATCGATTGCTCGGATTAGAAAAAGCAAAATTACTTTTCTATTATATAATATCAATATCAGTAAATATATTGGAATTGAAAAAAAAACCAAAACGCCATAACGTATTTTCGAATCAAATATTACGATACATCGGTTTTAATAATTACAGTTGGGATGTATAAACAGTATTTTTTAACCACGAGCAAAGTGTTATAAAAAAATATCCGTTTTCGAGCTTAAGGCTTCTCAAAGTATAACTTTAAATATTATAAATAATACTTATTAATTAATAATAATACAAATATACTTAAATTATAACCTATTTTCAAACTAAATTTAACGGGAATGTCATATTGATTTTAAATAACGAGCTGTTTTTATCATCGTGGCGAAATTATCATTATTATACTCGTATGTATCAATTTAAAACGTCCGTAAATTAAAAAAAAAAAAAACAAAAATAACTAACGAATGTGGTATGGAAACCATAATGTGGAGTATCTACTAGGATTTTCGTCTCGGGTCACTTACCTCGGTGAAATCCCCCGCAGGAATAGTAATTTGTATTATTCATTCGAAAGCAATTAGTACACTTGTCTGAAATATAATCGGTGTTCAAACGTCCACTATCTATTTTCGATCTAAATAATGTAGCATAATAATATGTATAATACGTGCGATTTTGTTTCGAAAAAAAAACATCGGAAAATGTGACTTATTCGGAATAAAATTGCCGAAGGCTATCGTTTCCATATAAATCGACAAAATATATGTATAAAAAAATCATCTCGCTCCGTCAATGTCCAATCTCGACGTTTGAGAGTAGTATTCGTTGCATTTCTCCCATCCAGACAAACGGTAGGTACCCGAAATCGTATCGGTCCTACATTGTAGGACATTGATATTTGCCGATTTTCGATGGTACGCGTATTTGTGATTATAATATATTATCGATTCTCTTTGGGCGAGTAAAAAACCAAATTGGGTTGAAAAAACCGAGCGCGCGCTTCTGTACGGGTCAAACCCACCCCGAGTTCACCTCGGCTGCGTCTATATTGTGCATTATCGTATATTTACGATACGTCTCGAACGCTCACTTTGGCACGAAAAAAATTCGTCGAAACACACGTACATATTATTAGGTACACGATTATTACGCATACGCGTCACATCGAATGTATTATGTAATGTAATTATCTCTTATGATATCGTTGAAACGCGGCCGCCAACGATAAATTTCCACCGGCAAAGCGATTTAATAGATAGGCGTAATGTATATATGTATCATTATATAACGTCCGAGTGTACGGACAGTAATAATAATTTTCGTCGGGCGGGCGGTATTTATTCCGAATTTATGACGCTCGTTTTCTTCCCCTCGTTTTATACATTGTACACAAAGGTATTATTCTATAATAGGTGCTGTATGCACTATTATACACATCTATCTGTGTAAACGCTTTTTGTTTCTCGTCCGCAAGTGACAAGTTTCTCATGCCCGCTCTAATATATCCCAGTGTTTATTACGTCTATTGTAATGGCGTGCCGCATGTATATATACGGATCAATAATGTACAGGGCTCGTGAGTTGACGCCCTAAAAAACGCCTAAATAAGTATGCACTTGTGCACCAAAAAGTGCAGGCAAAATATTCATTGAAATATACCTTGAAATAAGGTTCATACGTTTATATGCACTAAAAATATTACGCACATTGAAAAAAAGAAGAAATTTTAAGTAATTTGTTGTAAAAGTTATATTTTATTAGTTTAAATTCAATTCCAAAAAATCAATTCCAAAAAATACAATTCCCATATTATATTTTATACGGTGTAAAAATATAAAAATTATTACATGTTGGTGAAAATACGCTAAACGTGCCAAACAGTAAAAACACCTCTAAATATGCAAAATTAAACTTCACATACTCAACCTCGAGGTACCTTGAAATGGATTTCTATTTCGCCAAACATTAAATACGACTTGGGGCAAGATTGATAAGCAAATGCACCGAGCCCCGAAAATGTATATTGCGTAATGTTTCGCGGCGGCGATTCTTTTCGATGTTTTAATCATATATTCAATGTATATTTGTAAAAACTATACACACTAGTTTATGTGAATAAAAATCGACCGAAATTCGTTAGCCCGTGTCGGTAAATAAACGTTTGAAATACATAAAACACTATACTGTTAAACCGCTGGATCGGAGGAAGATTCGGACGGAAGCGCGTTGGATATAAACGTTTCGATATTGTAATAATTATATTTTAAACCGAAAACCGCGGTATATTTGTCGCGACAGTGGTCAGAGAAATCAAACTCGCAAATCCGCGGATTCGAAATTCGCCCCTAAAACAGCCGCCGTCGTAGGCGGTTTTTCGCAGTCTATGTTATACCGCAGGTGTGTGTGTGCACTAGCCGCCGCGCGCGTGAACAACACATCTGAAACGTCGTGCAAATATTATTATACGTACAAGTATAAAATAGTGCAGAGCGTAATATAATATACGTGCGGCGCGACGGGAAGGGGAAATTACGGCATAAAAATACCGAGACGCCTATCAAAGGTTCAAAGAGTGAGCGCCGTTTTAAATTTATGGCGTTCATTTGCAGGCGAACGTAAAAGGAATATATTTTCGCCGCTCCGCACACGCGGCGGCGGCGGCGGCGGCGGAAGAAGAAGAAGAAGAAGAAGAAGGAGAAGGAGAAGAAGGAGAAGACGGCGAAGGAAGAAATGAGCTGCGGCGACGAGGGTTTCTATGAAGGAAAAAAAAAAGGAAATTTAACAGAAAAAAAAAAAACGCGCAATTTTATCCCTCTCTTCCACGTTTATTATTATAAATTATTTTATATCGTCGCGCGCGTACCCATTACGTACGCTTTTTTATTATCGTTTTTTTTCTTCTCTTTTCGTTGTTTTTATCGTCCGCGTTTCCCTCGCGCACTTTTCACGTGAATAATAACGTTCAATTATAAAAAAAAAAAAAAAAAAAACCGTCTCGAATAAAAGTCGACGTGTATTATTCTTCTGTGCTGCGACCAAGCAGATATCGTATTAATAATATATATAATATGACGTGTAAGTATATTTATATACAAGCGTATGTATTTATCCTTTATATATATATAAATATACTCGTGTATATAATATTATATCGTGTGCATAATATTCTCCTCGGCCGACGTCACGTGACGGCCGGTAGGCGTGCCCGGTCGCGCTCTCCGATTGGTCGGCGCATGCGAGTCGAATACATTATATAAGACTTACGGCATAAAAATAATTATTTATACATGTACCGCCGCCGCCGCGTCGTGTTTCGGCGCGTCCGCGACGCCGGACGGTAGGGGAAAAAAGTTGCTCGTCTGTGTGGTTTTTTTTCTTCTTCTTCTTCTCCTTTTTTCTAACCCCTTTGTCCGCAAGTATACGTGTCACGCGCTATATCTATAGATAGACGTAATATAGTCATGCCCATTGTGCGTGCGCGTGCGCGCGCGCGTTTTTTTTCTCTTCTTCGATATATCGAATATTATATATATATAATATAGCGTGCGGACTTGCAGACGGTCATGAGTATGCATGAGTGTATTATATCGCGAACATTCTGATTTTATATATATATATACACGTATAATATATGACGAACAAGGATAAATCGTTATTTCGGATCTCGACGGCAGATAATATAATATGAGTGTGTCCTGTATAGACGCGCGCGCGGCTATTGTGCCAATCACCGTTTGTACAGTATTTATATGTATAAATATATATTATATTTATTTATTTGTATTCTATACCTATGTCGTCGTGAATTACGTTTGGACTTGTATTCCATCGTCTCGTGACGTATGGGGTCGCGCGTACGTATATCCGGGACAAAAATCTATGTGATTTTCGCTCAAACGTACCTACTTAGATATACTTGTACGGTTACCGTCGTATAATATAATAAAAGGCTTTAGAATAGGGCCTCGCGGATTCCAAAAACGACTCGAGAAAACCAAACCGGACGAAAAGGATCTGTCGATCGAGACGAATTCGAGAAACTCGCCGCGTGATGTTTTTAAAAAACGTTGTACCTACATATATCACTCTGCATATGGATTCCGTGCAGACAAAAACAATTGGATTTTTCAAAATCTAGGGCGAGCTTTTAGCATGTGGTATTACTGGAAACGAATTTAAAATGACTCGAACGATTAAAAAAAAAAAAAATGTCCTTTAAACGTCTGAAACCACACGGAAAATGCAAAAAGTACTTGGAAAAAAAAGTTCGTTGTTAACTAGCTATAAGTCTGTACCGGAAAAACAAAATCGTAACGTCAAGCTTTTTTTATTCTCCTCACATTTTGTCGAAACGACCGTCACTCGTTGGGTCCGTGACAACGCCTTGTCGCACGGCAAGAATTCGCACTGTCCCTCTTCTCCTCGAGGAAATTTTCAGGTGCGTGGACTTCTCTCCCGGCGCAAAGGGTTCCGACGGCGCGGCGGGGACGACGTGGTGAAATCTGAACGAAGACACGGGAAACCGAGGATCGACCGTGAAAATGTGTTCGCGACGTGCTGGAAATCTAACCGACGCGACGGCCGTGCATTTCGTGGCGCCTGATGGCGTCCCGTCGACGCCCATATGAATTCGGTACGTGTAATATTTTATATGAAGAAAATAATATAACGAGCGAATCGAAACTTTCGTCATCGTGTTACTCGGAGATATCGGTCGAACGTCGCACGGTCTGTGTAAACATTTGGCATGCGATGGCGTGATTATAGAGCGTTGCACGAGATGCACTCGGAAAATGAAATATTTTTAATGCGTTGTATTATATATCGTTTTGCAATGCCGAAAACGTCTCGATATACGCGATTTCAATGTTACGCATTGTGATAATCGTTGTCCTTGTCGAGAATTATGCACCGGCGAACCGACATTGTCATTTTCAACACGAATCACTGGGAGCGATATTTTCAGTATTTTAATTTGTCACTGTAGTATTTTTATGATCGAACGAACGCAATTATTGATTGTGACCGCACTACACGCGCGGCTCCTCCTCATAAGTCAGGTGCAAGTTCGATTTTTCACTATACCGTCGAAAAATGTTTAGATTTCGTAATAAAAAAAAAAAGAGTACGACTGCTGCTGCGTCGTCACAAAAGTTTGCAACATTAAAAGCGTTGACCGAATTACGCCACCGCATATACGTGTATTGAATTTTATAGTCGCGGGAATTTATCGACTCGAGATGTATGTTTTAATTCAAACTCATCGACGGAATATCGTTCCGTACCGTCCGAAGAGTGTTCGATTTAAATACGATATCGATATAAAATACGTATCGCAATATCAAAAAAAAAAAGAAAAGGTCGTTGTCTCGTCGTAGAATTCGCCATGTTTCGAATAATAGACGCGTTTTTTTTTTTTTGTTTTTGTTTTCTTTCAACCCGTATATTATACGCTTGTTTTTGACCGCAGCCCAAACCAGTGAACCTACATAAAATAAAACACGTCAAAAACGATATCGTGACGACCGCCTCGGAGTTGTTAAGAATTTTTCGGGAAACGGACACATTCGATCTCTTTGAGTGCCGAACGCGACCATGAATAACACATGACGAAAAGAAGAAGAAGAAGAAGAAGAAGAAAAAAAAAACGGAATAAAATATTGTCGTTTGATTTTATTTAGCGATGCACGCGAAAACGCGGTGTGCTATCTCATTACGTCGAATTCGACAAGGACATATAGAAAAAAAAACCTTCGAAGCACCGAGGGCGAAAAAAAAAACGCTCGTTTTGGCCAACATATATATATATGCTGCAACCTAGTCTAAAACAACAACGTTTTAATTCGCTGCGATTCAAAACATTTTAAAATACTCATATTTTCGTGCGAGCCATTGAATGATTTTATACCGGTCTAACAATACGGTTGCCTAACGGTCAATCGAATATTCTTGTAAAATACAAAAAGTAATGCTCATAACTGCGGGTAAATTTATACGGCACAATACCAAAGTAAATTAACTTTATATATATAAAAGCTGACATAATTATAATTCTACGAAATGGTGTGTATCTATTTTCTTTAAAGGTATGATTATCGATGAATAACTAAGTAGATATGTATACATATAAATATATATATATATATATATGTATTTATGTATATAATATATTGCATGCATACCTACATAGAAGCATGTGCCATATATGTATTGATCCAATACTTTAATTACATTATCGCGCCGACCACGATACAGCTATACAAGACAGATGTTAACCTACTTTGTTTTGATTTCTTACATTTTAATATTTACAAGGTTATCTTTGCGCAGTAATTGTCTTATAGTTTTCAATCGATTGTAAGATTATTTAACGCGACTTCGATTTATTAGTACAGAGGTGTAGTAGTTGTATTCGTGCATAAATATTGTTACAAGGACAGTTTTATTTGCTTTTTTTTTTTTTTTTTTATCTAAATCGGTCAGCCCGAAAAATGTAAAAAGACCTTATTCACTAAACCGTTTTCTGTCGCGGCTCGCTAGCTTTCACTGCACATCCCTTCAACGTATGCAAATGAAATGATGGCATTTAAAATTTTTAACACACATATTATATAATGATTAAATCAATCGTCCTGTTTTTTATCGACTATATTTGAATGTAAACGACACGAGTAAATAACGCCTAACTAAATAATAAATTATATTCCAAAAGCTAAGTAATTTATTTCAATGAAAATACGTATTTCTAACGATCGTTTTTACTATATCATAATATTAGGTAGGAGATAATTTTTATTAAAATGACTCGTAATTTTATTTATAATTTTCATAGATATTATAATTTATAGTTTGATTTACAATCACGTAATCGAATAATAATTGCTTAAAAAATACGCGCGCGCGTTAATATTTGCCGACGACGACGTTTAACAGATAAACGACATTCGTATCTGAAAAACAATTTTTTTATTTGTAATTTCGTTTGCATGTATGTTTGTTTTTTTTCGTAAAAAATATCCATCAAAATAATCCCGAAGCGAAAAACACATAGGTTTTGTAGTAATAACTGACGCGTGCGCATACGCACAGTCCACCCATTGTTTGTGTTGCTAAAACGGAGGGGATGTCGGACTTCAAAGAACTTTTATTCAATTGCTGGATTTAATGTGTTTCACTTACGTCCACAGGCCCACAACAGAGTACAATATAGATAATTCCGTTTGATATTTCAGTAATGTTTTAGAACGTTAATCGAATTCAATTCGATCTTCTCCCCCCGCAGCTGCCGCGTAACTGTACGTTTTAATTCTTACCGGTCGTCATATTATATTAATCGAGCTGTATATAACGCTCTTCAATTTCAATCGTTTAACGCGCCAATCAATACGCGATGTCATCAATAAACGCGAACACAAGTCGTGTCGCAAACAGTCTATTCTGTAGACGTATTATTTTCTAAACCACTTATTTTTTTAGATTTTCCCTCTTATATTATATAATAGACGTTTGGTTATTTAGGGGAACGTCGTATAGAGACGAACCGATACATAATATAATAACGAAACAATATCGTATGCTCTGAATAGCAATGAATGGTCCGTTTGTTTCAACATTTATTTTAATTACGATCGAAAATCCGAGTTTTGCAGCTGTAACCACTATATAATATTCGATGTAAAATCGATATCGATCCGGCACAAACATTGGGCTCTTTAGAAATATGATAATCTATCAAAATATAATTCGTAAATTTACAATTTAACATTATACATTGTGTACAATTCAACATAATAAATTC
This sequence comes from Drepanosiphum platanoidis, assembly GCA_948098885.1. Classification (NCBI taxonomy): domain Eukaryota; kingdom Metazoa; phylum Arthropoda; class Insecta; order Hemiptera; family Aphididae; genus Drepanosiphum; species Drepanosiphum platanoidis. The sequence continues at coordinate 10,260,309 of OX402528.1, forward strand.
GGAATAAACGATTCTGAGCGAAAGAGGTGGGCCAGCTACAAAAAAAATCAGCAGATTTTCAAATTTTTATCAAATTTCAGCAAAAATTTGATAATTCAAATGTTTAAAAAGAAAATCGTACTTATGTATTTCCGAATTTTTTTCGTTGAAGAAAGATCAACTTTTTATATACGTAGTTCTCGAGAGTTTTTGTCGAGCCAAAATTATTTTATTGACATTTTACAAAAAAAAAAACTAAGAAAACTCAAAAACTTAAAACGTCTTGAAAAAGCATGAAAAAGTCAAAATCTTTTAACAACAATTATATCGACTGATTAGAATGGTCATATAAATGTTGGGTGAAAACGTCAAGTCTCTGCGATCAATGCTTTTTGAGTTACGATGAAAATAGAAATTCGATTGGTCGGAAACCGCGGTAAATTTGGCCGTTTTCCATCTGTTTTTCACGTCGTCGTACGACTTTTGGGTAAACCTTTGGGAAATTCGAAAATGACCGTTCCAAAGTATCGACTACATAGCAAAAAAGTATTGAAAATCGGACCATTTTTTCGAGTACTTATAAATACTTAGAAAAAAAAACACACACACACACTCACATCACGGTAAAATCAACATTCGCTCGGAATGAAAAAAAAATTAAATATTTGTCTAATGATCTGTGGCAGTGCTGATTGTTGTCGTTGTTTTTTTTTTTTAATTTATTTGTCTGACGTTTTTAAATATCACACACGTGTCAGTGATCTGTTTCGTGTTTGTACAATATAAATAGGTTTTGTCACATGGTTTTTTCTTTCGTCTGCCGTATTTAATGCACATCTAGTTACATTGTATTTGCCATTAAAGTATGGGCGCAACGACATATAATATAAGAAGAAAAAAAAAACGCCACTTATTATACGCGTGTATGTAATAGTTATATTATATTATTATTACCGAACACCCGTTGATGCGAACAGTTAAATTTTTTTTTTTTTTCAGATCAGTCACGCAAATAAGAAATATAATGCACGTCCTGATAAATATTATTTCCAAGTACTTAGAATAGCACAGCATGACGTTTTTAAAATGTGTTTTTGTTTGTTCCACGTACGACGTCGAATTCTCGGTCGGATAGGAATTTAGAAATTACCGAAAACATACGACAATTTCTACCCGCAGAAGACGACGACACACATTTTATAATGTAACATGGAATTATTATTATTATTATTATTATTACACGAACGTCGTCGTCGTGGTCGTCGGTTATAAAGCGTTGCAAATAAAATATATATTATTATAAAGGTCTATACGAATTCACGAGACGCGCCCGGGCGTGTGCGCGTATTTAGCACTCCTACGAGTAGGTGGTACGTAGGTAATTTTAAGAAATTCGTATCGATAGCGTCTCTAATCTAATTAAATTGGTCCAATTAAGGACCTCGCGTCGCGAGCCGCCGACGTATATATTTTCGTTTCGTCAACGTACCGCACAACGTCTATTGAATTAATCAAACCGAAATTCGCGTGTAATAATACACTGTTTATATAGTTTAAGGAAACGCGCTCGTAACGATTAATATCGTTGTCGCTCTGCGGCGTGTAATTTATAATATACGACCGGCGAAAACGAAAATATAGAAAAACATATTAAAAACACACACGGCGGCGGCGGCGCGGCGGCGGTGCCGACAAACTCTATATTACACACTATAGCATATACACACACACGCGTGTATTCGGTCACTACCGTAATTACTCACAATTAATTTGGTCCGTTTCCGTTTTACGTTACGAAATCTATACTTGTTATTATCCGGATTGTTATAATGCGTTCGCCTCGGGGACGTAACCGCGTTTTACCATCTACGCACACACACACACGAACACGTCGTATGAAACGACACCGTCAGTCGGTGTATTTAATTATTGACATTTCAGAAACCAACATTGTACACACCCACCGCGACGGTAATAATATCATAGTGCGGTGGCTGCTACAAATAAACGTATAGCCGGGGACGCGATATGTGCGTTACAGGATTAACGAACCGAATATTATCATCGATACGTCCAAGGCTGCTGCTGCTGCTGCTGCTGCTCGCACGGTACGCGCGAGGTTAGGTTATCGATGTAATAAATTAATTTAAAACGCAGCCGTGTATGGGTCGACAGATCATATTATAACAACTGTGCGACGACGTCGTCGGTAATTCGTTAGTTTACGACCGCAAACCGTAATTGGACGTACGCTCTTCTATCTATGATTATTATTATACGCGAGAGACGAGACTAAAACCGACGAAAAGGTCCTTTTCTCCTACACGTTTATATTATGTGATGTACGACGCGAATCGAACGAACTGAGTCGTATGTCATAAGCTTATTGCAGTTTTCCTGCAAATACAATATAGTCAACGACGGTATTGGGATATTATCTTGCAGTTATCGAACCGTTCCCGTGACAAAGAAGTCCGAAGCCGAGTTTTCGAAAAACTTCTCCAAACATTTTGGGTTCGTCCTGTACCCCCACCTATGGAACGACGATGCGTTCTAGTCCTGCGGTCGGCGGTGGCGTGACCAGGGCTCTGCGAGACGCGTGTCTTAGGACTGCGCTCTGACGAGCGGGGTCACAACAATATAGGCGCGCACCTTATGCCGCGTAGTCGTGGTTAAGTCGAGCATAATATAGATATCGATTAGGTTATTGTTTTTGCTGGAAACCAAGAACGGTTTCGCCGTCATAATGACGTGTGTTTTATTATGGTTACAATATTATTATTTTCTGTACGTCATTACTATGTTTAGGAGCCGAAGAATTGGTTCGACTTGACTCTAATTGGTAAACACTCATGTGCGTTCGGCGCTTTTCGATTGTTTATATTAATTGCCCTATTGTTTTCTTACAGATTGCGAAAAACCGACGAAAAATTATAATAGAAAAAAAAAAAAAACGGCAACATTTACGTTGCCACGTTTGTTTTGACGAAGAATTTGCATAATATTATTTCGCGGAAATATTTGAAACGTTTTTCCAATCGTATAAAAGAAAAACATTTTATTTTTTTCTTCCAACCACACAATATTATAATATAAGTCGCGTTATGTGAGTGTGTAAAAATAGACTCGATCGCATATTTTTGGAATTATTATGAACAGTATGGTAACGGCAATAAAGTCATCACGCACAACGAGAACACCGTATTGCGTAATTGTGTTTTGTAACATAAAAGAGCGGATGTTATTGTAATATACTGCAGCCACCCACGCCGCCACCCGGCGGCGCGACCCGAATAATCGCCCATTCGCACGACACGCTCGCACCGAGGAGGTACACCGTGTCTACTCGAATTCTTTTGTGACGCTGTTCTCTTAATTCAATATATTATGTTAACGGCTTACTCCCCGAGGCGTAGAATTTTTTTTCAGACGTCCAAATGGGGACTTTTCGATCACATGCTGAAATTTAATTGCTCGACGCATATTGAAAACACTCGATACGTCCATCGGTAGATTCTATCATACCTAGCGTACACTCGGCGTTTATTATTCGCGAACAATATAATATTATTATGATTTTACCGAAATATTCCTCGCGAGTTTAAAATACGCCCGTCTACTTTTCAAATCCGCTAGCCGCGATTATATAATATAATATGTTATTCAATAAAAACAAAATTGTTTCGATTAATTTACAGAAAAAATGTGAGAAAACGTAAAAACGGAACCTTCGCGATCTCGTCCTTTTTTCACAAAAAACCGTCCGATTCGAAGCATCTTAAAGTCCTGGCGCACAGAATAAAAATCGAAACGACACCCCTGTGAGGAGGGCGGGAGGTCAGTACGCACACAAAAGCGAAATTTGAGCGGACCGAGTGAGTAAACACACGAATTTTCCCTCGTACGTTATTGGCCGGCTATATAAATCATCGACGTGTATGCGCGCGCGTGCGTATGTGTCCAGCGTGTCAGCAGTCAACACTAATAATAATAATAATTACGGGTCATGGTTGTTTGATTCTTCTCGTGCGACAATGTCCGTCGTCGCCGCCGCCGCCGCCGCACAGTTAACCACTCTTGGCTCCTGTGCAAGTAGGCAGATAACGTCAGACGGTTTTTTTTCCCTATCGTAGGCCTGTTTGCGCGTGTGCTCGAGACATTTCCGTTTCGACGGTTTTTTTTTTCTTTTCGTTTTTTTTTTCGTTCGAATATATAATTGTACCTGTCCGCCGTCGCGCTCAATCAAAACGATATGGTACTCTCGCGCACGCGACACGACCGGCCGAGTGCCGGTTTTTTCGACTTTTTTTTTCACCAGAACCGCGTGGTTTTTTCTTCGGGACACGACTTCCGAAACGTAAACGAGTCGAAAGAAAACCGCGCGTTTGACGAGTACGAAAAAAAAAAATTTCCAACCATATCGCGTGGAATATTACGCCACTCGTCCAATAATATTATATATAGTAACGATATACGAATAAGTCAAAAAGTAAATAATAATATACGAAATAGTGCTCGAAATACTTTGTTACCTGCTGCTCTGAAAGCGGTAGTTTTAGCGTTTTAACTAAATAATTTTGTTTGTTTTTTTTTTTACAATTTCGTAGGCTTCAAAAAAGACATCGAACGCGAGCAGCTAGAGGTGCCGACCGAGAAAATACGTCGTCCGAACGAATTTAACAAATCTCCCGGCCCGAATTGGCGAATCGCGCGAATCGGCTCGCTTTTTCGCCGCGCTCTTGTGATAAGTACACGACGTTCCACCCAAATGTCGTCTCGGACGTTCGACGCTAATAAGTAGTGTGCACACGTAGTTGTATTCGCGCCGCGATGGCCAGACGAAGAATGTATAAAAACAATGTTATTGGTGTACGATATCGGTGTTTTCAACGTTTCTCTCCCGCGAGACGTCTCGCATTTCCAATGAAACGCGTCTTTGTCGTCGTCGTTCGGGTAAAACAATATCGGACGTGTAATCGGTCGCGCGAATGCATAAAATTCGCTCGTCTGCGCGATGTTAAAACGTCACAGAAATACCACGCCGCCGACTGCGTTTCCTGTGCATGCGTTTTCGTCGGTTCACGTTTTCGGTACGCTCGCGCAATACGTACAACGTGCGCTGCTCGTATAATAATAATTACAATCGTACGCTCATCCGCGCGGACATTGATGGTAATACCTGCGCGGCAACGACGCGCCTCATCACGAAACGTTTTTCTTCGGCCAATCGTATTTTTTCCCCCCCAAATAACGCGTGCACGCCAGTGCCGCAATTATGAATTCTGAGGCCCGCGTGCAAGGATTTATTTAGAGGCCCCAAATTAATAATATACATATTTATTACTTGATCTTTGTATTACTACAGACATTTTTTAGTATTTTTTAGTACTTAAATATTTGACGGATTCGCGGAACCGATCAGAAAAATAAATTATGTAAATTTATAAAAATTTGAGCTTCTAAATACCTCCTCTATAAATTAGTATAACGAATAATCAAAAAAATAATGAACAACTTAATTCAGTGATCCAAGTCTAGTATCCATACAATAATTATTTGAAATATTTCGCAATAACAGAGAGGGGCCTCTGCGATAATGACTATTATTCTACAAATTATGTCATACTTTATAATATCATTTTCATAATTTTATTCCTATAATAATTTGTACGTTTTACTATAAAACCGAATTATTTACAGATTCAGTGAAGCTTGAATGATATTAATTATCATCTACTTATGCTAATAATAAATTCATTGAAAACAATTACAAAAAAATCAAAAAACTTTCGAGGTACGAGCCACGAGGAAGTAAAGAATACCAATATATAGGCTAAATTCATTTTGAAACGGACAATCTTCAATTTTTAGCTTATGGTTTGGGAGGCCCCTAAGAACCGGAGGCCCGTGTGCATCGGACACCTTGCACACCCAATTGTTGCGGCACTGGTGCACGCGCACCTGAATACTATAATATTATAATACGATACATCCTCGTTTGCGAACGAGCGGGTATGTGCGAGAAAATTACGGGTTAGGCCAAATAACATCGTACGAAGAACGCGCGGTGATAATGTTTGGGAGCAAAACGAAAACATCGCAGTCGATATACGCAATATTATTATTATCGTACTTCGCGTATAACTGCTGACGCAGAGTACAATGAACGACGACGACGACGTGCAGCAGGTATCACGCACGGCGTATTCTTTTCGAGTCGTGGCCCGGTGGACGCGAGCGAATTTCAGGTGTATATACTTACGGGATAGACCGTCTCGAATAAAAAAAAATAAAATAAATACAAACGTAATTATTGACGGTGCGTTAATTTTTAGTGCGTTTTCGTTGTACGCGCGCGCACGTATTATAATAAATATGCAACGTCACAAAACGGCCGTGAAAACTTTACGATAACGCGCGAGACTTTGTGTTTTTTCACCCGGCGATTTTCCTCCAAAAGTCACCGAGAATAACGATTTTTCTTCGCTTTTTATTTTTAATCGGACTTTTTATTTTTACAGAAACGTTTTACGCATCCGTTTACGGACGGCTCTTCCGTTTCTCCGGATACGGTACGGATGACGTGTGGCGAGAGTCATTATAATATCGCGCGTACTTTTTTTATTGCTTTTTTTTTTTTTTACTTTTTTATGTTTTGTTTTCGGAAACGTATATAATATATTTCTCTTTCCGAGAAATATAATATAGCCGTTATTAAACTACTGTATTTAAAAATGCGGCGTTTAATTGCGCGGAAACGCGATCGCTTCCCATGTTATTATTACGGCTGTGTGAAAACGCTATTTATGCTAATTATTTATCAGCGATTTTAATTAATCACCGCGCGCGCGTTAAAATTTTCTTATGTAATATTTTTCCGACCGTTTCGAGTACAGCGAACGGACCGCCGCCGCCGCTGCAGCTATTGAAGATATTCGAGTGTATCGGCAGGGACGGGCGAGACGCGCGAAAAAAAAAACAACTGTAAAGATAAATTAGATACCAGCTGGTACCTCATCAGTTCTCGCCTCAAGATACGAAACGCGTTCAACTTTTTCGAAAGCACATATAAGTTATGAGATTGCCAAACATTCCGGTCCACTTCATTGCGAATGATTGCGTGCGCTCCGCCTTACGTTTCGAACGACACCTCGCGCGCGGATTTGAAAATCCAAGAGCAGCGAAAATCTCTAACAAACTATTTCTCGCTCGTCTTGTGATCTGCTAATCCTCGCTCTGAACTCCTAACTTCCGGGTGATACGCGCTTCGAAGGTCAAAAAGGAACCGGAGCCGGCACTTGAAATAATCATCGAACGCATCATCGCATGCCGTTATAAGTGTAACCGCTGGGTGACCATTACCGGCCGTATGTTTTCTAATTGAAGTTTTTTTCAAAAAAAAAACCTACGTGACACGTGTTTTATACATAATTTTTTTTAAATTCAACAACCATCTGTCGTCCCGAGTGTACTCTACAAAGCCGCAAACCCTTTTAAATTCGTTTTATGTCGGCAAACTGAAAAATGCATTTGAATATACCGCGGTATTTTGCAATCATCAATCGCATCGAGAGATAATTATTTTTGTCCGATTTCTCAAAGACTTACTATACGGCTTTCATTTGTAAATGGTATCTTTACGTAAGAAAACAATAAAAGATACAAAATGTGCCCCCCCCCCCCGCGCGCGCGAATACTAAAATAGCCGTCCCCGAGTGTTGGAAACAATAAGCGCGCGTGCGCTGCAGCGGGCACACCGAGGTTTTTATCCTGTATCGTCCGTGTACGTACAACTATTATTACATTAAACCGCGTACCATTAAGTTCAGCGTGTCCTACATATTCCCGTAGAATCCGTTTCGTTTTACTTATTTTCAAAACAATAGCACATTATATTTACAGTATTCTATTTATTTTCTACATTCATCAGTCATACACGCACACGCGACAATGGAAAGTTAATATATTGATTATTATTTACTCGATCCGTCCATTGTAGGTCGCACTTGTCATATCGATCGGTTTAGAAATTCCTAGATCACAGCGTACACAGGCACTGCTGCTGCTGCTGCTGCAGTGTTATTATTTTCAAATCGGAATGAGTTTTTATTTGTACATCCACTCATCGACGTGCCTGCGAGCCTATAATCCTGTGCACTGCCCAGACGACAGCGCCGATGATAATTAGTAGCGACGACAAAATATTACGCGCGAACAATAAATCATCGACGTGTGAAACACGAAAGCTATACCCGCCCGGAGAAAAACGTAACGACGACTGGTTCACGGAACACGCGTCGAGTCGAATCGTCGTCGAACGGCACGTTTATTTTTTTTTCTCGCGATCCAGACGAAAAACATAATATTATTATATTAATGACGTCGCCGAACCGTCGAAATTTCAACGTTATACGCGAACGCAAGATAATATACAACACATGCGTATATAATATTCCTAATATTACCTCGTTTTCTATTGTCTGCTCGGGCGAACACATTATATATATATATATCACTTATATATATATAAATAAAAAAAAAACGCGCGGTAGCTCTTACAGTCGTCGTCGTCGTGCTGCAGTGGTTTATTCGGTTTTATTTTTACGCGTACATTATAATAATCGCCGCCGCGGCACAATGTAGGTAATTGCGATTCGACTGTTGTGCATGTGCCGCCTGCGCTTTTAATGGCGCACACTCGGACCCATATTATGTATATAAATACTTATATTTTATAAACGTGTGCGCGGAGGCTCAAGGATTTTTCTACTTTTTACGTCTCTGACGCCTTTCACCACCGCGCGCCGCGGATCGACCGCCGCTACGGCAAAGTACAAATAAAAAACACGACCCGCGTTAATGTGTTGAATTTATTATAAATCATCGTCACCGCTGTACGCGTAGTACAGCAAGAACAATACGAAAACTCATACTCTGAATGTGCACGCGGTCGCGTCTGAAAAACTATAACAAAACGCGGTCTGAAAAACGATGTCGTGGATTCGAATATTTTTTTTATAAAAACGTATATCATAAATACTATTACGCGCGTAGATAAAAAAAAATATGTCGCACTGTAATTATCCGCGTGTTTTACAATGATTGTCGACGATAAATCGCACTTATAATTCAAAACCCAGTCGAGTGAATTGGTACTAAAGTCATCATACCGGATTAACCTCGAACGATTATTTTAAATTTTACGATTTTTTTTTTTTTTTTTTTTTAGTTACGCAAACTAGTTTTAACTCGGTTTTTTTTGATTTTTCAAAGCGACGACGGACGGTTCACTATTGGTTACGAATTTATCAACACAATTCACCGATGTCAATCACCTGTGTAACTCGTACGCGTATTTTTTCGATATTTTACATAATATCGTACGCACGTAACAAACATTATTTTAATGATTAACGACGCTCGTGGGAGTTTATAATGCGTGTTTATGTCGACGATATAATATATAATTGAATACGGTGTACACCACCTGTACGGGTCAACCGCAAAAAAGTAGGTTATTATAACTATCGTTTTTTTTTTTTCCGCGTTATTATTTTCGTGTAAAAAAAAAAAAAAAAAAATTAAATATGATAATAACAAACCGCAGCACAATACACACACGTCCTGCTATATTATGTATGCCTCGAGTGGCCATACATACGCGTACATTGTCCGCCGCCGTACACGCGATCGCGCGCGTCAAAAAGGGGTAAAACGCTAATCAATTAGGCATAGTAAACGCTACGCGCAGACCGAAAACGGAGACTCGAACGCTCTTCTGTTATACCACACACGTGTTTATACATAAATTATTGTGTGTGCGCGCGCTCTCGTCGCAGCAAGAGTCGTTCAGAACGGACACGGTGCATAATATAACAAATAATTACGAGCGTATGTGTTATTATTATTGTTATTAGCGCCGCCGTCGTTCGTGTGCTGGCGCGCGTACAGGTGGAACGTTTTGTACGTTTTGGACCTCTCGTGCGTGCGCGTGTCGGCGGGCATATGTGTGTGCGTGGTATTAAAGTCACCCCGGAGAGTCACGGCCGAACCGTTAAGTTGGCTTCAATGACACCGCGCGGACGAAAACGTCGTGTCCGAAACGATTGCAAACGACGTTTTCGTTCCGTCTACCATTTTGGAGCAAAACAAACTCTCTACAAAGTGTTTGCGCGCGAAGCAGTGGCTCAGAAGCGGAGTGACGCCCCGCGTTTTTAAAAACACTCGTTTCATATCAAAAAACAAACAATAATTAACATCGTCGTATTATTATCAGTTATTCAGTTATACGACAGACGCGTGCAACAACAACAATTATTATTGCTTTTTCGCCATCGCACGAGCTCGACGACGTATCAGAAACTGCAAGCATCACATAACCTCACCACAAAGCCTGACCGTCGCGTCCTGGGTCCTTTGATTTCTCTTAAAACGAATGAAATATCGGACAAATCACGGTCACCGCGGACAATAATATAAATTATTATATTACTGTGTAAATAGACTCGCATTTTTACATCCGAGTACTCGGATGCACTGTTTTCCGTGATTTTTTTCAATCGATATTTTTCGACTTTCTAATAGAAACCGATGGCGTTTATTTTTGTCCCCGAGTAGTACCGTGGGTCCTTTACGTTTTCCTGGCCCGATAACATATAATATTACACATGCGCACACGGTCTCGCGGCGTCTTTATGTGCTCGGGAGCCGTCCCATAACAATGATAAAATATACTTTGAAAAAAAAAAACTCGTGCCCACAGCGAAACTCCCATAATATATCGTATCGGTCAGCGGCAGAACCGAAAACTAAAACAGAAATGACAGTTATTTACAGTCGGCCCGTACGAGTCGTATCAGATAAATGACCTCTGTACGGTGTAGTACACGTACGCGGCGCGCAGGATCGACGAAACACCGTACAGACATGATATAATATAATATATAATAATAAATAATTGGAAATGGGACGACGGTATCGATATTTATATTCTTCTTTCGCGTAGGAGGCGATCGGTGATTTTTTTCTCACTCATATTTTCTGCCCGACAATTCTGTCCGTAGATTTTTGACGTTTGAATGTTCAAGTACGACTGTATATTTTTATCGTAGATACATATTTTAAACGTTTTACAGGAATCGATAAATGTATATCAGTTTGAAAATGATTAATGCATTTACGGCATACAATATACGACGGTATTATTGTCGGAATACGTCGTCGCGTTTCACGTCGGGTGTACGATAAAAACGCGTCAAACGAAACGAAAATCTGGCTGTAACGAAAACGCCACACGTCACGTAATATTATATACTAGCTTTTAATACCGACGAATTTTAGCGATTCCGGGAGCAGCTGCCAAACACACATAATAATATTATACGCGCGTAATAATATATTTTACACCGGGTTTGTGTGATAGGGGTGAAGCCGATCCGCAACAGACCATAAACCGTTAATTGACGTGAAAAAACGCTGTCTATACCTATGTCGTACTTACCTATAGATCGCATTAGCCGCGTACCTACGGAGGGAAAAAAAACCCCTCGAAAATTGGTCGCTTTTTTTTTTTTTAATCCTTCCGTATAATTGACTTTAATATATAACGTGGGGGCGTACCGGAAGCGTGAAACGCTATAATAATCTATACACGTCATGTGATACGCTCGCGCCGCGGCGGCGACGACGTTACATTGCATAGCACACGTCATATCCATCATCGAAATTATCGTTATTAAACCGGCCGTAGTGGTTTACCCCTAGTAAACCCGTCGCGGCAGTCGTCGCGTCGCGCGAGCGCGTTTATCCGAAATCTCTTTGTTTCGCTCGGATAACATAATAATAACGTTCGTAAACAGCGTACGCCGGCGATATCGGCGTATATTAATAGGAAGGAGAAGAAAAAAACAGCGTGCGGGCGATCGATCCTGCTCGTGTTTACCGTACCTTCCGCGTCGAGGCGCGGTCCGCATTTTTTTTTTTGTTTCAAATCGTATATTTTTCTACTCCGAAAAAATGATCTCGGAGTCCTTAATTATTATATCGACTGGCAGTAAGGGTTTCTTTTCGTTAGCAGGCAACCGGGAAAGAGCCGTTTTTTAAGAAAAAAACCTGCACGGTGGTGTCCAGAGAGGTTCCCCGCACTGGTTTGTAAAATCGGACAACATTTTTATTTATTATTCTCACAGTGTTACCGTAAAGACCGTAAGTGTTAATTATTCGTGTAAATTATTTTTTAATTTTATATATAGAGAGAGAAAAACTCGACGTCGAGGCGTATCCTACGCAAGTTACGAGCTGAACAGGGCCGCAAGTTGCCGACGAAATGCACAACAAGGACTTCATAATATTATCTGTTTATATAGAACAGGCCTTTTTTATGTTCCCATTTTGTGACGACGCTATTTAACTTTTTTCCAATTTTTTTTCACAGAGTCTTTCTAAATACCTTTTTGAGTGTCGTCACGTCACCCGATTTTGAAAATTCCATCCCTAAGGGGGTTAAAAGGGGTAAAAAGGGAGAAACTAGAAAAATTCGCCTGGCCGGAACTGCTGTGGAGCTTTGAGTATGAAATTTGGTCGGCAGTTTCGTTTTATATAATGGAGTCCCTTTGGGAAAGGATTTTCCGAAATTCGACCCCTAAGGGCTAAGGGGGTTAAAAGGGGTAAAAATGAAAAAAATAAAAAGTTGCACACGAGCGAAGCTGGGTTATTCAGCTATAATATATATATTATACTAGCTGAATAACCCGGCTTCGCCCGTGTGCAGTATAACTTTTTATTTTATCAGTTCTTTTTTCATTTTTACCCCTTTTACCCCTTTTAACTCCGGTAGGTGTCGAATTTCGAAAAATCCTTTCCAATGGGGTCTCCACTATATAAAACGAAACTGCTGCCCAAATTTCATACTCAAAGCTCCAGCAGTTCCAGCCAGGCGAATTTTTCTAGTTTCACCATTTTTACCCCTTTTAACCCCCTTAGGGGTCGAATTTCGAAAAATCCTTTCCCATGGGGCCTCTGCTATATTAAATGAAACTCTATTGACAAAATTTAATACCACAAAGCTCCATTGACTCAGGATTTTTTCCATTTTTACCCCTTTTAACCCCCTTAGGGTTAATTTTCTCCATAATTTATGCTATAAACCCGCTCCCCGACATTCTCTATCATTTAAAAAAAATTTGAGCCAAATCGGCCCAGCCGTTCTCAACTGATTCAATTTCCAATTTTTTGTCTCCATTTTTATATATATAGATTGTTAATATTTTAAGGGAGATTTTTTCGCGAGCACAATAGGTTTAGCGGGAGCAGTAGTTCCGACTTCTAATCAAACTTTTATGTGCCGCCTTTGACTTTTTCACCGCAATGTGTACTAAAAAGACACGGGGGCGCTTAAAATCAAACATAAATTATAGTCTCCCTTAAATCATAGGGGTAGTGACCACCCCACCCCACATTGCCACGAGGCAATACCTCTCTTTTTTTGTTGCTATTCTATGGAAAAAAATCGTGATTTTCGCTCCGGAAACGTACAACGATCGAAGAGATTAGTCATTAATAGGTATTACGTAATTATTATATAATATAGTTCATTGTGACAACATGATTATGTAACAATAGTAATGAGGAATATAATATGTAAATAGGAACGAGTGAGATACTGCGTGCCAATGACATCACGCCGCCCGACCAATGACAGCCGTTCTGCGCACGCAACCCGCCTAATCGAGAGACGCTCGCGAGGAAGTACGTCGGCTTACCGGATGTAGTCAGTACTCTGACGACCGGCCTAGTGTCGACAGCCGTTCGGAAAGTTCTTGGTCGCAGTTTTAATTTTCTCCGTGATAGTGTCGATAATGTCGTCGGTTTATTATATTCATCTCGTCCGACGACCGATGAAACTTTTAATCGTCACTTTTGTGTCTCTGTGAGTGCTTACTTTATATTTTCACGAACCGACGCCGAAACTCAACAGCAACCCGCCGACAAGCCGTAAGTAGTACCGATTATATTTATTTACAGTGTAAAGTTAGGTCGTAGACGCCTCGTCTTCGCGAGGTAGCGAAATCGTGATTTATGCCCTATTTTATAAAAAAATCGATATTTTCGCCACGTTTAGTGATTTTTTGCACTAGAAACGTATAAAAATCCAACAGATCGGTTATTAATCGGACCCTAATTTATTAGCTTATAAATAAAACTCTCCGTAATTTCTCAGTGTTTCTTATCGAACTCCTCCGGAACGGCTCGACCGATTTTCATGAAATTTTTTATATTTGGTAGCTCAGAGAATAGGACATAAACTATTGTTTAAACCCCTTGGTGTTAAGGGTGGCCCCCGCCACAAATGCTTTTGAAAATTTAACGTTTTATATTTAAACCAATTCTGTAACCATAGTAACCATAATCGTTGTTTATACATTTTTTCGCGAATCATTTTCAATTAAAAATATATACGTGTTTCATATACATTTCATATACGAGTGCTTACAATAAGTCAGTTATTAAGTACTTCAATTTGTTACATTAAAAGTGATTTAAAGTGAAAAAATTTTTACGTTTTCAATTTTTACAAAATTCAACCCCTACGGGGGTAAAAGAGGGTTAAAAATGAAAAACGTTATTTCTCTCTCATACCGGAAAAAACTTTTCTCGGGCTAGATTTTTAGATGCAACGCGATCAGTGAGTGCGTGGTAATTTGGATTTCATATTGTAATAAATAGATTATAAATTTTATATAAACGAATGGCTGGCGTTTTGTTATTTTTATAGGCCGTCATAGCTCCGTTCCTCTTTTAATTACAAACACCATCCCCAAATACTTGCAATAAGTTAGTGATTTTTTATATTAAATAATTCACTAGAAATATATGGCAAAACAACGTTTGCCGGGTCAGCTGGTTTTATATAATATTCCGAAATTTTGGAACAGTAAATAATAATTTCACTACGCGCGCGTAACGTAATGTCATCGCTTGTCCGTTCCTTTTTATACGAATTCACAGCACTTAATTGTTTTCTAAACGCCGCCGTCGCGGAACCGAATCGATTGTAACACTAGTGTAATCGCGTTCGGCCGAGATTGACCGTATAAAGTGACGCGGGGATCGCAGACGACGCGACGGTTCGTTTGGGGCCGAATAGTTTTCGAGTTTTTACCGGGTTTTAGAAAAAAGATTTCGATTAAAATATACCAGTCTGCTTCGCGTCGTGTTCCGAGACCGACCCGCAGTTCCTTTGTGGATCGATTAAAAAAATATGCGATTAATTATTCCGTTACCGTTTGCCGTCATCGTGAATTATATTCGCTGAGATTTCCGAATACCTCGAGAATACTTTGAGCACACGCAAAACAGGGACACGCGATTTCTTCAGAGTTTATAGTCGCATCGTATCCTATCGTAAATGCCGGATACGTACACGAGGTTTTTTCGTTTTTTTTCTCGCCGTAACGTTACGTTTTTTTTTTTTTTTTTGAATTTTTTCAATCGAACGCGCGCGATAATAATGACGCGGTATTTTATGCGCTCATATAATATGTATATGTTATCACATTATCGTGCGGCGGCGAGAGAAAGGGTTCGCACAATGGCGGCCGATCGTGAGTATTTTTATTATTATTATTATTACTATTTATTTTTTTTTGCATCTAATCACAGAACCTGTTCCCTCCATTGGTCCATTCCGCTCGTACGAGTCTGCGCCTCCGCCGTCGTTGGTGTTCTCCCGCCGTCGCCTCTCATTATACAATATCACGTCCGCCGGATTTCCATATACGCGCGCGCCGAGCACACGGGCTCCGCACTATACGCGGCGCGGTCCGCTAGTTTTTTAAATAATTATTGACATTTGTACAACGAAATGCGCGCGCCGAGCCAAGTGGCAAATGTTTTTCGCCGACGCGAAAACTACACATTTAATACGCGACGTTATTCCCGTCGAAACGAAGGCGAGGACGGTCGTCTTCACTACGCGCGCTCGTCACGCGTTTTAACAATGTAAAGGATGTTGTACGGACATATTAGTCAATCTACGTGATCGATTTGTGCGGCAGAATCGTATGACACGCGCTAGGACTAACATCCTGAGAAAAGACGACTTTTACAAGACGGGAGAATAGAAAAAACGATCGAGTCGATAAGATCCAGGATTTCAGTCGGCGTATTGTAA
The DNA here is from genome assembly GCA_948098885.1 of Drepanosiphum platanoidis. Classification (NCBI taxonomy): domain Eukaryota; kingdom Metazoa; phylum Arthropoda; class Insecta; order Hemiptera; family Aphididae; genus Drepanosiphum; species Drepanosiphum platanoidis. The sequence goes on from OX402528.1 coordinate 10,276,459, forward strand.
TACTATATTGGTTTTGACGACACGCGCGCTGTGGTCCGAGGCTAAAGTTCTACGTGTGAACCGGCGGCGCGGCGCTCTCGACGGTTTTTGTTTCAAACGTGTTAATGAAAAAGTCCGTCTGGCTTGACGAGCGGTTTCGAGCGATATTCAGCCTGAAATCTAAATTATCGTATCATATAAATACGGACTATTTCGAGTATGATTATTGGTTTAATCGAATAAAAAAAAACAATTTGAAATATCCAATAATATCATGTATAACAACATAATGCCTTTGAAAAATTCGATTCGATTGAAATAAAAAAAAAAAACATCTTACGGAAGTGTCCGACATGCCTACTACTGACTTGTTAATCTCTATTGCGAACAGTATTTTTTTGCGGAAATTTATAACGAAAACAATAATACACGTCATCCTGTCGATTGAAAATCGAAGTCAAATTCTAGCGTTGCTTTGCGATTAGCATTCGATAGTGTACTTTGTTATTAGAGAGTCGAAATTCAAACTTTCCAGTCAACGAATACCGTTTGATATCGACGTCTCGAGCGCGACTATTCAAATTATTATATTATAATAAATTATTATAAATCGTATGAAATTCAACGCGTACTTTTGTCTACCGACCGCGAGTAAAATATTATATCCGTGCGCTTTTCTAAATAAGTAGTATATACCCCGACACGTTTATTTTTTCATTAAAATAATGTACTTGCGTTGTTTTTTTTTTTTTGTATATTACGAGTAGAATATAATATGTTTGTTTTCGTGCACAGTTCTGGTAATAGTCAGTTATTCTGAACATAATACCATTGTACATACAGTGTACGCATAGGTATAACGTTCGTTGTTCATCATCATTAATCTGATATTATTTTACTCGCTGTTTACTGTCTGCCCGAATTAATTCGAATAATGATGGATTCGAGAACACGTATTATTACATATTTTTATTCGTTTAAATTCTTCTTTTTTTTTTTTTTTCCAACGACCGCGTTGTTTAAAAACAACCGAACGTTCACAATGCAAAACTATTAACGCGCAAAGTCTAAACGACGACGACGACGACGACGGTATTCGCGCTTTTACTAATATTTATTTACAATAATTGGCGAATAAAATACCACGGCGGGTAGCGAAAATCGCACAGTTATTTGAGATAAAAAACACGAACGTTCTTTATTATACTCTTTTGATAATTTATTAATAAAGTTTTTAGAAAATTTGAAATTTCCTGTCTTCGAAAAATCTTTTATCAATAATTCTTACACGATCTTGTTGGAAAAAAAAGATCACGACAAAACCAAAAATGTCTTCTCATGCGAATTGTATTTATTCTTTTTTTTTTTAACGCGAAACTTCATAAGAGTAAACAATTATAATTTGACATGCTATATTGTATGTTAGAAAAGTGCACGATTAAAAAAATAAAATAAGTTGTCGGGACGCGCTAAATTGTCTCGTTTTTAAAATGTACGTCTCGTTTCGATACTTGGAAAAAATCTGCAATAAAAAACTACGTAAAATTAAAAATATCATCCGTCTATATATAAAATATCAATATCAATATTTATATTGTCTATAGTCGTAAAATATTTACAATTTTTAAAACTGAGACGGAGCGTCCGAAAATGGTTGTTTTATTTATTTTTTCCCTCCTCGCTTAATTTACTTCGAGTCAAATTATTCCGTTATCGTTACGGGATAATTTGCTCTACGTATTCGATTGAAAATAAATGTTTTATTTATGTAAAAAACAAAGAAAAACCCTTACCCTTAATTTTAGTCCCGCGCTTTCATAGTTTACACCTAGTCACCCCCTATGCGTCTCGTAATATTCATACTCGAGTCGGTTAAATGTTGTATTACGAAAACCGCGTCTGTAGCCGCGGCGACGAACCGTATAACAATAATTTTCTACGCGCGCGTGAATGTATAACGACTCGAACCGTTCTCGGGGCCCGAGTTCAAACAAAACGGTTTTTAGAGGAGATCCACGACATCGTAGGAATAAACCGTACTCGTACGAAACGAATAATCGTACCTATTGTTGTTACTCTTTTCCTAGAGAATCACGATTGATATCACCTCGAGTCCAGTACACTGAGCGCGCGGTAAATTAATAATAACGCGCGCGTCCCGATTTGTATACAAGACCGATTACAATATTTCAAAAAAACCGTCGTCGGTGCCGATATGAAAAAGACCGACGTCAGACGGAGAAATGAATAATTGCGATCGTAGACGATAATAATTTATGGTTATGCTTCTTTTATTTTTTATTTTTTTTTTGTTTTATAGAACGACGGGAAATGTCGGCACGTCTACATTGTGTTGATTATACGTAAACGGCATAATAAAACAAATGTTTATACATAAGTATATTATATTGTATACGAAAAGAAGCTCGTATCGAGAAATCGGATAATAATTGTAATTCATAAAACGGTTCAATACTTACTAATATTTTAGAATATTTTACGTTCGGATTTTCACAACCACGCCCCGCACGCTCTCTCCGAAGTACTGGTATGTACAACATAATGTTGTTGTACGAATACATTTCAAATGTTTAAGCAATGGATTTTTTACGTTTTTCCGCGACCGATTGTTTTTTTTTTTTTTTTTGAACTTGTTATAACCAACTGTGTAATCGATCATTTCTTCGGTTTCGAACGTTTACAATACGTACGTGTATGCCTCGCAAACTAATAGCCGTTATTAGAATTGACTGTAAATCATTTTTGTATCGAAAACCGTAATTATTCCATAATAAAACTTTGTTTTCCGAACATACCGATAAAACTATTCACGGGCGAAACCCGGTTACTCGGCTAGTAAATACATAAAACATAATAATATAATATACTATCCGGTTCGTCGTCGTCGTCGTGCGCGCGCGCGCGAGTGGTTTTCACCCGATTAAAGTGTCTTTAGAAACCTGCAATAACCGTCGTCGTCCTGTAAGTGTGACCATTTTGGGTCGGCAGTTTTATAATGTATTATATTTTGGGTTCTTTTTTTCTTCATATTATACCTACACATCACGTGTGTGTGTGGCATATCATATATCCGACGCCACGTTTTACGTGCGCAGAACCTCGCGGTGGTTTCAAAAGAACGTCTTGGTATAATAAATAACGAAACGCCAACGCTTAAATCCTTAGAATATCATTCTACAACTCCTGCAGGAGTGCGTTCGCGGTGTACGCGCGGTTTTTTTTCCAAATTTCTAATTTCTAATTCCTAATATCGTAATCACCACTGCAGTATATTATGTATAATTATGTATGCCTACGCCGAATACGCGCCTCGCTGTTTTTTATCCTCGTAATATCCTCGCGCGCGCTACTGGCTGGACGAGAGTTGAGACGATATTTTCGAACTCGGTCGAGTCCGTGTGGTTTTACTTTATTTTTTCTTTCGAATTAAATCGACGACGGTCTTATATACACAATACAGATATACTTTCCAAAACGTTAATTAAATTTAAACTAACGGAGTCGACGACAATCGGACGTTACTCGAATCGATAAAAAAGAAGTCTGCTCGACAGCCGATTGGATATTTTTTTAAATCGACCGAACAAACGGACGAAATGAAACGAGAAAATTAATGATTATCAATAGCAGAACGTTTTACCGCGCGGTTAAATATCGTTTTAACGACGAAACGTTTGTAAAATAATATCTTACACTAAGCGAATATTATACAAATATGTATTTCGGATAGCAATGACGACTCGGAACGATCGGGACACTTCGGGAAAACGTTACGTAACGTTTTCGAGTAAACGAATAAACAGCTATCTGTATTCAATTTTATCATAATAAGACAACTCGGTTTTTTCCCGCTCCGACCCTATTGCTGTGTATTTTGCGTTTTGTTTTTTTTTATATTATACGAACAGAAACGTTATGATCAAAATATATTATTTTTATTAATATAAAAAATTGGAAAATCAAATCGACTGGAAAAAAGAAAAAATCTCCGACAATACACATAAATAAACTTATCATATTTCAGAAAGAAAAATACAGTTCTACAATCACGGAAAAAAAAACATGTCAAAAACACACGACTACACGCGAGTCCGACGGACGAAATAAGGAAACTCTATATACACTGCGTGGTTCTCTGTCGACCGTTTTTCTAATATTATATAATTCCATAATATGAAATGTCGTGTGTGTACACACATTTCGTTGTCCTTCCAGAACAAATCCAATTCAATAATTACTATAATTAAATAATAATTATTGGTTATTATACAATTTTTAACTCGTTTTCTATGAGTATATATCCATCAGATAAGTATACATAATATGAAAACAAACATAACACAACTTACGTTTGCAAATTATACGAGAAATACTCGCGAGTGTGTTACATTTACGAAAAAAATGAAATCGTCTTCGAGTAATATTTGTGTCAGTTTGAATTATAGAATTTCAATAACGTTTATTACTAATTATTTATACGAAAAAAGTAAACGCGCGCGAGTTCGTGATTTCGATTATCAGATCAAATGCCAAAAGTTTGCGACACCGTTTCTATTACAAATGCAATTACGGCTCACACGATCGTCGATCGACGGATCGACTATTATTCTCGACAATATTTTTAACTTAATATATTATAGGCCTACTGCGAAAAATATCAGAGTCGAGTTTCGCGCCAGTCTGCGATTTCGATAACGAATTAAATCATATTTCAACCGTCGAATCGACAGAGTATTAACAATTCAGTTGTTGAAGTCCAACTCGAAGTTCTGAGTTGAACTTAGTGGACAGTGGATGATCGAGATTACTATTTTTGAGACGATTCAGTTCAAGTCGTTGTACGCGGCACAATCGATATACTAATAGAATATTGAATACGATTTTTTCGTATTTTGAATTCCTTTTTCTTTTCTTTTTTTGATTGAAAAACATAATCGTTTTAAAAATTATTCGACGTCTGTATTATTTGCAAAATATAATACGAAAACTGTCGAGCGCGCCAACGTCTCGCGGTTTTGTCATCGTCTAAACTACAGCAGAGTTACCGAAATCGACCGCGTCGAAAACAGTTTGTTTCATACGTTTCGTCGGGTTCCCGTTACGTTAAGATCGTTTTTTATTGAGAACATTTTTGTTTCTTTTTTTTTAAGAAATTTAGAAATAACATTTTAAGCCACGAAACCAGATGTAATATTCGATCTATGAAGTCGCCACGACGAGAGACTGTTGTTGAGTAGGTACTCGCTTAAAGAAATGGGCAGACTTAAAAAAAAAAAAAAATTAAACATATTAACCGATGTTTTTATGAAAATATTTTTCACTCCGCTCAAAAGCCATTAGATTATAATTGTTAATGTAAAACATGAAAATTACCATACGCTCGCGTTTGTGTTTTACGACGGTTAATTGTTTTTTAATTATTATATTTATATGACGTGATGTACTCCTGCGCTGGTATAATTACATTTATGTATATGAATGTGTACATCCTGATTTTGCCATGCATGTTACTTACGGCAATAAGTACGGAACGATTTATAAAACTCATATCTTGGCGTTTTACCATAATCACCACAGCGTTTCTTCATTATAAAGACTTATTTCGTTCGGTCGTACTATTTAGATAACATTTTCGTAATGCGTTGTTGTTCATTTCCAGATATTAGTGCATAAAATTGTTGTAACTGTTTTTTTTTTTTTTTTTTTTTCTCTACATTAAATGCAATTATATTTCAGTAATGTTTATATTATTTTCACGAATAAGTACAAAGGAATATTACGCGGAAAACTAAAAGAATAATATATATAAATACGTACAATGTAAGATTATAATATTTTATGCCAAGCTTAACCTAATTATGTGATATCATTACTATAATGCCGTTTGGTTTTAAATTCAACTGAAGTTCTCTTACACTCGGCGAATCCTTCAGTTGTGTCTTTATAATAAATTGTCGAACCCAAAAATATTAATTATAACGGACTACAAAATAGAAAACGAACAAAATATCAGTTGATTTTTACTCGTCGTGGAACGAAAATGCCCAAATCTATCTACCGCGTCGTTTCCACTAAGAAAGACGCGAAACGTTTAGATACACATTTGTCGACGGTTAGGATTCCGAATGAAAATGAAATTTTCATTAGTTCTCTTCGCGGAGTGTTTCAAAAGTCGTCTACTGCTCTGCACCGACAGTGAGGTACAATAGAAACTTGTTACGAATCTCAATTTTCGTGTTGTTTTCAAAAGTTTACAGAAGAATATTGGAAAATTTGTTTCGTGTCGAAAATTTGATAATATCGGGTTTTTATTTGTCGGCAATTTTCGTTTTTCTCCGGTTTCTTTTCTTTTTTTTCCAAGTCGCATTTGTTGTTTTGTTCGCATAAAACGAGTAGCCTTGCTGTTAATATTCGCCCATTGTTTTTTTTCGGTAGAAAAGAAAAGTGCGCGCTTTAGGCTGAAAACGCGAATTTATAATAGGCTCGTTACGTCGTCGCAAATATGGCGCGTGGTTAAAGTTTTAGTCGGGTCGAAATTTAATAACGATCAACGGTGGAGAGAGGTCGTAAACTGTAAACTGCACAGCACGAGAAGCATTTAACGAAATATATTATATTTATATTATACATAATATGTTTATAGCGCGTGCGAGTACGATAACAGCGTTATTATACAATAAGACGAATATAATTCACGAGCGTTCACGTGTACGTACACCGGTAGATAAAATAATATATTTGTGTGCGTGTTGTTTTCGATGGCGGTTGTCCTTGGAGAATAAAAGTCTGAGGAAAATTGACGCGCGGTCGTAAAATAAATCGATGGAAGCGATTAAAAACAAAAAGGCGTCCGAACATATATAGGATATCGTCCATATAGGCGTCGAGTTCGGAAACACCACCGCCGCGGCGGACAAGTTTAAACGTATCTCTTTATACACGTACCCATTGCACTACAAAGTGGCGCCCGATATATTTGTTACTGAAACAAAAAAATTACCGTCCCTCTAGAAATATACATAATAGGCTCCAGCGAATACTGTAAGTCCGAATCTCTCGAAAATCACACGATCTCTAGAGGAACGGCGATACCTATCACGAGCAATCCGTGACAATTTCCGAGTTTCTTAGTGAAAAAGAAAGTCGATTTTGCAATCGATCCGCGCGAATCGTTCGCCGAAAACCCCCGGCGCCCGCTTGAATCCGAAAACAGGACGACGGGTTCTCGAACGACGGACGCGGAAACGAAAGCACACGAATCGCGGGGTATAAACGTACGTTTCGCCCGGAATCTATGTGAAACGTAATATATAATATAATATAATACGCGGTATAGGTCGAACGCTGCGAGCGGCGCGGCGCGTAGTCGTCGCGTGCGTGCGCGAGCGTACACACCTCCTGTACAAAGACGCGTATCGCGCGTGAGAAATCGATAGCGGCTCGGATGTAAATCGACGAAACGGGCCGAACGGTGACGGTGAGAAACGAACCGAAAAAGGAACGGCAGAGAGAGAAAGGGTTGCGAGAGACGGATTTTCGATAATATATGTACGGGGCGCGCGCACGCACCTCATGTATTATAGTGGCGGCGCGTATATGATATCGAACGGACCGTGTGCGCGTGTGCGGCCCGCGGAAAAGGATCGAATTACTACGTCGTAACGCGTCCTGCGCACCGCGGCGATAGGGTTGAGGAGCGGCCAACGATCGCGCGCGCGCGCGCGCGGAAATAATATTCCCCGCGATACATAGTACGCATTATTATTTATATACATACATTATATCGCTCGCCGTTTCCAGGGGAGGTCGATTTGAATAATCCCGCGGCGGCGGGACTACGCGCGGCATCGTCGCGGCGTAAGCGCCTCCTCCGAGGCCGCGGCGGTACGGTTTTTTTAACCTTTTTTTCCTTCTTCCCCCTCCGGCGTTTTCCTTTTCGTCCTTCCGACGGGCGTGGCTTGGGGAAAACGAAGAAAGAAACCGAAACCGGAGAAATAAAAAATCCGGTCTCACCAGCGCGCGCGAGAAAAATGTAATCGCCAACGAACAAATCGGTATTATCGCGTCTACGCGCGTTCGTCTACGTTATATTATAATTTATATTCAATAGAAAAATGCCGAAACTCTCGTAAATACGCGCCGCGATCGGCCGGAACTTTGAGTTACCACCTTACGCGTCATAATATTATTCGTGCGTTTTTTGTTTCGCCCGGCGTGTTGCAAAATCAGGGCCGCAGCGAGATCTAGTAGCTCGTCCGCGCGGCCGATTGTTCGCGTTCTCCGTCGTTTCATATAAAAACCTAACCGTTTATTAATAATCAATACGAATCGATACGGGTTTTTGGGAATCGCACTTGTTTTGCCTTAAAAATAACGTCTTTTCGACGGGTAAAACGATATCAATAATGTTGGCGGGTAGCTAATTGATTTCTTATTATCTGTATCCGCTCAAATCATCAACCGGTGTTTTAAATTTTCCTAAAATCGCGCGCGTCGATCGGACGACGAGTCTCCGATGAGAGCCCTCTGTGGGGGCCTAACCTAATATGACCCCTTATAAAATGTTATTTTAAACACACTCTATCGAACAGATCAATAAATTATGTTTGTCGCCGCCGACGACGTTTGTTTAAACGCGCGACGAAAACTCGATACTTGATAAAACTTGATTCGAGTGTTCGTCTTGGAGGCTAGCTGCAGCGTTTCGGAGGCTAGGTTTCATGAATAAAAAAAATCGTTCTTAGGCAGGTCGTATTATGTACTGCGTGCGTGGTACACGCGAGTAATGACAATAATAACCATAATGATGATAACAATAACAGTCGAGGAATGCGTGTCGAAAACATCGCGTACGACATAAACACACGCGTGTGAGCGCGCGCGTTACCAATGTTGCGTTCGATCCGCCTTCCAATCGTTCGCGTACGGCGCACATACGTACGTCGACGAATCGTATAATGTAATAATAATAAATAATATGGAAAAATAAAACGGAATTCGGTTTTTCGCGTTCCATTTTGTGCAAATCGACTCGAACGGCGCGGCGGCGCGGCGGCGGTCCGACGGACGTGAGCGAGAAATCGCCGCCGACATTACGTAACAGTGGCACGCGCAAACATTGTGGATTGTATGAAAATAATATATCGCGTTGTTATTTATCACGTTACACACCTTTGCCGTCCTCGATCGACGCGAATCTAATAATACGATATTATTTATACGTCCAGCGAACGTACCGAGTTCCCAGAAAAACTATTCCGACAACTAATTTTTATTGAAGAAAAAGAAAGAAAAAAAATCGAAATTATAATCCTTAGTCGGTCGACGAGACGTGTGTCGCACAAAGACTATAAAATAATTTTCTATGTCGTCGTCGTGAATTGAATATCTTCTCGTTTTTACAACAATGGATCCGCCGAGCAGTCAGTTTGTAAACGATATTTTTCAAAAGTATCCGTTGAAAAAAATATTCCAGTTGAAATACAGTAAAAAAAGTATAATGAAATATTAATTTATAAAATACTTGCGAGTATGGAATATTTTTTTGTACATTTCATATTTAACATACTGCAATTTCATAAAAATTATCAATACACTGTAAGGAGGAGCGTATAATATTATACTAAAAAATATGCTAGTGTAACAGATTTCAACTCGGTTGATACGGTACGAGGACGAGCAGTTATCCGCGAATAAAATCGTTTTTCTTCACTGATTTTTCCATCAATATCGAGTGTCGACTTTTCAAAGATTTCAAACAGGTTTAATATAACATAAGATTCGTTATTTGGAGATAAATTTGTCGTTAAAGAGAAAATTTCGTAAAATCGAAGTTCGTTATATTATGTAACATTGACGACTCTGTGTGGAGAATTTCTCGCCAAACTTCCGGAGTTCAGAAAAACATTCTCGCTATATGTACCCAGAAAGACGGTTTGTGCTTCTGAAATGAACCGTTTAAAAGTTTCCATCGGCGGCGTGCGAGAACAAATTAAAAAACTTATCGAAAACGCGTATCGGTTCGAGTGTATTACGTTTTATCCGTTTACAACGTACACGTGCGATTTACATTTCACGTGTTGAAAATAGAAAACAGACGTTTGGAAATTACCGTGCGATTTAAATACTACACGAACACTGCACTCTGGAAAAGTATTCGAAACACCGCAGATCGAAACAACACGCGTTCGAGTAACCCCCCCGTTTAAAAAAATAAAATAACCTACCACAGCGAAAAAGGTCGTATCTCGATTTTAACGACTTTGCAGGGCGAGCAAAATGAATTGAGATTTTAATTTTTTATTCCGTTTTTTATTTTTTTGATCTGAAGACCACGTTATTCTACATTTAGGATAATCTAAATCAGCGTTCCTCTCTAGGATTTTAGAAAGGGCCAAAAAATAACTTTGAAAATTACTTGCGGGCCGCATACATTTTTAACGGTAGTGATTAAAAAGTATAAAAATGTATAAATTATATATTAATTAATTATAACTTAATGATTTATAGTGAAAATGTTACAAATAATGCATGGTTTATAAAATGTAGATATTAAAATAGTGCAAGTACATTAAAAAAAAAATTAAAATTATATTGGTTTTTTTTATTTAAAATTGTTTTGATGTTGATGGACGGTACCTCTCTGTTTTTAATTTTAGAATGTAATTTCAGTTTTAGAGCGGGCCGCACAAAATTTGTCAAAGGGCCGCGTAATGGGTACCGCTGCTCTAAATTATTATGTTGTAGATTTTGAAAAAAAGAGAAAAGTATTGCCTATACGAATATGGTCGTAACTAAAAAATGAAAAAAATCGAGATACGACCTTTTTCGCTGCGGCAGGCGAATTATAATATTTCGACTAGAGCAGCGCTCCGTGCTCGGAGACCGGTGCACGCGGTGTCGTTCACTCTCCGCGGTATCGGCTGTAATAAGACACAGGGTTATTGTACCGTACGGTTTGATTTCGGTATGTACACACACGCGCGTACGTGTGTTTTACCGCGATCGCGAACACGAAATTATCGATTCGTGTACATACAGGGTTCGGATTTCATAGCATTTGTTAATTTTTATAGGATACAGATAAGTGAGTTGTACATTTATTTCATGCACCGGGGACTCCGAATACGAATTTCGCTATTTTTTTTTGAAGAATTTTAGGTTTCAAGTGCTATTTTTGAAGTTTTAGTGCTACTTTTTTGCCAATATACATAATGTAATGCTTCGTTTCGTATTTGAAATGAGATTTCGTCTATTTTTCTTTTAAGTATTCACGTCGGTAGACGTAGAGCGGCCCAGTGACCAACCGCCGGAACTTGAAAATTTGAAAATTTAGCAAAACATATTTTTCGATCGTACAGCGTAACTCGAGTAAATTAATTTAGAATATTATTTAATCGATAATATCGAATATTAATTACTTGTATTTTATTCTTATTTCCAGGTAGTAATGTTGAATAGTCGCATACGAAATGTGTCTTCGCACGGGTACAACGCATATAAAATTGAAATTTTTTTCAACCGTCAACAGACAAAGGTAATTTAAGTTTTTTTTTTATAAATGTATTAATTCGTATTAGGTAGTACAATTTTGATTTACAATTTTTTTTTCCCTTCGATGTTTTTAGGGCATATTATAGCGCATATTTTAAAGGTTTTTTCCGTCATATTATTGCGCATATTTCAGTACTTTTCAGTGCTATAAAATCCGAACCCTGTATATATTCATTAAATTGGTAAAAAACGCGCGAATTTGCGTCGTCTAAACTGCGTCCAAGACATTGAAGTCGGATTGTCTATATACAATGAAATATACGGTCCGATATTACAAGTCGAAACGTAATATATAATTATTAAATTACACCGGACGGTACGAACATCACTTTGACACGTCACGTCGTCACGGCTTGTCCGTCGCCGCCGCCATTGGTCCGAGACGATATTATATATATATATACTTATACGTTTCAAAGAGTTTTTTTTTTCTTCTTTCTCGTCATCTGTGTTTATACGAGTAGTGCGATTAAAGTCCGTTGTCCGCAGAAAACCCGTATTTGCCGAGAGAGAGAGAAAAAAAAAAAACAAAACGAAATTAATCGTTGCTGAAAACCGCAACTATAGATTAAAGGTATATATTATTTATACGCGTTGCGAGCCGCGCCGTCGGATCGACGTAGATTACGCGCGGTGGCGTGACGTGCCTATAAGTACGTTGCTTACACTCACAGTCGTCGAGTGCGTCGCGATCGATCGGGTTTTAAACAATGTAAAATACAAATTGAATACGACAAAGTAGCTTGCGACATGTTACCAAAGGATAATTAATAAAAAAAAATAAAATAAACATATATTATAATGATGACAAAGAATCAGAACATATGGGTTTTTTTAATTTGATGAAAATATTATTATTTTTTTTGTTGACGAACTTAAAAATCAAAATTTATGAATTGAATTACACATGGAGATTCAATCATTCGATCGATCGGGGGGCATGCTGACTGTAATTTTGGCGGCGGTGATTGATTGAAAAAAGTGGAAAAAGTTCTAAAGATGTGAGAGGGGACATTTGAGTTAATTCTAGCTAAGATTTCGGGGGGCGGTCTACTATATTATTAAGAACATAAACGAAATGTCGTTGTAAACACGTGTTAAGCGTGATCCCGGCGAATTTGTCTTGAGAGCCATAAATTTTAAAAATTGTCTCCGAATACTATCCAATTTAGCAATCCAGATATCGGATAATACTATTATGATATAAATCTAAAATCGGGCGCGAATTAACGAACAATATATAATACTTTCAAACATAATAATGTATTCGAAAACTCGCAACAGTTTCGTTTTAGAAAACCTATTTTGTTACCGATGATAATAAGCTACACTCGCATAAACCCGTAAAAAAAGAAATCACTGCATGTTTTTCGCTTATTACTTAAAACCAGATCGCGCGGCTGATTGTGAGAATATACGACGCGCACGTACATATATAAATAGCGAACGAGAAAAATCAGCAGAATTTACGCGATACGTTCGATTTGATTAAACGCAATTATTATCAAACTGGAACGATACTTATGCGAAACGAAGACCGTACACCGTGAGTTTCGTTTTTTACGATACAATGCGTAATAATATGCGTATAAATCATAATATTGTGTTTGGTTGTGGAATTATACGAGACGGTTGTCTGCTGCAGTATTACGCACGTCCACTCGTTTATTACGCTATATACTCGTATATATCGTATACGTTTGAACGTCGCGCAGTCTCGTTCGAATCGGCCTTTTAAATCTCGCGAAACTACCATTTACCACAGAACCGTTTAGGAATAATTGAAAGCGGCCATCGAAACCGTTCAAACGGACGCGAGAGAAATGGAGACAGGGAAGAATATTTAAAAGCGGCGTGGTTTTTCGGCCGCGAGATTTTCCACGGTGCGTTCGATTGAAAAAGCACGAGAACAAACAACGAATACGCCTATATTGCGTTCGCGTAGCTGGTAACCAACCGACCAAAGCGTAAAAGCACAAAAGCATGGTTACGTGGTACGTGGCGTATAAACACACGCGGTTATCTCGAATAGCTATTAACGCTTAATAAATCTCGGGTCCGGGCATTATCTTAAAAAGTGATTTCTTATTACACAACGTTCACAAGCCGGCCGTGCGAGAGGACTCCGGTGTTCACGGTTTTTCAGCGCATTTCTCTATAAATGAGAAGCGAATAATAATAATTGCAGCGCGAGAATACCTTACTGATTTATTTCGATAAGCAAAACGCATTTGAACACAATACCAGTTGGTTAAACATGATTAATTCCCGCGTTCCGCGGCGTACCGTTAGTGATTATATACGTACGATTATATACCTATCTATAATATATTGTGCACGTCGTACAGGTATTCCTGCCGCGGAGTTGTTTTATTCTCAATATGTAACATGCAAACCTATGGCACGCCAGACCCGCCAATAATCCCCTCCACCGGCGTCAGCGCAGAGTCTATGATTTCAAAATGAAACCTCGTTATTGTAGTAAATAATCGTTAACTTAACCCAGATATTATATTGTCAATTCAAATGAATTTCGATGACAACGTAATGACACGATAAAACTCGAGTCACGAGCCAATATTTTGTAATTAAAAGATAACATTTATTTTTTCTCGCGCCAAAAAATGTGAGTGCATCGTATGTGTATTCGTACGATTCGCGCACATCGATTTATGAAAAACTACAAACGCAAATATAGGACAGAACTATCGACTGTTCGTAGGAAATAAATAAAACAATTTCAACGAGATATTTTTGGTCGGACATGTTGTCGTTGTGTATATCTGATAGTGTCGTATCTGAAAAAAAAAACCCGAAGAAAACAAGGACGCGGACAATAGTATAAATAATACCGGGTGGACACGAGTGAAGCGCGACACACCAGAGTGAAGACTATCGAGACTATCGGCAAAAAATATTAATTTTGTGTAAACTCGACGTACTGGTGATGAACAACAATATAATGTCTCGGCGGAAAAAATAACAAAAATAACGAATAATATTCGTATAATTAACGGTGGTCCTCGGAACACGCGAGAAAATGTAATATCGAAAATAGTATTATCGTTACGACGACGACACGTGACGAGTGGAATCTGCAAACGGCGCGGCGTCGAAAACAGAAAAAATAAACATACAAGCTCTTTTTGGTCGTCGCGTCATGGCGTTTTAAAATATTTCCACGAAATAAATAAACAAATAGTCCGAGGCCGAAGATTATGTTTCATTAATAATTATTATTGTATAATTACCGACCGCGCACGCTCGACGAAGTCAGATGCGCCCATTAAACTATTCAAACAACATAATCACGAGGAAATAACAATCGACAGATATAGTAATTGCGTTGTTTTAGCATGTTAATTTCTATTATAATAACGCGCGAACGTATATATTATTATTATTGTTATTATTAAATGTATACAGCCGGTCGAAAACCAAAAAGCGTCTGTCCGACGGAATAAAAACATGGCGCGCCCGGGCCTAGTCGAAAATTCGCATAAAATTACGCGCTTTGAGGCGATTATTATACATAATATAATAGATTACGACGTATAATTGATAACCATTATGTTCGTGCGACGGTAGAGGTCTGCGTCGTCGACGGCAACGACGTACAGAGGATGTACAGGCGATTAATTTTAATATTCTCTCGTCGAGAGCTTTATTCCGCGTAGGTTTTTATTTTTCGATGGGGGGGGGGGAGAGGGCGACCGTCGCCGTTGTGATCGCCGCCGCCGCCGCCGCCGCCGCCGCCCGAGTGTTAATTAAATCGCGAGGTTCTAAAACATCACGTCGTCGCAGCACACGCCCGCGCCGTTATAATTTTGATTTTCTTTCGACCCGGCCGTACCGTACGCGGTATTATATATTATAATACAGTACCTTGTAGTACGACCTTGTACAGACACGCGCGCGGTGCCCACCCGTAATTATCCCGGACGTTTAATGATCCGGCAATCGATCGTTGCGCGACGGTGTAACCGTAACGCCGGACAACTCAATTTCGTTTAATTACTTGCCGCGCGTCGTATATGCAAACGACCGCGCCGCGCGTCCGCCGACGTTTTATTTTATAATTTTCACGTTTCGACGCGATGCGGCCGGATCGCACGCCCTTTATTCCTAGTGCAGACGCCGTCGTTATTTACGCCAAGCACTCGCGTATACGTATATATCTGGGAACCATTAGTTATGGGTTGTTAATTTTTATACGCGCCGCGGCTACAGCTATAGTAGAGATAGAGACGCCCGCGGTATGCGCGGAGTTTCTTTTACGCGACGGCGCGCACTCGTCCAATGCAGCCGAAACTCTCGCCTCTCTATCACTCTATACGCATGCGTTTTTATCGTTCCGATGTATGTATATTGTGCAGCGCGATTTCGATATCACGCGACGGCCACTGCGAACCGCTCGGAACAAAACGCTACTCGACATTGTTGCGTCCCGCAGCCTTGCAGCGGCTTCGCACCGCATATACACTAATTAATCTATTTATTCACAATATGATAAGTGATTACATATTATAATGTCTAACATGCACTTCCGCTGTAACATTATAATTAGACCAGATTATAGGCCACAATAATAAAACGATTACATAGAAGTTCTCGGAAATATGGTAAGATTACAATGTCCATACAACACTGGACCGGAGGACAGTAACAAGGGGAACTATGGGTATATAAGGGACACGATAACAGGACCGAATCAGACGAGTTTAGAAGAAGTAACACTGAGCATCTTCACGCCAGTGTGTACAATAAAGTAAAAGCGTAGGACTTGGAATATTTTCAACCAGTTAAATTAAAAGGACTTAGAATATTTCAAACAGTAAAAATTAAATTAAAAAGACTTAGAATCATTATTTAAAATACTTAATACTTTTCTGCAGTAATAAATTAAACATATATTATATTGAAGCTTATTAGCATTGACTTATTCATCCATCATCACGTCGCCGGACTGATTAAAGATTGATTAATACAACTGTGTTCGATAAAAACTGTGTGGCACGTAACAATATTAACGATCGGTCGATCGTGTCGACGAACCCGCGAGTTTTCGCTTATAAGCTCTACTGAAATATCCGTGTGTCCCGAAGTCGCGAGCAATGCCGCAAACCGGTCGAAAATATCAAAGGAAAAAGAAAAAACCCAATCCCGGGACCGAAAAGGTGGAGAATTCGTCGTCCTTAGCTCTTTGTTCGTGAAAATTTGCCGCTAGGGACGGCAAACAATACGCCCCAAACGAAAAGCATCGCACATTATCCTCTGGCGATTTACGAACGGGAAACACTGTGCGCCGTCGTCGTACATACGAAATCGTTCGTCGACAGTCCGTTCGACCGTTAAGATTTGAGACAAAACGTTTACGCGAACACCCAAGAAGTCTATCGGATAATAAAACGCGTTTTGGTGTACTATATTTTATATATTTTATCACGTGAGACGAATGGATGAAACCATAAACTCAAGAACGACGACGGTTTGACACGGGCCCGCGGAGTTTGAGGGAGGGGGGATAAACGAAAAGAGAATTATGCACGACTAGGACGGGTAAAAATATGTTTTGCCGTGTTCATTGATTTCATTTCATCAAAACACTTACTTTTGACGTCCGTCGATTGGTAGTTTGATTCTATCATTTCATAACATTGATGTAACTTGTTTTGACTTAACGACTAATGAGCGAAATTGTACATGTTATTTTGCAGATTCATTAAATGTTATAATACACAAAGGTTTTACGATTTCAAAAAGATAATTAAGATAATTTGTTGGCATTTCGACGCCAACCGTAGTTGTTATCGTGTATTTTTGAATTAAAATATTGTCCCACCGCATATAATAATATCGATTTCTATCCGTACCGTTTGCAATAATAGTACGTGCAAAATAACGTGTAATATGTAATTTATAAGTCGTAACGATCGGTCGTAAATCGTCTACAGGTAAATCGTTTTTGAACGGACGATTTACATACCATCAGAAGTTTGAAATATTCTGCACACAGGTAGAGCGCGCCATTTTAATACAATACTTTTTTCTCGATATAGCTAATAAGCGCGTACAGACGTATTTAAAAAATACATTTTTGCTCTGCTCGAAACAAAGGAGAGTGAACGAATACCGAGAACACGTGTTTGGACTTAACTAAAAAACAAATTGCTCAAATTCAAATTCAAATGTCGAGCATTAAATGGTATTCTTGGCACCAACCGGTTTACAAAACTGCAATTTAAATTCAAACACTCGGATCACTAGGTAAAAAAAATAAAAATAATAAAAAAAAAAATACCTCGACATACGAATATAATACTACTATACTATACCTATAATATTGTGTTATTGAAATTTAAAATAAACAATCGTATTGGTTAGCAGTTTAATTTCAATACCTATAAACACTTGGAGAAAAATTCCAATTTTGAAAGTGTATTCAAAGTGACATCATTTTTTTAATGTAGATTTCGTGTAATTTGTTTTCACAAAAGAGAATTTTCTAATAAAAAATCATAAGAGTTTTTTAATTTGATGAAAACAACATTATTTTTTTTTTAATGAAGTTAAATTATTAAAATCGAAATTAAAAACGATGAATTGAATTACACGTGAAGATAACATTCGATCGATTGGTGGGCATTCCGACTGTAATTTTGACGGCGGTGATTAATTAAAAAAAGTGGGAAAAGTTCTAGAGAAGTGGGAGGGGACATTTAAGTTAATTCTAGTTAAGATTTCGAGGCGGTCTTGTTAAGAATTGTATATATAAACGAAACGTCGTTGTAAACACGAAGACGTTTAGCAAGATTATCAAGTATTAAGCGTGATCCCGGCGAATTCATCTTGAGAGCCATACATTTTAGAAATTGCTTCTATCCAATTTAGTTTAGAACGAGAGGTCGTCGATGATTTTTGACCGTTTTAAATACTATTCGGAATAAACGTTTTTTTTTTCTCGTTCACAATCAAAGGATATTTTTTCGGACGACACGTGACAACTATCGACTCGACTCGAACACCGTTGCTCGGGCGATTCGCTGTCATTGTAATTGACATCGACTTATACGTAAAATAGAACCAATTGCGTTTTTCACAAGGCCGCGAAACGCCACGCGATATTTCGAGTATTTGTTTTATTATGATTCGAATCTCGAGCCGATCGGAAATAAAACGCAGCGAGTGTCGGCCGTAAAAACGCCGGAAGTATAAACTTGGAGAATATCAATTTGCTTTGCGAACGGATTTCGCCACCGGCCAACCGAATTAACGATATTAACAACAATAATGTTTGGAAGAAAAAAAAACACACAACAACTTTTAAAATAAGACTCGGAGGTCTATAACTATAGGAACGCGCGGCCCCGCGTTTATGGCTTAGTCACGGCTGAAATTATTATTTTCGACGTACCAAAAACGTTCTGCGTTATCATCGAATTACCGCTCTACCCGGCGATTGTATGCCCGCACGCACACGCACGACTATATTATTTCTACCGACTATTATTACGTTTTAGTGAATGGACGGCAGGCAGTATATAGAGTTTGACCGCCGTGCCTCATCTTTAATATACTACAGCGCGCGCGAGACAAGCCGGTTCTGTTTCACCCATTCATGTCGTCGACTAGTATACGTAACCTACCCTTCATCCATATTTATCGTCCGCTGGCCGTACGAGTTGAAACGTACGACGAACAAGACGAATCGAGGCAAACTCGAATAAAATATCAGCGCGTTTTCCATCATAAATACCTACTCTCCCCCCCCCCCCCACGTTAGTTTACCGAACCGCGGTGGTCGACAAACGAAAACGGTATTTTTCACGAATATTATTTAATATAATTTGTTTAAAACCATGTGGTACTTGCTTTCGTAATTTCGTTTCAGATGACACCGCGATGAACCACATTATTCGAATCGCTCGTGGTTTATTTCCGCGGGAATCGTCTCGTTTGTTCGACCGCCGCGCCGTCGTCGTGTATATTATTATTATTCGGCCGCGTATCGCTCGTTTTTTGAATTATTGTCTTCGACGTGTCCTCGAGGATTGACTTGAATAAATATTAAATCGAAATCGCGGCGACCGATTAATAATTACGTATTTGTGCTCGTTCGGTGGTGCGCGGCAAATAACGATTTCAATCGCGACGGCGCGAATAGTACATTATTTCACGATCTCGACCGAGACCCGTCTCGTTTATAGTACACGGAACGGTGAAAATCGAATAGAGAAGGAACTCCGAGACGAACGTTTGATCAGTCGGATATCGTTAAATCATCGTTAATTTTCAGCGTCTCGTCGGCCGCGGAGAGGACGCGCGTTTTAAACATTTCCATCATGCGGGTATATACATATGAGGCGCGCGCGGGTCGTCGTCTCTTTTTGTCAAATGTCGTATTCCGTTTGTTTTATTTTTCCGATTCGGAAAAACAACTATGACGCGATCACGAATATTCGTCTAGTGTCGATAATATCCGCGCGTATTATCATAACAGAGGAGTTTCGTTCGCAGCAGTAAAAGCGACAGCCGATTTTACGACCGCACCGACCGAAATATACGTATATATTATGTGATATTATTGTGTTTTAAGACGGTTCGTATACATATAATACATATAACTGCGAACACTGTTCGCACGCGAGACAGTAAATTTATATAAATCCTCCCCTCGGCGTACGGCGATGATATTTATGAGTTTTCAGAGTGCGCGCGCGTGTGTTTCTTTTCGTTTTAGAATATCCATTGAGAAAATACGGACGATTCATTCATGAACGAGTGCAACGGCGCGCATATAATATTCTCGTGCATTTATATACACATATATATGCGTACGGCGGATGGGACGACAGTGACCGCAGAGAGATTCGCTCCATGTCGACTACTTTGCAAACTCGATCTCATTACAATCGTGAGGTATATATACACGGCAGAGATATTTTTTATACCCGCGGCGGCGGCCGTTCATCTGCTGCTACCGTGCAGCCGGTATGCCGTGATTTCCGGTGGGCGGATATGGTAAACGGTAAACTGGTTTCACGCGATCTTCCTACCGGTGTTGAGACGAATAGACGCGACGGCGAATAATATTCCTATCGCACGTACTTTGGGTATGACAGGCGTACGCTGCGCGAGCAAAAGCCACGGCGACGACGTTAATTTCGTTCGAAACAAGCTTTAGACTCTAATCCTTCGCAGGACACCTATAATTATTGCGCCGGGTACGATGTCGACTAGAATCCTTTGGAAAACACGGTAAAGAACTTACGAACGTCAACGATATTTGCGGCTAGCCTCCCCGCCGCCTCCGAATCGCGGACGCGTTATTATTGTGTACGTGATAATTCAACAGGATCGCAATAAACGTAGTATACATTAGTATATTGCGACGAGCAGACGTCGCCGCGCCGCCGTGTGTTGATAATTCCCGAAACGCCGGAGAAAACGCATTTATTTTCAATAATATCGCTTACATATATTCTTGGAGACCGCGAGAACACATGTTCACGTCGATTTCGATGATATGAGCGCGGGCTCGGCACGGACCATCGACGTTTTTAAACCGTTATGAAAATACATATTAAAGATATTAGTTCGTTCGATTTTGAAAATCATATTTCACGTTCTACGGTGTAACACGGTCGACGGAGATCGTTGAAAATATACGTATCGTTCCGAGTACAAACCGGTACGATACCTATTTGCCAGTGCTTACGACATGCTCTGGAGGTGAAAATCGCTTTTAATTAATTTCAATCCGTTAAACGACTGCGTTATAGTTATTTTTAAAATTTGGCTACTGTTACGATTGAAATCCATCGACAAATATGAACATTTAAACGGCCGAAATACTTTTTCCATGTACCTTATTATGTTATTTATATATGATAGAATTATAATACGAATTTAGCCTTCTCTGATTAGATACGCCGTTCAGAATATGGACCTTTGGAATGACAAAAAAAAAAAAAAAAAACACCGAATATTTTAAATCAAATCAAACGCGTCGAATACTTCGGGGATAACGAAAAAGAAACGACGACCGCTTCGTGAATACCTCTTTATATTTGTGGACGTATCCTGTGAACACCTCCTTTCCTCGTCCTTCCATAATATTATTCTTTATATCGTTGGAGAATATGAGCAACGCCGAGCATAAACTGTGTATGTTATTTGCTATTTGTCAACCTTAACTCCATTACTACGCCATGTATAGGTACACCAGTTGATTTGTAAATAATAACATTGATCCCGTATAGTTTGATGTGGATACCGCTCGAAAATTGGAAACTCTACAAAAGAAACGTCCGCAGTGAGATGTAATATTTTACAGTAATGTACCCATTGTGATCGTACGACGTAGTGTGTCTCGACATGGTAAACATATTGTGCTGTCTTTTTTCCATTAAACAAATTCGTCGAGTTCGAGTATAGTTTTAAGTAATAATAATAATACAATTTAATAGCGAATCGTTATATATATATTAAACAACTTTTAATATCATAAACATCATACGTGTATCTATCTATTCTGTGACAAGGAATAAACAGTAAATTTTTTTTGTTTTGTTTCGATAAGTGTACATTTTTCTTAGATAATATGACTCATATTTGGTAAGTATACTTTTTTTCAAAAACGTACAGATTAATAATAATTACGATATACTGCGTGAGTATGTTTCGGTGTAAAAAACAGATACCTACATATAAGTAAATACAAGTAATTCGGGACTAACTTTCATTCGACATTTTATATTTGTTTTATATTCGCAATATTTTCGTCGTTTTTATTCTCGATATTGTACTTGAGATTTTAATTTAATATCCTAACGCACCAACAGGTGTGTTTTTTTCTGAAACTTACCCGAATCCAAGCAAAAGGTCAATTAGTAAAAGGTTTTCATGTTAATCGACTGAGAGGATTAGCAAAGGTATGCCGCTTTTATAGATCGGCCTGATTGACGTTAGAAATATCGCGTGTAGAAATGAACAAACAAATTACAAATAACATATTTTGTAAAATGAAATCTCAAGTGTATATTTTCTCGCTCGTCATTGTTGTGCAGATGAAACAAACTCACGAACTATTGTTCAACTTACCGGCACAATAGAAACGAATGGATCGATTGCGACATTGTACAAATCGCACGTATAAATAATAATAATTGACAAAACGAGTTGTCGCTAATGAAATTATACGGTTTTAATCGACGAGGAAAATACCGACGTAGACTCGACAAAATACAGTCGGCGCGAGACGCAGTTCTGCCGGTCGATAAAACACCGCCAACAACTCTGTTGCAAATTGCCGAATAATTACGATACGAGGCATACGCCTAGAAATTAAATCGATCTACTATAGCGCTTGAAAACGTGTGTTTAATTCGAAAATGTGCTGAAAATGACGACAAGATAGTCCGAAGTCCGAATGACACAAAATCGTTCTAGAAGAAAATCATACTCTGAGAATATCGACTCGGCCGGAGAGACCCGATATTCGCACGATTCGCCGACACAGAAGAAAACGCGTTACGTTTGTTACTCGTCCGTAGCTTGTGAATCAGTTTGATTTCACGTGTTGAGATAAGTCGAGAAAAAAAAAGAGAATAATTATTAAAACTTTGTACTCGTGCGCCGGCCAATCGTCAATATCGGACGCCAAGCGAAAAGTCTCGTTAGTAGCGATGTGACTTAACGTTTGTTATTTCTGTGTGTGTGTGTTTTTTCTAGCCGCGTAGACTATAGTAATACGCCGACGAACACGTTTATTTACTAAGCGTGTACATCCGCGTAGGAACTCGTGTACATCCGTTTTCGTCATAATTACGTCGGCGTAGGAACACACTCGCACGTTTTTTTTTTTTTATTTTTCGTCCGACGCGTTAAGTGAACGAGTAGACGGAGAGAAGAAGAATAAAAAAAAATACGATAGGCGTACGAGAATAGGAAACGGGCGTGTGTACGGACGGAGGGAAGAAAGGATTATAAAAGCAAAACCGCGCGCGGTTATCAATGAATGAAAACAACGTGCGGCCGAGGCGCGATGGGCTAATGAGTGGCATCGCGCGTCAACGGCGGTCCGTAGGAAATAGCCGAACAATGACCGGCGGCCGACAAAGCGGTTCGGCCGATTATATATATATACAAGTATATAATATATATATATATGTATATATATATTATATACATACGCCGCCGCGTCAAACTGGTATTATATATATTTATGTATTTATTTTTTTTTTTCTATATAAATTTTTTTTTTCTCTCGTACGAAATAGTGTGTGTATGTGTTATTCTATCTTATAATAATATTCCATCCTTCGCCGCGGAGACTGCTACCGGAATGCACATCGTCACCGGGCTGCCATTAGAATTCATTTCGCATTTTGCTCTTTGCATTTTGTTGTTTTCACCGTATATTATATATGTATGTATGTAGTTTTTTTTTTTATTTTTTCATTCGAAAATGCAAAACGGCAAATATTTGCCTGACAGCGTTCAATCAATGGGCTGTGCAGCAGCCGTCGTCGTCGTCGTAACCCGTTCGGGGCGAAATATTTTTCGTATGTGCGTCGCGCTTTTGTTCTCTCTCTCTCTCTCTCTGTAGTGCTGATTGTGTGTGTGTGTGTGTGTGTGTGTGTGTGTGTGTGTGCGCGCGCGCGCTTCAAAAGGCATTCTTATTATTTTTATTTCGTTCTGCGTGCGGTGTTTTTTTTTTTTTCTCTTCTCCTCTTTCGCAAACGAAATATTTATGTATATTTCGATATATATTCAAAGTGGCCAGACGTTTCCTGTTTTGCCTAATTGATTCGGCGGCCGATGCATTGATCGAAGAGACAAAAGAATATCTTTGGCCGCGCGGCACGGTGTGGGAATACACTATTATACGTATATTGTGCGCGCATAGTTTAAAGGTACCGGCCGAGCCGTATTTTGGCACACAGTCCGCCGCCGCTACTGTCTGCGGATTTGTCGAGGAGAGATTTTCGAGGAATAAAAAAAAACGCCACCCCTTTTATCGTACGACGACGACGACGTTTGTTCGTGCATTTTTTCCGTATTAATCACGGCCGCCCGAACGCATTATTCAAACTCCGGTGGTTTCGTCAGAGGAGATCAGTCTTCGACGTCGACCTCGATCCACGTCGCGTCGTCGTCATGTGGCTTCTTTTTTTTCTTCTCTTTTTCTCGTCGTGAACCCTCCGCGCGCGCGCGTTTCCGTTCGTGTTGACGAATGTTATTATGTAACCGTTCTATAGCACAGGTGCCCGTTACAAAATATACGCCGCGACGATGTTCGCACACCGATTTCGAAGCGACGAGCCCACGGAGATTTCGGTACCGCGCCCCCTCCATCCTCCCCCACAAGTTCGGATATAATAAGCCGCCCGAGGATTCGGCGAGCACACGTGGGTTTTAATGTGTTTTGTCCTTTTTATTTTTCTTCGTGATTCGCCGTGCGGTAGATACGACGACGGGTTAGACGCGCACGCGTATAACGCGCGCCCGACAATGTATATAGGAATTCGGATTACGTTTTCCGGAAAACGGTTCGCGGCCGTCTTTAGTTACCAGTGTACACCCAGTGTTACGTTTGCTCCGGTTCGATGCCATGATAATTACGGGCACATAATTCACTCCCGCGGAGAAGAAGAAGAAAAAAACGTTTCGCATTTGTTTACGTCTCGTCGTAATCATAATTCGAACGGCGGCGCGGCGCGGTTCGTCTAGGTATATTTAATACCCGCGCCGGGTCCTTCGTATCGCGCGGCGAACGTTTTTTTTTTTTCTAGTCGGTCCCGAGTATACCGATCATTAAACGTTTTTTATCGCGTACACGCCACGGTCGAATACCTCTGTTCCGCGCGCGCGTACGGGGTTACACATTATATCGCGTGCGTGCGAGCGATTTTTTCCCACGTTTCGAAACGTATACATCTCGTTGCGCGAGACTTTCATCCCAATCGGCGATAATATAACGACAATAACACACATGGTGTGTGTGTATAAGCTCGCGAGCTTTCGACACGCGCGCGATTCCGCGATCGCGTACAAATAAGACCGACGCGCGTCTCGTTCCCGGAACGGTCACGTGTCGAGACGTTTTTGTTTATGTAATAATATATAAAACGCGCTATAAATACAGGCTCTCGGAATCACAAATGTCAGAGGTGAAAATTCGCGCGACGATGCAATAACGAAATACACGCGGGCTCCGTTCACGCGGCGCGGAACAGGTGTTTATGCGATTATTATTATCGCGCAGTTCACGTCACCGTGCGATTATATACATAGATAGATATATTCCGCGCAGCCTTCGGAAGAACGAGATATTATTTTCGTCTCTCGCCGCCCGCCGATTCGCGTTCGTCCGAATTATCGAAGCGGATAATATAATGGCGGAGCCGTCGTCACGTCGTCACGCGTCGTTAAAAAAAACGTCGTACGAACAACAAAAAATACTATCAACGGTAGTAGCAATAAACAATGCGCGTTATTGAGACGGGTCGCTTATTAACTGTACGCGAAAACTCGATGGTCGGTGAAAAGAAAAACCGCGCGATTTTAAAACGGCCGCGGCGAGCCATTATCGACTGTTATAAATAACGTGTACTGCGGGTACAATGTATGCACATTGCACATGCACCGCCTGCAATTAGTTTTCAGAAAATAACCGCGATAGAAAAATGTAATTGAAACGAATTTAAGTCTCCGAATACAGCGAAATCCGCTCGAGTCATACTATGAACTCATATTTTTAATAACGGACCCAAGATTTGTTATCTAATATTAAACAAAACAAGCCTGTTGAATGCGTCGTTACCTGTTAAAAACCCAGAAGACTGTGTGTAAAAAACCGATGGTTTTTTTCATGTTGAAGTGTTGTTATACGAATACG
Organism: Drepanosiphum platanoidis; assembly: GCA_948098885.1. Taxonomy (NCBI): domain Eukaryota; kingdom Metazoa; phylum Arthropoda; class Insecta; order Hemiptera; family Aphididae; genus Drepanosiphum; species Drepanosiphum platanoidis. The sequence continues at coordinate 10,302,914 of OX402528.1, forward strand.
ATTAGGACTATGTCTGCCTACACGTGTAGGTATTCGGTTGTAGTTGTAGTTTGACTCAATCAAAGTCAAGACTCTAGAGGACGATCGAGATATCTCGTCGAAATACAGTTATTTGAATACGATCGTGAATTATTATGAATTTATGACAGATCTCGCGTGATCGGTGGCGGTGGGCTTTCTAGAAAACGATCATACAGTATAAAAAACACGTACGAACTTGTAAACAATCAAATTAGGTACTCAATCAAAACCTGCGGGTTTCCGACGTTTTTGACATTCTTGAGAAAAATGTGTTCCTGCAATCCTCCGAAAAGAGGAAAAGAGGAAACGATGTCAACAACCATTAATATATATATTATATTCGAGTTAGCGGTTATTATGTTACCATTGTCTATAAACTTTGCCACTCAAACGAAAGATAAATAAAAGTATGCTCACAACTATTTTATAGTATCCAGTTACAACGCCGCCGCACGAAATTTTAAATTAAAACTGACCGTTTTAACTGGAAAAAAATTACTCTCAAATCGCGACACGTTCGAATGAGCCTTGAATATTATGATTTCTGAAATTGCATTACTCGTATTATCGAATATTTGAGCTCGGATTTGTTTAACACGTACTGCTGAAAAAACTCGACGACAAATCGTGCGTTGAAATTTCGCATTTCAGGTGAACGCTCAATCGAAATGTACGTTATTATAAAATAGTGTATACAATCACCGAGCGCATTATCGAATTACAGTCGACCGGAATAGCTATTCGAAAACGGACGGGAAAAAAATCGGTTCTATTTTCGTGTGTCGTCGTGCACCGCGGACGATAATCGTGTCGGTAGTTGACGTCACCGGCTGCTACTATTTAATTTATGTCGAAATGTTACCGAAAATCGATAGATAACAATGTAAGAAAATAGTAACGTACCAGATATGACAATTGCAATTACGGCACGTTATAAATGAAATTATACTGTATTATATTTTGCGAAAACGCGACGTTGCGTTGTAGTCGGATTTCACGTCTCAGCACTGATATCGTTTTAAAAACGTAATTTTCGATCTGGTTTCCACCGCGGGAGGGCTTCGGAACGGTATATACGTAAACACATAATATCGATGTGCTGGTATAGAGACGAGAACATATTGCTTTGCCTTTGGGCGTCATCCGGCAATCTCGTCCGTTGTTTCCGCAGGGTCCTATTACGCCGTAAATAAAGTGCTCCGAGTTCTCTATATCGGCCTACTTAAGACCGCCGAAAATAAACTCACAGATTAAACCGCATGAGATTTTGTTGCCGGCCGGAAAACGGCGGCGGCGGCGGCGGCGGTGGTGCAGGTTACCCACCTATTATTATATATAAATGATTCGTTCGGCGAGAGATTCCGAAGCGCGCCGTAGTAATTTCAACGGCACGCAGCAAGTAGCCGAATATCAATTTCGTTTATGGTTTTATATCGGGTGCAACATGATTTATTGATTCGTAATTATGGTATCCCACACCTGAAAATTATATAAATCTATGGAAATATCCTGACCGTTTCGTTCCTCTCGTATTTTATGAGGCGCCACGAGTATAAGCTATTTATTTTTTACCCATGGGATTTTTTTTTCCCTTTCTAATGACGGGTCTTCTTATTACGTTTCGGGATTCCTTTTTTTTTTCATCTTTTTGCGGGCAAATAATTCGATTTTCATCACTGCCACACGCACCTGTTGTACATCGTATCGCCTGCAGTTTAAACAACCGCGTTTCGCTAAAATCGTATAAAAACATATTGTACTGCGTTACACACGCGGTGCCGGTCGAACTGGAAGAAAACAGAAAAACGACACAGACTCGCGTTAAAATTTAACATTTTTCACACTTGAATCGTAGAAATCTACGAAAACCATCAAATCTTCGACGATTCAATAATAAATAAACATTATTTCCCATTATAAACGTTTAGTAGGATAGTAACGTTGTACTGTTGTTTTTGTTCTGACAAAACGATTGAAAAAACTTTCAAGCAATATTTTCATAGACGTTTATGTGAAAAAAAATCTCGACCATGTCTTTCTTACCATTTAGAAAAATAAAAAGATGTAATTTCGTTATATTATTTAAAAACAAGCCCCAAACATTTAAGAATATTATACACTATAATCATAGTCGTACGGAAAATATTGATATTTATAAATATTTACTTAGGTAAAGCTGCACAATATTGTCTTCGTTCAGATCAGATGTACATACGCGTATAGTATATTATGATAAGTCGATGACGCGTATAATTTCATCACAACTCCCTAACGATTTTAGCGTTTTTTCATTTTATCTATACGTTTTTTCGATCGAAAAAACTAAACCGTACACTGCTATTATACTTACAAAGTCCGACGAGTGTTTTTCGTATTTTTACACTCCTTTTCGCTCGAATAGAAAAAAATATTTTTCGCAACGCCGCTCTTCCAAACGAGCGATATCGCTAATCACCTCTGTCGATATATTATTATGTAGGTAATATTTCAATTTTCTTTTCCGACACGGTAAATATACGTATGGGTTACAGCTAGAGCCGCGCTGAATACCAAACGTCCCGAACGTTTGCGGACGCGTAAGTTTGGAATTTCAATCGCGTAATTAATTATATTTTCCGTTTCGAGGGGGGCCGGTCGCCGCGCGCGCATCCCGAGAGGGCTACCCCGTATCCGCCGTCCCTACAAAACACGAGCGGCGGCGGCGGATAACTGGGAGGTATTATTGATGAAAATCCGTGAGAAATAAGCGGGAAACAATGAAATATGTAGACAGTACCGGTGGCCGTGCGACGAATCGACAATATAATATCGTGTCGAGTATTAAATGCATTGTTTGCATTGCGTTTTGGAAGCGGCCTCGTATCAATATCAAACGCATTAACGTCGGGGCTGTATGTAATTAAAATATAGAAAGAAAAGAAGTAGAATAAAAAAAAAAAACCAAACAAACCGACCGACGACGGAATAACATTTTTTCCCTGCCGCCGACCCGCGCGCGCTCGCCCCCGAGGAACACTGTTAAAACGTAAAATGTCTGCGAGCGCGTATAAATCAACCGCGTTCATATTACATATACGACGTATAATGCGCGCGCGTGTGTGTATGTATGATGATCATATTTATTTTTCAATCGCATCGATCGGCCGAGACGCCGACAAAACAATAGTCTGGGGGGACCTCGATAACGGTAGACATCGGCAGGAGCCATTAACCCCGCCGCGACAACCGACTTTTTATTATTATAAATCTCGAGCCGTTTTTAATGGCGCTCTGTTGTCGTGCGCTCCTCTTTTATCGTAAATAAAAATATACACGCAGATTCGAGAATTTTCCACGGTGGTCACGGCGATTTTCCGTGCGATCGTGTAATTATCATTGTATTTATTTCACAACATTTAATACGGCCATTTGGGTTATTCGAATGACAATAATGCGTTTAGTTTTTTTTTTTTTTTTTCATTTTCTCGCGGCATTTTCAAACGCGATACTCTAACGGGCGACGGTATCGAACGTTCGGATTCGTTTTTAGTGTTTGTTCGTAACATTTTTGGATTCCAAAAAAAAATAAAATAAACGCTGTTCTCGAAACAGTCGACAAAACGCGTTTTCGTGTGGATAGATTTCAATTATCCTCCCACCTTTGATTATTTTCTAGGTCCGCCCCTGATAATATAAATTATTCAAATGTCTCGAACGGACTACGATCACATACAAGTTGTGCAACTTTAAGCGATTGTAAAACCGATAGGTTTCAAATACGAAACGTTAAATCCTTCTGTTCGTTGTTCGCTCGAGTCGACACCACGCGCGTTGCGCTCGGCGATTGCCGGACGTTCGCTAATGCGAAAACGATAAAAAACCGATATTGTTCGCGAGCAATCGCGCCGTCCCCGTACGGCCGCTAATCGCTATCGTCGTAAAAAAAAAAAAAAAAAACTGGATCGCGCGACATGGCGCGCGTATAACGCGTTGTTCCACGTCGTTTCGATTTCAACTGGCAACGTTCGCGGCGAGATGTCGATTCATATTATCGCGAACGGGGGACGGCCGCGGCGTTGCCAAGACCGACTAATTTATTACATCAACACCTAACGCAGCGCGTACACACCGCGCGCGGGGTGGGGGGGGCAGGAGGACGGCGAAGTCCTGGCAAACCGTCAAATTGGAAGATGCTCGAGACCCGGAATTCCCGTCTTATCTCTTAAGCCATTTTCGGCAGTCCAATTGATTCTCTCGTCGTGTTCGCGTCCCGAGATTGGTCTAATATTCGATATACGCGACGCATAGTAGTATCTCTGGTCGTATACAGTGGCGCGTCCGTATGAGAGCCCGTTCGTAGGTGTGCGTACGTGTATGTATATTGGCAACCGCAATCGAAATTAATAAAAATTTACTCCTGGCGCGACCGCGTCTCGAGAACGATTCCGCCGCGCGACGTTACCGAATTCGCCGCTAAAAAGAAAATACGACGCGCGTTCGAGACGCGGACGCGGTTTACGCGATTTTTTTTTTTCGTTATTATTTTTCCTCCGAACCACACCGGTGGTTCTCAAACCGTGTGGTCTGCGTAAGACCGGCTATGATACCCGTTTAAGTATAAAATATTAAGTTCAACTCTACGTAAATGAATTTTATCGACGATCGGCGCGAACGAAGAACATCGAAAAAACATATGAAAGCAACATTTGAATAATGTTTTAAATTACTCACATAAAGTTTTACTCTGAGAATACTCTGTAAATATTATGCACTAAAAACTAATAAAACGACTCGAAAAAAATGCTATTAAATACACAAATCATAAGTTCTATTTTCGAAGCGTCCGTCGAATCGAATCGTGTACTCTAGTCCTAGAGCACCGTAAGAAAAAAAGATAGAAATAAATGCACTTAAAGACGGGCTCTAAATTATCATCACAATACAGTGCGGTCGGCCATATCGTTATCGTTCGTACTCGATGCATAATAATATAGCCGTCGACGTTTTACTTCTTATCGGCAAACACTTAGCTCGTATACAGAACCGCGGTCCTTACGATTTCACATATCGCACCCTTTTGCGAATTCCGTGCAGAAACACAGCCGACCCCATTTACCTGCAGAGCTGATTAACTCGAATTCGGACGACGGACAGCCGGAGCGGTCGCCGCCGCCGTCAAACAAACTCACGTGCGCGCGCGCGCGCGCGCTTTCGACAAACATTTACAATTGGTAGATTTATTTGTGCTGCAGCTATAGAAGTTTAATTGAATCCTGCGTCGGTTAATATTTCAAAGTATAAAGAGAACTTAAACGGGAGAGGGCGAGCGTAAGCCTTTTTCCCTCTTTTTATACATATATATATATTTAAAGAATTGAACCATGAAACGAACGAATACGGCGGGATTTGAATTGGGAATAAAAACTTAGTCCCGGGGGATTTGGAAGGAGGAAAAAAAAAAAGGGAAAAAAAAAACACACACACACACTACTCGATAACTTTCCGGTTTACCTCTCCGGTTGTTCGCCCGTTGTAAAATTGGGTCATGGGTCGCGGGGGAGGTTAACATTTTAAAAATTCCTTCGGAGGGCGTTAACGGCGAACCGAGGTTTAAAAGACCCGCTTTATTGGATTGTGATGGAATAAAGAGGGACTTTTCTTCTTTTTTTTTTATATTTTTTAAAATATCATTTTCCACACCCCTTGTTGTCGGAACTGTCCTTTGGGGTGTGTTCGCCCCCGGAATAACAAAAAAATTATTCAACACCCATACAAGACGATAATATTTGTTGACCCGATAAAGTGTAAACATCCCCTGATTTTCGAAACAACTTTAAAACCCTACACAAAATGTATATACTACCGAAAGCTTGAAATCTACGGGAAACGTGTTTGAACGCGATAAATTGTTTCGAGTTCACTTGCACAGAAGAAAAAGGAAAAAATGTGTTATTTATCTAGTGTACGTACGCGCATACAATATCGCGGGCCCCGCCGCCGTCGTCATATTTATACGCCTAACGAACTCGGGGCGTGAAATTTAAAATTGTTCAGACGCGACGTAATCGCGTGCGCTCGCGGTAAACGTTATCCGATTGCGAAATCGTAGTTTCGTCGGTTTTGACACGACGCAACGGCGCGGTCGCTTCTAACGATCGCGTTAGATTGTTTTGAATACGCGCGTTTACCGGCCACAATGCACAATATGCACACACACATTGTCATACGCGATATTCTTATTTAGGACATATTATATTATTATTACCGTGTCAGCAGGACTAACCTTTCACTGCACTCGCAGTGTCATCCTTCGTTTATAGTCATACACACGCGCGCGCGCGCACACATCATATACTTGTCCGTTGCAACAGTATCGACGTATATGTATATTGGTCGAGGTCATATACAAAACGGCTTGCGATTTCCCTCGTTACGTTGTAAAATTTATCATCGACACAGACGAGAACGGAGAAAACGTCATTATATCGTTATATTATGCGCGCATACGACGACGTGACATTATGTTACGTTTTGTCCAGTGATGCCCAACTTGTTTGCCCCGGCGCGGTCGTGAAAATTCGCCCTCGGCGCGGGCCATTGATAATGCGAAATCAACATTATTGTGGCGCCCCGTGCGCAATGCCGTTCACGTTTTACCGTGTACAGGGCTCGCGAGTCGATGCCCTAAGAATGGCCGAAAATAAGTATGCACTCGTGCACCGAAAAGTGGCAAAATATGCCTCGAAAAGTGTATACATTTATGTGCACTAAAAAAATCTAAAACTATATGTACAAAAAATATTCTTAAAGAAAGAAGACATTTTAAGTAATTTTTCGTAAAAGTCATATTTTATCGGTTTAAATTGAATTCCAAAAAAATAAAATTCCCATATATTTTATACAGTGCAAAAATATGAAAATTATTGCATTTTCATCGAATGTCGGTGAAAATACGTTAAATGTGCCAAACAGTCGAAAAACCTCTAAATATGCAAAAGCATGCAAAATAAAACTTCACATGCTCAACCACGAGGTACCCCGAAATTGATTTTTATGTCGCCTAGTATTGAATACGACTTGGCAAGATTTATATGCAAATGCACGAACTCACGAGCTCTGACCATATTAGTAGATTTTTTTAAACCGACCGGTTGATTTTGAAATTTAATTTAAAAAATTTTAAAATGACTTCTCGACGATTTAATTTAGTTGATTTCGCACGAAAATCAACATTTCATTATAATCATCGAACTTCTCTTTTTTTTCATCGGGAAAAAAACAACTACAAAATTTATTTAATTATTAACAGAATCGTTGAAAATAATATTTCGTTTCAAAAAAACGTCGAACCCGGGGCCACCACCACCGTTGAGAGACCGTTGATCGGTTGGGCGTCGCCGGTTCAGACGTTCGGCTAGATAACGCGACGCGCGCGTCGTTACGACGAAAAGTTTAGCACATTATCTATTTATATAATATATTTGTTTCGAAAGTCTGTCGGTTGTTACGTTCCTTATTGAACTTTTATGTTTGAAATAAAGGTTTTTTTTTTTTTTTGTTTTTTGTTTTGACGGTCCGTTTGATTTGTATGCGATCGTGTTTTTTTCTTTTTTACTATCGTCTAGATAATATCTAATACTATTTTACCGGCGTTTGAAAACGACCGTTACGTGTTGAAAATCTTCAAGTCGCATAATATTATAATTATTGATATTATTCTCATTATAATCGAATCATACGTGTTTATCGAACAATATTATGTAATATCCCGATAAATTGAAGTCAAAAACAATGTGTGTACGTATATTATAATATATGTGTGTGTGTGTGTGTATATGCGTTTTCGGTTGTTTCCGGTTATTATTTCGTTTGGAACGTGGCGGTCATAAATCATTGTTAAAAAAAGAAACGAAATTACACAGCTCTAATATAATACATACGTATACGATTAATTGTGATAAAAAGCCAACACAACCGTCGTCGCGTCGTCGTCGTCTCGACGGGACCGGTCGTGAAAAACGCATCGCGTACGCAGCTGTCGGTCGGAGATGATCAGAAACGCGCTCGTATAATGGTACAATACGTATATAGTGTGCACGACGAGACGAACGCGTGAAAAAATTACCTAGCCGGAATTATTCGTGTCCGGGCGCGACCGACGACGAGACAAAATATACCTGCGGGTACTGCGAGATGGACGGGATCGCAAACGTTTTTACGACGCGGTCGAATCGCGGCTGTTCTCTCGCCGAGAAGGACGAAAAAACGCCTCTCTTCGCGATGTCGTCGCGGTCCGAGTCGTCGATCTTAAACGGCAGCGAGTTGTCGGAGATTATCGCCGTCACCTACAGCGAACAACTCCGGTGTCGACGGATCAAAGAAAATAATAACGATGCCGCGGACGGACGGACGGACGGTTGACGTTTTGGAATAAAAACGTGTGAGCAACTCGGTGGCAAATTTTTTACGTCTACGTTGACGGCGTAATATAATCGTTTTCGTAACGGAATTGGAGTAAAAATCACAGACATTCGCCGCGTGTATTTTTCATTATATATTAGATTCTGAGCGAAGCGAGGAATGTATTGATTTTACAACGACTCGTTTTCGTCTTCTTCGTCGTCGGGTTTTCGACCGGTAGAATATTGGTCGGATATTCGAATTCACTGATGGTTTCTGGTAACAAATGTTGTCTAGTACTTCGAAGGGTATTTTTTGAAATTCCCTCCGTAAGTAATTCTTCTAGCGATCGATGAATATTTGAAATTTTCGAGACCGCCACAAATACACCGATTTCGATCACCTGCCGTATCTCGTTCGAATCTCGTGTTTCACTCTTATTCAAAACCACGTGTGAATTCGAATTTTTCGCGACGATTATATACGGCTCTGTAGACCGTATGAAATTCCAATTTTTTCGCATATCAACCCGGTTTACGGTTTCAACCGGAAGGTCCGAAAAAGGTACCGGCAGTCCATTATCCTCATAAACACTACTTTTCCTCGTTCCGTTTAGTCTGGAACTGTATGCGCAACCGTAGTCAAATTTCTGGACAGGCCACGTGGTGCGGACAACGTTTCAATGCGAGCAGCCTGGCGGAGAAGGCGAATCCCCTCCCCTCCACATCGCTTGATTTTCACAAATAAAATTAATAAACCGTAGAAATCAAAAGAAAAAATGAATCAAAAACAGTAATAGGTATATACGAGTATACACGTATAACAGCAATGCGCAGGTATTGTCATTAATCGCAATTAACGGTCGTTACCTGAATTTAATAGTTTATTAAGTACGGAAACCAGTGAGAATAACAGTTAAATTGTCCGCCTAAATTAGCCTACGCTAATCGAGAGGTTTTAATTTACCATTCGAAAGTATATATATATATGTATTACTCGGCATACCTATTGCATAGATACCGAGAAAATTGTTTAAAGAGAAGAAAAAAACTGCAGTCTCTACTTTTTTCCTCCATTTACTCGTATATTAACGATTGAGCGTTTATTCGGGAAAAACGTAATAAATAAACACTGTAAATTTTAAGGGAAACAGTTGAGTTTTTAAAACCCTGAATATTTCGAACGGGGCTAAATCCGTTTTTGGCGTGCTGAGCCGCATCCCCGCGATTTAATAATAATATCACACGCGCGGAATATAATATTTAATTACATTATAAATATTATCACATACAGATCGCAATAATATAATATGATTTTATATATATTTTACGCGTTTTACAGTCTCTTTATTGGATTTCATACTTATGTACATATATGTATATGGGCACTTACATGTACGTATATACTTACGTGAAGTGTGTGCGTGTGTGTGTCACTTATATTCCGCGTGTGTATGTTTTTTTTTTCTCTCTCTTTACCTTCGGCTAATACGCATAAATATGCGTAACGACGCATAACCAAGTTGGCCTACGATAATATGTTAATGTGTCACTTGCGCATGTCCGTCACGTGTGCCGTGTGTCGATAATGTTATGCGCGCGGCAAATTCTATATACACATAGTAGCCGCCGAGACTATTTTTTTTATTATTATTTATTTATTTATTATTACTTTTATATATATATATATATATATTGTTTTTACGGTCATACATGTGTAAGAAAATGTGGCATTCTAGACGGTGATTATCGTTTTTTTTTATAAGGGGAAAATATCGATTCGCGCGCAGTCGTCGTCGTCGATGGCGGCGGCGGCGGCGGCGGGTGAATGATTTTTAAATGTGTTTTCTCTTATACACACACACACACACACACGTGTACATTCCGCGTATATATATATAGTATACTCGCGCGCGTGTGTGTGTGTATAGGATGTAATAATATTTTATTTGATTAATATTATTGTTCGCCGCTGCAGTGTAGTAAACGAGAAAACGGGTTTATTGCACATTTACCTATAGGTATGGGATTTTTGCAATAGTAATAATAATAACGCTACGACTATGCTGTATGGTATATTGTGGGTATATCGCGTTTGTTTTGAAAACACATAGTACACGCGGCGGATAGGTACTCGGATACTTACGCTTATAATAGGTACGCGCCGCCGCCGCCGCCGCCGATAACGATTTCCTCCGAGGTTTTTTTCTTATTTATACGACGACGTGTCGATATTGGCCGGCGCGCGAGTCTCGTCCTTATTATTCCTTACGACGACGATGGTAATAACGATAATGATATCGCGATATTCTACGCGCGCCGCAGGATAGCGTGCGATGTTCTTCGGTTTCAGGGAAAAAAAAAACCGATTAGTCAGATACATATTATAATATGCGCGGCTATGATGAAGAGTATAAAAACGACGATTGTGATGGTTTTTTATTTTAATTCCGAGTAGAAAACTATATGTGTGTGTGTGTCTCTGACAATCTCGTCTATACGCACGGCTGCTATATCACTCCGCAGGATATTATTTAACGAAGAATCGTCTTGGAAAGAGTGTTTTTTTTTTTTATGTTTTCGGAGAACTCGTCATTATGTTGTCTCCGATAAACGCGGCCGCGCGAACGACGACGTACGATTGGACTCGTAAATTGGACCGAGGGAAACGTCCGAAAAGTGAATCGGTTATATTCTATTATTTCTAGAAATATGTTTTACGTCAGCTACGTGCAGTATATTTATAACAGTCGCTGAATACTAGCTGAATCGATACGAAAAACGTGGAAGGAGAACAACGTGCTGTTATGATACGTATTTCGCAGTGAGATTGTTTTATCGATTTTCATCTTTTAAAAATAACTGATAAAATAACCGATTTCTATTGTAATAGAGCCGAACAGCACCGGAGAAAACGTCTGATTTCGCATCAACGTTGAAAACGGATCGCGTAGGTGTCGACGAAGAAGAGACAGCCGCGGGATAAATATATTTATAATAGTTTTAGATATTATATTATATACTACATTACTATACAAAAAAAATCAATTTCGGGGCGATGCGCTGGCTTTGAAAGCTGTGTCGTAGTAACAGCGTAGACCGCTATGGTAACGAATCGAACGTCGTCGTTGCGTGCGCCGCCGTTCGAATGGGTTAGGCAAGAGTGTGCGATACGAAAACAAAACGCGCGTCCGATAAAAAAAAACGCGTTAACAAAAAACAGAACGGAAAAAAAAAACAACAGATATTTATAACAAAGTCGTCGGAACCCCCCGGGGGTTGTCCCGTCCGCCGCCGTGGTGTTGTTCTGTGTCTTACGATTCTATTCCGAGTCGTTATGTCCAGATACCATAGAATATAATATATAAGATATTTCCATCGATACCACGGTCGTAATTTATGTTTTAGTATCGACGCCGTCCATATATTTTTAGAACTACACTATCGCTGTGTAAATGTGTACACACTTTATGTAATGGGGACTTGCTAATACATTCAATGATAATGGCAGCGATATTTCTGCGCGTTTCGGTAAAACGCCGCCGTCGGGACGACGACGTGGAAATTCTAATGCACCCGACACGACGCGACGGTTGTTCGCGTCCGAATACTTATTCGCAGACCCGGGAAATTGTTATTTACTTAATTCTGCAGTTTCGCCGTGACATTGCGATGTGAATATTATCGTACTCGTCGCCCGCCCGCACGGCCGCGATGATTTTACTATTCCAAGCGAACGCATTTGGTTTCGCTGTAAATTATTATGACGCGTGCATTTTAATTCATTCATTTTTTTTTTCTCGTCGCCGTCGTGTGTGCGTCTAGTCTTCTCGTCAATCTAGCGAACGGTCGAAATCGGTCGGTTCAGACGACGTTTTAATAATTTCCCAAACGGTTCTCCCGATGAATTCGACAATTACTGCAGACGAATAATCGTTTTTCCACAAAATCGATTTTTAAATAAACAATCTCGAGGGCTCGCTAGAAACGGAACTCCGACCGACTATACCATCGGCCTCTGGAAATGGTATAGTTTTCAAAGGACTGTTATTTTTTTGTGTGCGATTGGTTCTATACGCAGTCGTACGCGACTCGTACGTATAAATAACACAATGCATTATCCGCCGATGTGTGTATATTGTAATTTATAAGTCAGTGTGAATAACTACATAACCGACGTCCAAGTCCTTGACGAATAATTGACGCGCTGATTGTTTCGATCGCAAACGTCGACGCGCGAGAGCGAAGAAGGTAAACGGCATAATTTAGCTCACAGCCGCGACCGATTGTTCTAAGAGAGCAATCTCATATCGACGATGTGCCCTATACGACAACCGGATTAATTTTGATAAATATCGCCGGCCGCAAAATACGCAGTACTATAACGATATGCGCTCGCCACGTATACACATGTTAAATAGTTTAGGCGTAATAATGATTTCCAGAACGTTATTTACAATTGCATATGGGTATGAGGAAGATATAAAAATTGAAATACTACGTCGTCGGCGCGAAGGTTGTGAGTCGTCGGACCGTATACGACCGCGTGTTTGTAACTCGTAAATAATCGGCGGCCGTTCGTTAAACGTGCGGTGTTCTTTTAGTTATATCGCACCGAGGGCAGATTAATACGAGACATTTTCCCTCGCTCGCCGTATAAACGTATAAACTTTAGACGGTTCGTAAAATACAACGCGCGCGTCGGCGATACGACTAGTACGCCGCGCTGTGATCGCGCGGGCTAGGTCTAACATTTTATCGCGTATATTCAGATTTCAAAATATAATATTTGGAATTATCATCCAACTTACGGTAGATTTATTATCTTTTTGAACTTTTGTCGACCAAATGTATTTCAATAACGACGCGAATGTTTTTTTTTTTTTTTAATGAAATACAACACAGTCTCTTCCGTCAAAAACAGTTCTCGTCCTATTTTCGTGACGCGGTCAGTCCGTTCGCCCAACAGTCGCCCGAAAACGAACAGTAATAAAATACCAACACGTTAATATTAATAACTCGTCCTTTTCAAATTCGTTCCGAAACGTCCATTCATGAGTACGTTTATTTATGCATGTGCGCACACAAGCTATAAAAGTTATCAATAATAATATGGCATTATTATAATAATTATCGTTTAACGCACACGCCGCCGTCGCGAAATATTTATTAAGTATGGCACACCACCGATCGGTAGACGAGCAAAAAGTTTATTATGGAACCTGTACAGCGCCGAGTAATCGCCAACGGTTTTATTGCGCCAAACGAATTTCAAAAAAAAAAAAAGGATAACATCGCGGAATCAACAAGTCTATTAACTGCAGTTTAACAATTGTACACGTCGTACGTGGACGGGACACGACGACGGTAAAGAGCTATAAATTTCGGATAATCACTGTCCGATCGATTTCCGTCCGGTAAATACTGAAAACAGTTCAAATTCGACGTTAGAATTTTGGAAACAGCGTCCCTCGGTCTATCTATCGAAGCGACCGGCTAGGCGTAGTGTTGAAAGTCGGCCCAAATTTAATGGAATCAAACTATCGAACGATGAGACACGATGAGACTGGGACGAGACACAGGTGACTGGTGATTGATACTGTCAAACTGTTCTCATAAATTTGAAATCATTAAGTACCGTTGCTTTCGAAAAACGGTTTGTGAACAAACAAGGAATGATTGAATAGCCTCTATTTAATAAATGTTCCATAGATAATTTATATTATGTCATCGGTGATTTTTTAATTAAGTTAGTCGAACGAACTTTAGACGATGATAATAATAATACACACTAAAACTAAATGAACACGTACTGAAATGAAAAATCATATTCGTTTAAAATATAATCAACCGCGTCGAAAGTTGTATTTTAAATCCAAAAAAAGGCGATTTTAAAAATGATCGCTCAATGTACGTACCGAACAAAATGTATTTATTTATTGACTTATTGAAGTTTATGAATAATTGTCCGAGTCTTCTAGTCAAAACCGTAATGACAGAGAGAAAATAACAAACACACGCACGCACACATCATGATAAAATCAATACACCCAGCTTTTTACTTAGAATCTATAAAAGCAGTTGCATTATTTGCAGGTGCTGCACATGTGCCGAAACGTCATAGGTCATGACATGACGTATAAGTCATAACTAATGATGTTCGGATAAAAGCTGAAATGGTATAAGACCTTTAGCTCGAGGCCCGCGAGCACTTTGTTTTTGACAGGTTTCATCTTTTGCACAATATATATATATGTGTATATTGTTAGTATTATTTATATTATATGTTAGGAGAGAGAGAGAGAGAGACTAACGAGTAGGCACTTAAAAAATTTCATCACAACTCACAAGCGTAACAAGAATTTGCCACTTCAGAGTCAGTGAGCTGTATAAGAGTTTACGACTTTAACAAATCCGAACTCTCTCCGATATAGTATTTCAATTCTTTTGTGAAACGATTTTTTTTTTCTTTTTTTCGACGTCAATGTATAATTTCATTAAAAAAGTGACTGAGATCATCTCAAAGGTTTTGATTTTCAACTCGGAAAAATGACGTTTAAAAACACATACGATATTATTACGTAGTTCGAATCGATAATCGTAAAAATCGATTGTAAATTCTCACTAATTTATCGCGCACAGACGCCGACAACAGCAGTCGGACGTTTTGGAAACTTTTCACGTATTACTTTCCCAAACGATCGGCTGATTTTCGGACATATTTATCGGAACACCACGTCATACTGTACGCGACCGTATATCAAAGGTATTAGTGAATTATATTTAAAAAAAAACAAACAGAACACACCGGGTACCTCTGTAATTATCGTCATTATAAAAGTAAATACAAACAATACGGCGCGTAAACAACTCTGCCGCTTCTCGGACATACACGTACGTGTATAATATTATTTTATACGACGACGAAGAAACATAGAGAGAAGAAAAAGAAAAAAATTATCGCGATGAACCAATAATATAATAATAACCAAGTGCGGAACACCGTGGGAAAATAAATTGTTTTGTCGTCGTTTTAAACGAATTAAATTGAATTTTATGTGCGCTGTACGACGTGTAATTCGTTATGTAAGTATAGGTATACGACTAATGATTGCGCTACGTGTGCGGCACGGGCGGGGGAGGGGCCGGCGGCGGCGGCGGTGTCTGATGGCATTTCATAATTGCGTAGAAATATGCAACAACAACGGTCTCGTTCGGTCAAAGAACATGACGTTCCAAACGGGCTGGCGCTCCGTTTCAAAGGGCCTTTCGGAAATAGTCCCCCGGCACGGTGACGGGTTTCGCAGGGTTTCTTATGATTTCTTTCGGTTTGCAAGGAAAATCGCCATCGCGACCGACGTCGTATCTTGTTACTCCTAACCACAACACTTGACGATAAATACGAGCCGTCTCGAGAAACGAGGAATGACCGGAGACGACCTGCCGCGCGAATCCGAAAAATTCAAACTCCGCGCGCTTGTAATGCCATTCGAATGTCATTCGGATTAAAATATCGATCGTGCGTTACGTTTACGCCCTGTTCTAGGCACCCATCACTCGGAATCGTTTATCGAGACGTTTATCGAGGACGCTTCGTCGATTTCATATTGTTTTTTTTATGCGTCGCGTAACCCGTTCGAGTCTATCTATACCACTGGTTCCCAAACTGGGGGGCGTGTACACATTTCTGGGGAGGCGCAAGCAGTTATTACGAAATATAATTTTTATTGATTAAATTATTTTTGTTTTAAAATGTAGGGAAAATATGAAAAATTATAATTATTATCATCAATAAAATTGAATTCATCCCGGATATTTTATAATTTCTTCGTAAATTACACAAAAAAGAGATATATTTTTCACGTTATAGAAGGTGGGGGGGGGGAGCGCGAGAGTTTCGAAAATATACAAAAGGGGGCGTAGAATAAAAAAGGTTGGGAACCACTGATCTATACGGTCTGTACGAAAATTAGCGCGCGACGATCGTATAAACGATGTTGTACGAACAAGTCGCGCGCGCCGACCGACTTGTCGGAATTTTTCCACCGCGTCGTTATCGTTTGACATCATAGACATTCGACGATACAATATCCGAGTAAATAAGCTCTAAAAAATAGTAGCGCACAAAAGTGAAATCAATCAACTACGTCGCTCGTGAACGATAGAAAAGAAAAAGGGCGAAGATTTTCTAGCCGCCGTCGTGGGTTTCCGAGAGGGTCGAGTGGCCATTCGCAGCGCCATTTTCTATTTGTTACTCGCGCGTTATCTACTCGATCGGCGGACCCGGTGCGGCGCGGGAAAATGTAAATAACGCCGTGACGCTATATTAGAATATTGTAATGCGCTACTACGAAGAAATTATAATAACGATAAACGGTACACGCGCCGTAATAACATGCGTAGTATATAATCGTTTACGTTTGGACGTTGTACACGACAGAGGCGTTCCCCGGAATCGAGCGGGCACGCGCGGTTTGGAAAATTAAAATCCTACGGTATTGCGCGATTTGTTTCGCGCCGTAATTAAACGAGGGGAGGCTCGGCGAACCGATTCATCGCGAGGCCGTGTTGCTATATTATGACGTGTTGTTTACATTGTTATGAATATGCATATTATGCGCGAGTATTATAATAATAATAATAGCTATTATTATCGTTATAGATAGTTGAACTCTTGACGTGACGGGCGCATTGTGTGCTGTCTTATAGAAAACGCGCGCGCGCCGTCGATTTTCAACCCTTTCGGTGTCCCGAAATTATCGTTATTTATTTATTTTTTGTCATTTTATTTTTCGACCGGGTCGTAGGCTATCGCTAACGACTGTGCTCGAGAAAAAGTTTTTTTCAGACAGACGTGTTCGAGAGTTCAAACGAAACGAGACTCCGGTCCGTTAACACAGACAGTAGTAGTTATCGATTCGCGTCGATCGTAAGTAATAATTGTAATAGTAATATAATTCATTACGAAACGAATAATATTCACAATGTCCGTTTTAAAACGATGAAATTTAACTGTATAATAATACTGTCATAACGTTCTGTTCCGGAGTGAATCGAAGTAAATGCCTTTTGAAAGCAGCAAAATCCTAAATACACCGCCGCGGTGACGTTTGGTGACGGTCGTGTCACGACAATATCGTTACGCCGGTGTTTATCGATGAAAAAGGGCAACGTAGGCCCAAGGACTCGGAATCCCCGACGATAGGACGGCGGCGGGCGCAGCACCTTACTGTATTCCAATTTCCAAATCGACTGCAGGGGTCCGCGACAGCGTTTTCGTCCCTCGATCCCAAAGGAATCGAAAATCCGAGATGGCAATCGAGTGTTATAGAAAAAGTACGACGATTCTATTGATCGCACGATAAGTAGTGTACGAGTATCATTGCGACGTCTCATTTTCAGCCTGCACATTTAATATCTATCGATTATAATATATTAATTAGAATCGTCTCGTTATAATCACGGTAAAATTAAGCACACGTCGGCTGTCCATAAATCTCTAAAAACGTTTCGCCTACTAATTATTGTAGTAATTTCCGTTCGATAAAAAAGCATTCGATTCTCTTGAATCATAACTTTTTACCAACATATATTTAATATTATATTTCGATGAAATACAGTTTCGAACACTTCTGAGATTGCCAGTTCTTGAATTACAAATGCTTGAAGAAATTTAACCTCGATGGTCTCGGATTTATTTACACTCGTCGAATTGAAAATCGTACGAGCTATAATGTCTTAGAAGATATTAATTTAACGAAACTATGCGGACTACCACGCGTCGGCGTGAACGGAGTTCGAGTAGAACACGGCAAAACAAAACATAGTGTTACATGATTATTGTAATGGTCATTGACGTAAATGGTTTTTTTGGTTTTTTTTTTTCAAAACAACTACGATTCGTATTGTCTGTACAACAGTATTTCGACGCAAACCTATTTCAATAATTTTGGTTATAAAATTACAGTTACGAAATAATATTTTCCATTAGCGCGCTCTCACAATTATTTTACCGATCCGCCGTACAGCGGCTCCCAGGCCTCGGCCAACGGTGTTGAGAAATAATGAAAAATATATCGCGGTCGAGTATTATCGTCCAACAGAGTATTAAAATGTCCAATTGTCGTCACGTTTCTAACTCGCCGCGGAGACCGATTTTCTGCTCGCCTCATCACACCCCTATGTTATTTGCATAAATTGATAAATACCCTTGTATTAACGTACAGAAGACACGCCCTATCGTATGATTGAAAACGTAAAATGTAAATAATTATGCATATTCCTACGTATATTGACGAACGAACAGATGCATTTTATGTAAAATAAAAATGTTCGAATTTTTGTTTCTTCTACAATATCACGTGTTCTTTTCATTATAAGCATATTCTTTTTCTTTTTGTTGGTTTATAAATGATAATTTTACATTTCCCAATCTAGTTGTCTATTTATCGTCCGTACGAATTCTATTCACACGCCCCGTCGATTTCACACAGCTCATAATATTATTGTCTTTGGGCGATTGGCTTTATCTAACTATATCACGTCGGTCACACCCGAAAATGTCGAGATCACGACGATAACTGGTGGCCAGATTGTTCGCGAAATTTGTCTCAAAACTATCTCGATTCGATACGATCCATTTAAAATTTCCCCCTTCCGGTTCACACGCCCAACCGTGTAGCGACTTGAACAAAAAAAAATCCTTATAAAAAAATACCAAAGTTCCATCGAATGTATTGGGATTGTTCCAACACGATGTCCAAATAGTCTATACTATTATGTAGTCTGTGTGTGTGTGTTTTTTTTTTGTTACTCACCGAAAGTTGCTCATAGTCAATGCGAATTTGGCAGGAAAACGCTTGTAAAATAGACCAATACAGGTCTTACATACTCCCGACGACGACTTGCAGCCAATAGTTTATGCGATGGCTTCGAAACGGTTTTGAAATTAAATCGTTTTTATATTTTTTTCAAACGATTTATCTTGAAATTTTTTACATTCAGTCTATTACTTTTGTTTTCATGGAAATCGATTTCGTTTCTTTTCCGCGCGGGACTATATTATGACCATTTGTTCTGATGATCGTTCGATTTTCACGGATCGTTGGACGCCCGTTTGATTATTATTGCACATTTGCACGACAAAATTAAAATTCTAGAGCTAATAATAATCGAACGAATCGGATACGTTTCGGATAACATTTCGGATCCACTATCCGGAAAAAAATCTCTGGCCGTTGCACAACAACAACAACAACAACCGCGGTACCGCGAGTGGTGTACCTATTCGTAGTACGGTAATATAACGTACGATGTTTCTTTGCCGCGCGATACCGTACATTGTAGGTAAGGTAAATAATATAGTGTGTGTACTTGTACGTATAATATCGTGTACCATACGCCGTGATAATATTATGCGCACGGCGGCGGCGGCGGCCGGGTGGAATACGCGCGCGATCGATCGTCCGGGCAGGGGGGGGGGAGACCGAGAAAGAGAGAGACTCGTAATATTACACGCACACGTATATATGTATGTATAATAATATTATACATACGATAATAAAGTGCAACGCGTGCGTGCGTATTATATTATAGTCGGACGAGAGCAGACCGAGCGCGTGTGTGCGCGACGGCGGCGCGAGACTGGTCTACATCGATAAATCTCCGGGCTAAACGCTTTGACGGAATACCAAAACCAGTAGTCTGGCGGCGGCAGAAATTCCGAGAATAAAAAATAAAAATATATATAGCGTAGAAAAAAAAAATACGCACATACACATTATATTATATACATACGCGCGTGTATATAATATGTATGAAAGAAAAGAAGGAAAAAAAAAAAAAAAAACGGCCGTCGGCGGCAGCCTCCCATCCATTCGCCCGCGTCCCCTCTCCCGCGCCGCGAGGGGGACCCCTTCGACGGCGAGGCCTCGGTCCCCCCCGCGCGCGCGCGCGCGCGTCCACGCTCGATCGCGCGCGGTCTACCACCCAGTCCGGCGGCGGCGCGCGCGCGCGCGGCGGAAACGGCTACCGGGCTTTGCCGTGTCCCCTCCGCCGCTCGCGCTCGTCAAAGGAGCCGACACAGACACATAAATTATGTAAATATCTTTGGCCGATGCTCATTTGACATTTACTCGTCATCGTCGTCCGCCGCAGTCGTATTATTATCGGTCGTCGGCTGCGAGAATAACCCGTTGTCCTTTTCATGGACATGCCGAGCTGTATACACCGCGCGCGCGCGCGCGGGTATGATATTATTATACGGTTTACAAGGCGAATTTTTTTTCCTCTCTCTCTCTCTGTCCGTTCGCATTTACATCGGGTTTTTTTTTCATCGCGTCTCTTTTTTTTCTCTCATATATCTGTTTATTTATTTATTCGTTATTATTGTTGTTATTGGAATTTTTTCATTCTTTCCGATCGTCGCCGCCGCCGCCGCCGCCGCCGTCGTCTCGCCGACGCCGCCGCGCCGCTACCGTCGACGAGCGTCATAATAATAATAATAATAATAATATAGGTATTATTATGTTACGGCGTCGCGACGATACGATTACGTCACGCGCGCGGGGGATAGGATCCGATAATCTAGACGCGCATACCTAACCTAGACGGTCCGTCGTCGTCGTGATATTATTATATACGCGTGCGTTATGTCCTGCTGTATGAACGAGGTGTTTGGGTACTCGACGGGTTCGACCGTGACGAATGGGACTTTTCATGTGTTTCGGCGGTCAAGTGCGGTGCAGTATGTCATTTATCTCTCGAAATGACTCTAACAATTATTACTAATCGAACGAAATATCGAGCTTCCATTCGATTCGTTAAAATGTATATTATGATGAACTTGTCACAGTCTCTCGTATATTTCCTTACTCGACGATACGCACGGGACTTCGTGGCCCCATCGGAAACGCGTGTTTTTAACGCGTCGCGGAACGGAACTAGGACTCGGCGAAAAAATCGGACACCTGCTGCTGCACTGATCTCTAGTTTCACGCAACACCTAAGCTCGCCACAATGTTTCGCGTCGACGGCACACGTCGACATTTGGACAGGGTGGATACAAGCTAAATTTATCTCTTAACAAAATGATACATTATCCTATCTAATTATGAATTTTTATGCGTTGGTTTTGAAAAAAATCATTTTATATAAGAACCCCCGTCATTTTAAGTTCATTTTAAAATGTAAAATCAAGACTAAAAGTTTAAACATATACCGACAATGACCGCGCGCCTATCAGGCTAGTTTTATAAACATTATTTTCGACAAATGCGTTTAGACATTTTTAGTTGGAACTACATAGTCTACAGAGTTATTTTGAACACTTTTTTTTTTCTAGAAAAACGTGTTGTTGTTCATTTTTCTGAGCATTTGATGAACCTTGAAATTATTACCAATTTTTAAAATTTTCAACTCCAGTTTGTTCCGGTCCACTGTTTCAGAGTAAAATGCAGTTTCTCAATGTGAAGCTATAACTTCACGCCATTTGTATCATCTGTAATCACATTTTTAAAATTTGTTGCCACGCCGTTTCCGTGTTGTGAGCATTTAAATACGAAGTGCCTTGACAATACCAACCTAAACGATTCGAAATAATTTGCCGCCATTTAAATATTCAGTTTTTATACTTTGTGACTACGTTATTTCCAACGTACGACTCTTTTAAAAAGGTTCTTTTACATTATTTTCCTCCGGCTCGTACGAGTATATTGCCCGTCCCCAGAAACTCTCGGTGACAATGTCCTGGAAATCGCTAGAGTCTCAGGAAAAGCTCTTTCGACCGAGAGCCAATCTATTTCGTTCATCATCGACGAACACGAATACGGTGCTATATCGTGTGTTGTTCGAAAATTAAAATAAACATCCAATTACCGGTGTAATGTACACGTCTTGAACACGCGTAACATAATATTATTTACTTGTGTAATTTATGTTGTACCTGCTTTTTATCTCTCATAACTCATTCCGCGTGAATTCATATGGAAAACACGGTTATTCTCGTGCGTTTTACTAGTCGAGTGTAAAACGTATAGAAAAACAATTATTATTATTGTATTGTTATCGTATAAATAATATCTTTATGCGCTCGTCGTTCGAATGCCTCTGTAAACCGCCAACCACCGTCGTCGTAGCACTGTAATCCTATATCGGGTAAGATCCCGGGTAAAATCGCCGACAACAATAAATAGGTAACGCAATATTGGTAAATCGTATAGTGCGTGTGCGCGCGTCCGTTGTCACTTGGTCTGGGAAAGCGCGTAGGTTTAAGTGTGCCCTCGTGATGCAATATACAGTATATATACATACGATTAGACGAGTGCATTTTAATTGTTCCGCATAAATGTATTAATGTGTTTATATTATGCTATCTTGATATTAATAAATCAATGAGAGAAAAAAAATTAGAAAGTAGACACATTGTATTATATACCATACCGACACATTAATATTCTAAAAAAAAAAAAAATACATATATATATTATATTATTTATTGTGAAAAAAAAAACAACTCGAATTAATACACGATGGCACGAATATAATTTCGCCATTGTTCGTCTTTTTTATTATTTCACATTAATATCGAGAACACGATGGTATTATTTATTTTTACAACTTGTCCGATTCTCTGCGCGCTGCTCGTCATAATAAAGGATTAGTTTCAGAACAACGTCGTGTAAAAGCGTGAAAAAAATAAAAAAACGCATTATCATTACGGCACTTATTATAATTATACTTTTTTTTCAACACGATCCCGTCCGGAATCCAAGAGGTTAGGTCGTATTGTATCGTCTTTGATATACGTTTTCAAACGAGAGATCTACGAGAGACTCCTGTGGCGTTGGTTTCGAAGGTTTTTCTAGGTCGTTTGTCCATAGTGCAACGCGTACTCGATATTTGGAAACGCTACAAGACTATAGTACTTTCAGACCGCCGCCGGCGGACTTCGAAGAGTAAATATTTGAATCGAATAATATAATCCGTAAAGGCGCGAAGTGCAAACCGATCCGTGACGACCGAGTTTCACCGCGTTGTATTTTCATTATTATTCCCCACGTCTTACCCGCGGAGAATATTCGCTTTTCGAAATAGTGAACAAAATCGTACATAATCGCGAGTGTACAAATTTCACTTGAAAAAGTCATTTTCTCGGTTTTTCTTCGCGTCCAACTGAGATGACGAAATCATTTGACGTGTTTTGATCGGTTTTAGTTATTATTTGACATATTTATCTCATTGTTTTACAATATTGATTCATGTGACATGTATTATGTGAAGGTATTAATTTATGCGAGCAAAGAGAAGGATTGTATGATTAATATATTTTACGTTACTTGACAAACCGAAAATTCGCCACGTGCGACTTCTAGTGTTGGCAGAGTGTTGGCACGCCATTAACCCCGAATGAAATATCATCGTTATAATATTATGATTTTTCTCATCTGTTTTTTTAGCAGTACTCTTTATCAAACCATACTATTAGTATTAGAGACTATGAGTGATTCGCGTTTAACGTACGCTAGTCGAATTCGTATTTTCATCTCTTCGAATTTTTGAATTTCAATAAAATTACACGGCATCTCGTTCTTCGATACGAGATGTTGTTAACGTTTTAAAGCATCGCAACTGAAATCGTTGGTTTCGTAATAATTAGGACAAAATTAAATGTACCAAGGAGAGGTTAAACTTTATACGCGGCAGAGTTATGTCGGCTAATGTAATAAATTCATGTAAATCTGATAACATTTTCATCGGTTCGAGTAGACTATAATATTATATCGAGGTGTTTTTACGGCCGCATTAGCTAATAGTGTCGTGAATGAACGACGGTTATAAAGTCAGTTGCCGTCGAATGGGTTATCTTATTTATACTAATTTATTAAACGAGCCGATATCGAGAGTACTCTCGTCGATAACCCAACACTAGTTGTGAAAATATGAAAGCGATTTTTTTCGTTTTTAAACTTTCGACTCTATTCCCGTTACAACTTGTCGTTTATTCACTTAAGTTTGAGAACGTGTAAATTGTTTGTAAATCAATATTATAATATAGTCGTCGTCGCCGTCACGACGAAGGTTTTAAAACTAACGTTCGGGTGTTTTTCGATTATCTAAGCACTTATTTCTAGTGAAATTCGTTCGGTTTAATAAAACAAATAACGCGTTCTACTCGTATTACGCTTTGAAAATGAAAGCGAAATTATAAAAAAAAAAAAAAGGAAAAGAAGAAGAAGAAGAAAATAAAATATGATTTCACCCTTGTACGGGAGTTTGACGTTTCGGACGTTGTCAGTGTCAACCAACTCATTATAATTATTATTGCGCGACGTGCCAGAATTCTCTCCCAAGGTTTTTTTATTATTATTATTTATTATTACGGACGTTTTTATTTTATCATTATTATTATTTTTTGTCACTCTAACTGCGTTCGTATACATGTGTGTGTGTGTGTGTGAACCCGATCGATTTTATACCATAAAAATGTCATGAATCCATGTGTATGTATGCGTATATATATATACACACGTACGGTATTATTATTATTATTTTTTGTCGTAGAAAAAAAAACAAAACTTTGCCACTGTGTGTGTGTGTGCAAGAGTCGGCGGTGGTGTCCAATTACCGAGGAAAATTCCAAACTTGTATACATATATATATATAATATATATATACATTATACATACATACATATATATATATATATAGTACGACGGTATATAACGCGTTGCGTCGAGGCAAAACGTAATTGGAGATTTTGAAAGGGATCGCCACGCCGCCGCCGCCGTCCCCTCACTTTCATATATATATATATATATATATTATACAGCCGGCAGCAGGTCTTTTATATCTAAAAGGGAACAAACATTAATAATAAACGCCCTACAGTTTTAATGGTATTTAGCCGGGAAAAGGCTGCTGCTGCCGCTGCTGCTGCTGCTGCTGCCGCCGCCGCCGTTGACCGCCGCCGGCTGCCCGCGATTCCGCTGGAATTGCGTGTGCGCACTGCACTGTGTATACGCCGCCAGTGTGCAGTGCGTAATAATTCGCTGTGGAAAACTGCGTTACTCTTCGCAGCTTTTCCGATCGCCTTTTATTGTGTGCAGCGCACGAGTACGCGGCCCTCTTCCGATATATTATATACGTACCACTCTCGCGTTCCCTCCCGCAGTGCGCCCGTCATTCCGTCCGTGTCGAGTGTCCAACTACGATTACGGCTGATGTAAATCGAACGCGAATCGCTCGATACAACGTTGTTTATTAGAAAACGTCGCCGGTAAACGTTTTCTCGCCTAAAACTGCACCGCCCCGTGGCCGGAACGGACGGCGCGATTTTGTTCTAGAAGAAACGCCACGTGATCGGAGCGTCCGTCGATTGTTTTGTTTTTTCTTAGAAAACCCACAAGGACGTTTAATTTTTCGATAATCCTTTGACTCTCTCCCTCAGTCGATTCCAAATGGGTTCGTTTGAACTCGGAAAACAGGCAGGTTTCAATGTCCAAATGTGTATTTTTTTGTAAAATTTAACGTTAGAGACTACAACTACTATAATAATAATTATTATGACTATTATTCTTAATTATTCACGTATACCGTTATTGAAAAAAAATGTATTCGAATTCGACCTACACCGATAAATGGTTCCGGGGCTTCCAAATCCTATATTCGCACTCGCACATTGTTTAAATATCTTTCTCAAGTCGGTCGCACACATTCTCGTATATATACGTAGGTACAGAAAGAGGGCATATTTATTTTGACCGGAATATGTGGTCAGATATGGGGGTAGTTTGTGCTAGAATTTTGGATCCAGACGGTGCGCCGGGAAATGGTTTTTTGGGAATTCCTAATACTCGTTTTAATAACAAAAAAAAGAAAAGGAAAAACTAATAAAAAAAGCAATATTTACGCAACACCGGTTTTCGATGAAATCCATTTTGGTTATTTGTTGTAGTTCGAAAAGCAATAAGCTCGTGGAGACCGTCAATTTTCACCAAATACTTTAAACATATAGTATTATTAGTAGCGTTTTCGAGACACGAAATATAATTTTCAAAAACTCGGTTGTTTTCGAGTTGAAATCAGACGCGATTTTTCCGCGAGGTCGACTGTATGAAAAGTATGACTCGTGGACGGCTTCACGCGATGTCCGCTGTAGATATGAACGGTATTAATAATCATAAATTTAATAATAATTGGCTGAAAAACGTTTAGTTAATATCCTTCTGCGATGTTTATACTTAAAATACCAAATATAAAATTGAATCTCACTATTGTGTGACGACGGGTTTTGTGGAAATCGCACACGTATTTTGCACAAATTTATAGTTAGTCGAATTACCCGGAACGCTGGCTACGCTGCCGTTTGAAATTTTTCCTACTTTATACATTTGGTACGTTTCAGAGCAATGTTTGTTCCCGTTCTTTTTCCTGCCGCGAACCACCTCAATATCAAGGAAACCAGGAAGATCTTTTCTTTTCTTTTTTTTATGTCGATTTATAACATTTATAAAAGTCGAGAAAAACACGGCGGAGACACAAAGGATACTGTGACTCGTTAAATCGTCGATGTTTCGGTAATTGTTTTCTTTTTTTGAAAAACAAACGAGCAAAAAAATAATTAAGATGGAAAATAATCGACGGGACCGGCGGAACGCCTGTGCCACCGCCATGGGGCTCACCGAAACTTATTTCGGAAAACGTCTCGGGTCCGCGGCAAAGGACACCCCGAGTCTGTCGCCGCGGTCAATCGCTCGACGACAGCGCGAGCCCGTTAAGCAGTACGTACCGTAAAAAAAAATAATACGTCCGCCGCGCGAAACAGGTGTGTTCCGAGCGAAACGGACGCGGGAGACGTGGCCGCCGCCGACTAGACCGGAGGTCGCCGTCCGGCCGTGGTCGGCGAGAAAATTTCCGCCGACGAAAATCCCAACGTTATTTCGCAATATTATTCTAGAAATATTTGATGATCCCGCGCGAGCTGTACGAATTCGTACGAAACCTTGGACTGTTTCGCAATAAAATTATTTAACCGACGACGACGTAAATAAATATTTCGTTAATAAAACACCCCCTCAGAGTATTAATCGCGATCGAAATAATTTCATCGTATAAATATAATATATTATATAAGTCGACAATACGAGTACTTTTATTTAATTCGATACGATTGGTGCGCGTAATTTCATAAATTCAACGAATCCTGCAGTGGTCTGTGACAGGAATTCCGTCGTTAGAGTAAGGGCGTAGGGGTTGCCGGAGTCTATATTAGCCTTGTCTTAGAGAATTTATATTATTCGTACAAAGAAACATATCATTAAGGCTGTGTTTAAGGATATTTCAGACGTTCGCGTTATCATTGAAGATACGGAATTACAAATTATAACGTGTTATTCGTGTAATATTATACATTCTAGGCACGGTGCAAATAGAGTCGAGTATAAAAATTGGATAATAATATTTCTTTTAATTTAGAATAACTAGCGAAAAGATTACGAAAAAGGGCATCGTTTACGGAATACCGGTTTTCGATACATTTTTTTTTTCTTCTTTTAATCGTAATTAAAAAAGGAATACAATCGCGGCAACTTGAAATATTTTCACCGAATACTTACATTACTATATATTATTCTAGACGTACGGTACACACGGTTTTCAAGAGATTTACGGTTTTTCACTATTATTTCACAGCCGATGTTTGAAATTTTCGAAGACAACAAATTCTCGAAAGTTCCACCTGCATTTATATTATAAAATATATATTAAATAACATGTAATTAAAGTCGTTAAAAAGAAGTTATGTTTCGTATGGTCGACCGTTGAGAAAAAACAGTCCCTCTCCTATAGACGAAAGACTAAAATCCACTCTAAGTGTGACTCGTGAGGTGCAAAAGTCTGGAGTTCTATGGACAACGCGTACATTAGAATAGATTAGACCAGCGTTTCTTAAACTTTTTCATCCGTGGAACCCTTTTTGACGTCCGTTTTTATCGTGGAACCCCTACTTTGTTTTTTAGCTTTTAAGCTTTTTTAGGATTATTTGCAAAAAAAAAATATAATTATTTCATACACTAATATTGTTGTAAAGGTAAAAAATATGCTTTAGTTAGACATTTTTAAGTAATTTTCTTGAAAATTTTGAAAAAAAATTACTTAATCGGTTTAAGAAACGCTGGATTAGACATTAAGATTTACTCTAAACCGCCGATATCGGCGATATCTAGTCTAGTTTATATGCTCGTATGAAACTATTATTATTTGTTTTATTTTTTTTTTTCATACTATATATATATAAAAGGACTCGGACGTAATAAACTCGAATCGCATATATAAAACACACACACACATATATATATATTACATACAATATACGATTCCGAGAAGTGTACTCGTTTATATTATATTCTACATACACACACGTGAACGTATAAAATAATATAATATAATATATGGCCAGTACCAGTTTTTGTCAACGTGCGTTGCAATACATGGATACCATATTAAACATCTGCAAACACGAATCGTGTACACTGCGAATATGTGTACTTACATCGGACGTATTTTGTATTATTGACGTTCGTAACATTTGGAAAATAATGTACTGCGTATTACGGTTTAACGTTATTTTCGGTTATAAGTGCGGGTCTTGCCGGCAAACATTTGCAGTGTTGTATTTTTACTGAAACACAAATATAATACATCAGAAGAGACAATTTACAAAATTCTTTCTAATCGATAAAATATACCAAAAAAAACTACTAATAAGTCGCAAATAAATATATATAAACTTGAGAAAAAAAAAATAATTTAAAAACGTATCTATGTCAAATTAATTGATGAAAAGTTACTATTAAATTTTGCATAGGCAATGCAATTGATAATTAATCGAGTAAAAAGTTCAAGCCCTAGAAAATAGCTCTTTTAACTAACTTGATTTTAACGAGCACTCGATAGTGCTAGCGAAACTCTAAAAACGAATCGCATGCGTTGAAAATATAATCTGACGAAAAAACGCAAACAATTAATATTATATCCCGGTTTTTAAACCCGCCGACGAACGCATCGAATTTCCAGTTGGAAAGTATTTTTAAAAATTCCCACCCTTCCCTTTTTTCGAGCCAATCGAGTATTGGAAATCAGTTTGTACTAAATCGACGGCTTATGATGGGTACCGAATCAGTTTTGTGCAGTACTACCGATTAATATACGTAACATTATGCGTGGTCGGTATTTCTGTGTTGTCGGCATTTCTGTGTTGTCCGCACGAAACCGTTCATTAGTATTTTCATTGGTCTGCTGCAAATAATAATTCGGGTGCTCGTGAATTTTAATTATGTGACCGACCACAATTTTTTGGAACGAAATTCCTATTGTCTCGCACGCTGTGTAATAAAAAAAAAAAATCGTGTAGCAAACCGTTCGTAACGGCATGTCGGTATAAATTCGACATAATTATATTATTATGTTGCGGTCGTCACGGCGAAAATCATGTCACGTAAAAAAAAATTGTCTGCCGAATTTTCACCTGCAGCGAAACGTTTTCGGCTATTGCGTATGTGTATTATAACTAGGGCTGGGATTTCGATGCACTTTGCATTGTTTTCCAAAGCTTACTGTGCAATGCTCGTCTCGTCACAAATTCGTTTTATGTACATTTGAATGAGAATAAGAAAGTTTATTTTGCATTTTTTGTCATTTTTTGGCATTTTTTAGTTTTTAGGTCATTTTCTTAATTTTTTAGGGCATTTTAGAGTTTTTGGAGCATTTTTTGAGTATTTTTAAATTAAGTGTATGAATTTGAAATTTTATTTTAAGATTTTTACACCAATATGGTTTTTAAACAACTTTTTTTAAAACCATTTTTTATTAGATTTATACTAAAACTATGTATTTACAGTTTACACTTGTAATAGATTTTTATAATGCATTTTTAAAACTTTTTATTGTAATTTATACTAAAATTATTAAAAAAAATAAATTTTTAGATAATAAAAGCATTTTTTTAGGGCATTTTCGTGGTTTTTAGGGCATTATTTAGAGTTTTAAGGTCATAAAGCATTTTTTTTAGGACATTTTTCGGGGTTTTTTAGGGCATTCCTATTTCCAGCCCTAAAGGCATTCCAATTCCCAGCCCTAATTATAACGTTGTCTATCCCACTCGTCCTGCGATTGCGTGCAGAACGCGCCGTAAAGTCTTTTATTCGTAAAAACGTTCCCAGACCGATCGTTTGCTTTGGAGAGTCGGGGAAATTCATGTCGCTGGAAATTTTTGTCGCCTTCGAAAACGAGATAGAGAGAGAGAGAGAGAGAGAGAGAGAAATGACGATCGGCGTGCGAATCGGGCCGTTTTGCCGCGACAGTGTTACGCGCTTGACGTTTCAATTCACACGTAACGTCTTGACTTTGCGACGACGACGACGACGACTGTTCAGAACTCGACTCTGGATGTGACAAATTATTTCAGCGAATGTCTATTTTGCTAGACGATCGAAGAGTAGACCGTTGGAAGTTTTGTTCTTTCGTTTGTTAATGTTATGCAAAGAGAGAGATCGGATACGTTTTCTTAAGAATTACATATAATAGACACGCGATAGGGTTTTGGGAGAAATTCGGCATTTTTTAGAAAACTTTTCCCAATTTTTCTCTTCTCGGATCACTCCGATGACGACGGCGTCATAACATACTTATCGTACAACACTAGCACTAGCCTATTACGCAAGTATTCGAGTTTTAACAAATCGAATTACCAGACACTAAGCCATTATTTATATGGATTAATATCGAATAAGTCGACGTTTCGTCACCGCTCGGTGAATCGCAGCGTTTTTTTTATCCGTCCGGACAATAATGTTTTCCATCGACGATATCGTCGCCGTTCAATAGACAATCTGCAATCGTATTTTTATTTGTACAACGCGCGCGCGTTCGACAATCACGATTGTTGTAGAATAAATCGCACAGACGTTTGCTAAATCGCGATACCGCGGCGGCGGTGGTCTCGTACGGCGTGGAATGGAAATATTTCGCTCGCGACCGGGGGGGTTAAAAAGACGATATCGAGATAACGCGATCTGCGGGGTCGGAAGCCGCCGCGTCGACGGCGCGGCGTGTGTAAACAGGTTGTTTTCATTTTTAATTTTATTCCATACGAATAAACAGTTCGGACGAGTGGAAATTCGAGCGGCGTGTAACTAATTACGAGTGACTGTGCACGCGTGTAAATGATAATTATTGCGAAGATCAGATAGAAAAACCATCAAGGTCCGCCGCCGCTGCAACGATATGTAACGCGTGCTGATGAATTATTAATTTAATTACGACTGCGGCACAGTGCCATTGAGTACATAATAATAATATAATAATAAATTGTGTATAAATGAATATATACGGTTTATTGCGGAGAACTTATAATTGAAAAATAGGTTAAAAAGCGGCGGCGTTAGAAACACATTATGTCGAAAGCGCGCGCGCCGGTTATACATTATAATAACACATATTTTTAGAATAGGCCGCGTTTGTTAAAACTAGTAAAAGCGTATAAATAAAATAACAGTTGCAAAACAGTTCAGGGCGTTAACGGACAAAAAAAAAAAAGAAAAGAAACCTATTTACTCGAGACACGTGCGTTTGTATATTATGTTAATGTATAATATGTAATGACAACTCGTCAATATAGTATACCGTTCGCACGAATTCACGGTTCGAAGGTGAAGATCGTAATTTTTTACTTGTCGGTCCTTTTTCTCAAAACTGCCCACGACCTCCGCCGCGCGAAGAAGGTGTAATATTATTATTATTTCGACAAAACAATGCGCGTGTTGAAGCAATACCGCTTTGAGCAGTCGCAGTTGTCGCCGTTCGTTTCAAATTGAAAGAAAAAAAACCCCGTCGATGAAACCGGGCGACGCGCGACGGCTCAGAGTTTGTGTTTGTCGACTGCAACGCGTTACACGCACAATCTACGAGTAAAGTTATTCAATATTAGAAAATTCGTATAACGATGGAACGTATATTATCTTAGAAGACGATAGAAATACTTACAAATCTCAATTAAGTATTTTTCTGGGTGGTTTTGTGGTCGACGGTCAAAAGCGAATTGAAATTTGAATCTATCGAGAATTTACCAAAAAATGTCAACGTCTCTTCGTCTTGTGAATACGTCGTACGGACGTCTTAAAATGAAACCCGTTTTTTCTCTCGCGCGTTCGCACATCTGTACAACGCTATAATAATATAGCCGCTTGTCCGTTGAACATTCGAAAAATATAAAACGTCTCGTTGATTATCGTTTGGATTACGCGCAATTCACGGGTAAGCGGATGGAAATATCGGCATAAAGAGTTTTGGCCCCTCGCCGTTGGCATAACATTGTTTTCCGACCCTCGTTTTTTTTTTTGATTTTCTGCGAAGGAAATAATAAAAAGCTCACGAGGGAAAATCATTTACATGTTATGCAATACGTGCTCACTGCTCGGGCACATAAGAATACATACGCGCGGTGTTCAATATCCTCAAGACCCTCAGCGATATGAAAACAATAAAATATTTTACAATACCGAATCGGGACCAGGGGGGGGGGGAGAAATAATAGACCGGAATGAAATGTTTTTATTTTTCTCGGCGAAATAAAATATTCGTGTCTGATTAAAAACGAATTGGCAAACCGTCCGGGTTAGGAGGACTCGTTCCCGAGAATATACGTTTCACACGATTAAAAATATCGTTTAGGATATTCTTCACGTTCGAATAATATCAGGTGATATCTATATATATAAAAATGGAGACAAAAAATTGGAAATTGAATCAGTTGAGAACGGCTGGGCCGATTTGGCTCAAATTTTTTTTAAATGATAGAGAATGTCGGGGAGCGGGTTTATAGCATAAATTATGGAGAAAATTAACCCTAAGGGGGTAAAAAGGGGTAAAAATGGAAAAAATCCTGAGTCAATGGAGCTTTGTGGTATTAAATTTTGTCAATAGTTTCATTTAATATAGCAGAGGCCCCATGGGAAAGGATTTTTCGAAATTCGACCCCTAAGGGGGTTAAAAGGGGTAAAAAGGGTGAAACTAGAAAAATTCGCCTGGCTGGAACTGCTGGAGCTTTGAGTATGAAATTTGGGCAGCAGTTTCGTTTTATATAGTGGAGACCCCATTGGAAAGGATTTTTCGAAATTCGACACCTACCGGAGTTAAAAGGGGTAAAAGGGGTAAAAATGAAAAAAAAACTGATAAAATAAAAAGTTATACTGCACACGGGCGAAGCCGGGTTATTCAGCTAGTTTTATACTAATTTAACATGTACGAACGATTTTTTTTTTCTTCCCGTCTTTCACGCGTATTGTTTTTACCGCATTCGCATCGCGCGCATATTACTCGGCCTATTTTGAGCTCTGTTAAGTCGACGACGCGCGACGTATAGAACGCGATTATCTCGTTCGCTCGTCGTCGTCGTCGTCGTCGCGTCGGCGAAAATCTCTGCGGACGGTCGGTCATTTCGCATCGGTTACTTTGGTATTATTATTATTTTTCGTCCGAATTCTCACCCGAAAGTGATTTATTTGCTCTCCCGCCGCCCGTTTGTGGGATGAAATATATCCGGATCGGGGCACGTCGTCGTCGGACCGCGTTTCGAAAACCGAAAACATTTTTCCGGCCCGGTGGTCTCGCTCGTTGGGCGGGGGCCGGCGCGATTAGGCGCGCCGCGGGCAGGCGGGCGGGCGACACGGGTTTTGGAACGTTTCCAGCGCATTACAGGTCCGCGGAATAAATATTCCGCGAGGCGAACGCGGGCGCGGGACCGACCGGCTGGCGTGTACGAGATAAGGGCGGCGAGAGCGCGACAGGAAAAGGCTCGGGAGAGGAAGGAAAAAGGACGAAAGAATTTATCGCGCGCGCGCCCGCCCGCGTATATATTATGAGCGCGCGGTTCGGTCGGTCGCGCACGCACGCGCGTGTACTACAGTTGACTAGGTGGTTTTGTGATTGACAGCTTGCGCAACGCCGCGGAGCGAGAGAAAAAAAAGGAAGGAAGGAAAAAAAAAAAAAATAGAGGAAAAGAATTAGAAAAAAAAAAAAAAAAATCCCGTGGAACCGAAAATGATTTACGACTTTGAGTGACTCGACTTCTCCGGAGCGGACAAACCGTAGGGATACAGGCGGCGGCGGCGGCGGTGTTTTCGCTGGCGGACGAGTGGCGGCGAAATAAAATGGCATCTCTTTTTTTTTTGTTTCCATTTTTTATTCCTCTCTCTCTCTCTTGACCCGTTTACACTGTACACGCGTAGTATAATATGGGAAATGATGTGACGAAAAAAAAAAAAAAAAATAGAAAACCCCGAGTATACATTATTATTATTGTGTACAGCGTTTCTCGAGCGAATTAAATTCTGCACCGAATACGCTCGCTCGCGGTCCCGTGATTTTTCCCGGGAAATCGATCCTTCGTCTGCAGTTTCGAATAATTCGAGTGCACCGTCTCGCGACTACGCACGGTTTCATCTCTACTTCTCCGCCGCCGTCGTAATCGAGATTGTTTTCGTTCGGCAGAGTGGGGAGAACGAGAACAACACTCCGAAATGTTTACGGATTACTTACGATTTCATTCGACAACGATTATCACCGCGTACATTATCGTGTGCATTTTTCATCGACGATAAATGCGCCGAGACAATGATTTTCGTCTCGTTTCTTTTTTTTATATTGACTCGTAGTTCAGACTTTATGCGCTTGAATTGTACAAACAGTGTTTGTAACCGATTGTTATTTGTTTTAGATATATTTCAATATACCCAACGCGGAAAACATCCAAGTAAAGGTATAACTGTTATGTAACATATCGGAACATATCATGACGGTCGCGATGAGAAAACCGCGACGAGACTAATAACAAATAATCAAAGGCTGAAAATAAGGGACGAGTTGATTATTTTTTACCAAAAACACAGCACACGCCCGGAGGCACGTCCTCTTGAGCTTGATGCTGTGCACGGCGATGAAATCGAATTTTCACGTGTTTCGTCCTTTGATATTATAATTTGTCATATCGTATTCTCCGGCACGCGACAGAGATTTCTATTCTAGTCGATCGTATAAAACGTGATACCGTATTACAGAGTGT
Organism: Drepanosiphum platanoidis; assembly: GCA_948098885.1. Classification (NCBI taxonomy): domain Eukaryota; kingdom Metazoa; phylum Arthropoda; class Insecta; order Hemiptera; family Aphididae; genus Drepanosiphum; species Drepanosiphum platanoidis. The sequence goes on from OX402528.1 coordinate 10,338,428, forward strand.
TGTGCTCGTACGTTATCCTTGAGAACACTCAACCTCACTCGTTCGTTCGCACGTATTCTCGATTTCACATTTTTTTTTTTTACAATCGAACGATTATTTCTTCCATAAAATATAATAATATCATGTCGTTACACTAAACGGCGTCTCGTCTGAATTTTTTCGAACCAATTACTCTGCATACACGCGTGCATACATGTCGATTTCTATACTGCGGCGGCGGCGGCGGCGTAACAAACGTACAAGTACAAACATTATTATAGCCGTCCGGCTAGGTATTGTTATAATAGTATTTTAAATTATCGCGTTACATATCGTTATAATATCGTTTCGGGCGCGCGAAGAGTAGACTGCGCGCGCGTCAAAACATATTTGTTATTATTTTTTTAACTACGAGATAAATCCGCATCTGCACGCGTAAACTCGTCGCACTAGTGTGTTCGACGATCTGTCGGAATAAATCTTCGTAACGTTATATCCGGCCGAGGTAGTGACGGACAAAAAAATGGAAAAAAAGAATCGAAAGAAATAACGCTTATAACGTATTCAAACGGACACGATGCGTTTCCGACATTTTCAGTTCGCGTGTTGCGCGACAGACGTGTCTCTCCCGGAATTTTCAAAGGATTTCCGCACACGAGGTACTTACGACGATTTGCATTTGTTATGCCGCACGAAATTCACAAACAGATAGAATACTGCAGATATTATTTTACATTCGTCGTTTTGTGCGGAAGACTTGCCCCGGGGTGTGAGATTGTTCAAGAGCATTGATTGTGATAATATTTCGGTCGATACCAATATTGATTTAAGGTAGCAGTTTTTATAATTCAACATTGTGATCTAGATGCTAACGTCAAAAGTGTTGTTTTTTTTTTTTTGATTTTAGTATTCTGAATTGAATGATGCAGATCGACTGTTGACGAAATTCAATTTGTAAATCAAAAAAGTATCTCGGATAACACTTATTATCGGCTCTAGTTCGGGAATCGACAATAGGTGTGCTGGAAATCAACTCATACGTCACCCGCTCGGTTCTTTTTTTTTATTCGCGTTTTAAAGTGTACACCTATAGTTGTGCGAATTTTTATACGTACGTCGTGTGTACTAAAAACGAAAAGTCTTGCGCGAGCAGACAAATATTCATGGAATTCGGATAGACAATGAAGTCTCTTTTCAACCCGTACATTGTATTCTAATTTCTAAAACGTTTAATAATTTAATGGTACTGGTTTGAAATACATTAATGAACACAATGATGGATGATTTGATGTTTGCATGTTTGTCAAAGAAGTTGCATATCGTAGGGAGCCCGTCGTCATCGCCATTTGCCGACGAAACGACTGTTAAAACGCGTTACTGATTTTGAAAGACCGTCAAGGAATTCAGCTTTAAAACATATTTGAACATAATAGGTGGTTTGGAGTAAAAACCTAATAAAAATACAACGTTTTCGGTCTTTTAGTCCCAGTACGCGATGCGACTTTGGCGCCCCGAGTCAGTCCGCTCTTGGCGTCGAACCTAAAGTGTGACGAGGTATCTTAACTGTTTCAATATGAACACGATATAAAAGGAGCTATAAGGATGTTTTTAAACATTTTTTACTCAGAGCAGACAGTCATATAAGATGCGCAAACATTGTAGTCGCTGGTGTTTTACACGGTCAGTTATTTTTTTCAAGTGACCGTTTTCAACCGAATTCGTAAGTCGTACCGGCTCATCGCGTACAGAGTACCCTCCACACGTATACCTATCTGACGAGAATCGTTGACAAACAAAAAATGATAAAAATCGAGCTGACCGGTATATGCATCGCGCGCGGACGAATCCTTACCCGTAATACAATAATATATGTGATAACCAAACGTTTAAAAAACAAACATCGACTACCGTACGTCCACAATATGATTAGACGAAGAGAACGTGCCATGTAAAATATAAAAAACACTGTATACTTTTTCGCTTTTTTCCCGTGACTATATAATATAATATTGGTTATGCGCGAAATGTCGTTACGACCATATATACGCGCGAGTAATTACGTCGGTCGACAAATATTACATCTTCCGACATGAAAACACAATGCAAACAACTATAATAATAATATTATTTATTTCCCCCCCCCCCCTTGCCCGCGGTAAAAACGACGCGTAACGTTATAATGTATGAACGCTAGAGTCCCGGAAACTTTTGATACGGATATTAGAGGGAAAAAAACTACGTAAATAAATAAAACACCTGCGCGCGTCGATAAAAAATAAAATATCGATGCATAATAATACAACAGACGCGAGTTTGTCGACGATATAATGTCATTCCGTGCGCTTTTCGCGCGCGCTCGCGGTTAAATAAAATAATAATGACGTTGGTCGATTTCCGTTTGCGGTCGCGGTCGAAGGACTTTTGCGGGCCGACGAAACTGCGTTGTTGTATTTCGTACGTCGTCGCGTGAACGATCGCGCGCGCACACTCCTCTGTACGAGGAAAAAATAATTAAATATTTAATTTTCGTACCGTACAAAACATCCGACACTTGAAACGCGCCGTTTTCCCAATATTATTCTGTACGATAATATTTCTCTTCTACGAAACAATCGTCGAAAGAGCGCGACGACTGATTCTAACGTTGAATGTAAATTGCTCAGAACCAAAACCATAATATTATATACTACGATCACGATTTTCACAAAAATTAAAACCGTTTAAATTAAAAAAAAAAAAGGAAAATTATTTAATTCTCATAGTTCATTATTTCACCACTTGCCGAAGTAATGATTATGATTAAAATTTACGAGAAATCGATTCAAACGTTTTACATTTTTTTGTCGGAAGGGAGTCAAATCCTGACGCACTCGGACACAAAAACGTGTACGAAAATTGCAATTTATTTTTCCGGTTATTAGTGTTATAGATAAATTCTTACGAGTACACTATATATATATATAAATCGCACAGTATTACGATTTTAAATTGTCAGTTTTTGAACCGGGCTTTACCTACGAAAATATGAGCGTACGAAAATAAAGTTAGATGAAAGTGTAAATCAACGGTCTACCGCGGCTGTCCAAAACGCGTCTGACAAACCCGTTTATTCTGTATTAGGTTTTCGTACATTTTCAGAATAATAATATCTATTTTATCGGACAACGTACGATAATCAAAGTATAATTGCGGGTCGCCGTCCCAATAAAATCGATACTTTTTCCGTACGCGAATCGAGGGTATGTGAAAATATTTCGATTACATAAATAATACTGTGGATATTGGCAGTGCTCGAAAGAAATTAGAAGACGGGCGCGGACAGCGTACGACGACGTTATGAAAATAAACGTTCCGCAAGACTCCGAGTCTCTCGACGATAGAAATTTACATTATTCATCGTGATGATGAGAATTTTCGATCGCGCCAATTCATTCTTCTAACGTTTTAAATAATTGTTATCGAAGACTACGATTTCATCACCAAATATTTATAAACGAAGTTTTTATAATATTGTTACAGGCAATACGACGACGTGACGCGTTGTAATCATTTTATGAGATAGTGTTGGTCGTTTATTGTGTAGCCGATATACAAACGCGAAAGAAAAAGACCTGAGCGCGTACCGTTTTTGGCGTCAGGTTTAAAAAAAAAAATTAGAAGAGATACGCGGGATTATTTAAAAATAAAAACGAGTTTTCAATCCGCCCGCGTCTTCTCGCTCTACTCCTCACTCTATCTGACCTAAGAGTCGAGCACACTGCACGAGTCCTTGCGCGACAGTGTGCTGCGCAGGAAGATAAAAACGTTCTGAAATCGGAATAAAAAAACGCACGAGCAAAACCACTCGCGTTTTCCGATGAATATAACGATATAATGTGCGTTGAAAAGAACAACCGGCGCGGCGGCGTGTCGTAAGGTCGTCGCATAATAATGTGTGGTCGACGTTCTTTCTTGCCGATGTGAGAAAAAAACACGTTGTATAATATTATGCAGATATTATCGTATCGTACGGATAATGTCGCGCGTGCGACTTCCTCGGCCGTCGCGTCAATGAAAACGTACGGTCGTCGTCGAGCAGCACACCTGCGTTGTCGCGTGGGTTTTTGTTTCTGATCGTTTCGCTCGAGGCTTACGTAAATTCTCCGTGTCCGCGATGCCGTTACGTCCGACAACATAACGCCAGAACGCGGATTTCCACGCGATCGCATACACTTTTTTCCTTTTCACTGTTTTTGGATTTTCGTCGGTTATCTTCACCACGAATCATAATAGTTTGAATCCGATGGTTTTTCCGCGCATATTTCTGCATATTTAACGGTTATTGCATATTTTTACTCGTGAAAATGATAAGTTTTTTTGAAAAACCCGTTAGGAAATTCAAAAATCTTCGAGATCGCGTACACGCGGACATTCTGGTCGCGCGGTATAAAACACCATTTGCTCCTCGTCCACAATTCTCCGCCGGACACTATTATTGAATATTACTCGACCGTTGTGCGAAACTTAAATTACGCGCGAGTGTGTAGTCCGCTCGCACGTCATGCGTCATCTCGAGGAAAACAACGATTCACGTCTCGGCGCATTGTTTAATATTAACGTAAAGTTCTATCGCGTGACGTTACGACGAGTGCTCCGCGACCTGCAGTCGTCTGAATTTCACCGAGAAATACGAAAACTTTAATCATTTTAACGACCCGCGGGGTTTTCGCCGAAATCGCGGCCATGTATAGCGAATAATGACTCCGTTGTACACGACGCGGGCGCGGCGATCGCGATCATGTTGCCGTGACACTGATTTTTCGACGAGAAATGCAAACCGACCAACGCGGATCAGAGTCTCGACACGACGATAGTTTTGTAATTCCTTCGAAAAACACACTTGATTTTGCCAAATGTAGAACGATTTTTCTTTATAATATTGTCAACGATCGCCTCAAACTCGGTGTTTTACGAGTTTATATAGTTTTTCTAATATTCTTGAAATGAAGATTTATTCTATATTCCAGAGGTTACTCAATGCGTATTGTATTACCTTATTGATGTACTTGTATCTGCGGGCGACCTTATTAATGGTATAACCATAATTAATTAATTATTTAATGGTACGGTCGTGACATGTAATATTTACTTAATATAATATACTCAGATCTAACAGAACGTTTGTGATGGTCTAGCGATGATTTAGTCGTATTTTTCGATTCGTCTGGAAAATGAAAACTAATATTTTAGGCATTGCGACGCGAACACTAGCCGTTAACATTATAAACACATTTTCTTTGCACAAATTAATTAATATAATAATTTATGAAAGTATAGTCGAGGTCACTCGAGCCGAGTACATAAATCGTACTGTTATTTTGTCGAAAACTGAAGAGACCCGAGTCGGTAATTCGATTTTAATTGATCCCGGACGAAATAGTTTTTAGTCTGCTGCGCATCGAATTAAATTTTCACGACCTACTCGCTCGAAAAACAGAACACATACTAAACGATCGGTCGTACGACGTTGAGTCGGTCTCGTTTGATTGAAAATAAAAATCATCGAAACACAATAATGATCTACGTTTCGTCGACGAGCATTCCGTATTATATCTGTCGGTGAACTAAAGCCATCACACTTGGCCGGTAAATACGCGGCGAATTACACTGTTTGCCGTCGAGTCGACTGTACATGCGTCCAAAAGAACACTCGTGTGCACTGCGATACAAGCAATTGCGCGCAGACATACGAAAGTATATTATTATGTTCTTCGACCGAACGAGTTGGAAAATCGATTGCAAAACATTGTTCGAACCGAATCCAAAAACGATACTATGAATATTATAGCGCTCGTTAAGCCCCGGGCCGAAAGTTCCAACTCTTCCGAGACAGTTTCGAGTTGGACGGATAAATTACGAATTCGGTTCGATCTCTACCTAACCCGGAGTTCGTCGCATCGCCGACGACGGGGGGGAGATTACGTTTTTTTCTCGCGACCGCCCGATTGGACCGTTTATTTAACACTAGTTTTATACCAGCTATTACGTAACTCGGAATCGTTTAATGAGCATAATATCAAAGTGCGCGCGAGTGAAATCGATCCTCCGCCACGGCGGCGCAGGTACCGATCGCGCGTCATGCGCGAACCCAGCAAAGCCAAACAAAACGATAATAAACTACCCGTCTCTCATCCCCGAACGCGTTTCTTTATTATTATTATTTTTTTTTTACGATTATTATTATTATTATTCCAGCAAACTCGTCCCGCCATCGCAGCAACGCCTTATTAATAATTTAATCGACGGCAATAAAATCTAATGGGCACCCGAGAGACCGGTTAACACAATAATTTGTACGATCACTGCGACTGACGACTGGATGAAAAAATAAAGAGAAGAAAAAAAAATGTGTCGCGCGCACTGCAACCACATTGTACGCGCACTCGTGTATTATATTACGTATATTATCGTGGCCGCGATGACGTACGTGTACAACACGCGTTTTACTTTATTTATTGAGATTCGTTTCGTTCGGTTCGAGCGCGTGTAAACGAACGGTCTGTGCGTCTCGTTCGTGACGTGTGATTGTGTTGTTCGACGTCGCAGTGCCGCGGCAGGTCTGCGCGGACGTATATCGTATGGGTGTGTTTATATTATACACACGGCTAGTCGTGGAAAATCACACGTTCCGAAGCGATTTCAGTCGACATTCGTCGATCGAGTTCTAACAATGAAAACGCGCGTTGTTTCGCGTTACGCGTTTTCTTCGATCGTATAGGTCAGGGATGGGCAACTGGCGGCCCGCGCTACATTTTCAAATTACTTCATATAATTTCAAGAACTTGAAACGTATTGAATAAATAAAGATAAAAATAAATGTTAGTAAATTTGAAGGAGCTTTTTTTTTTTTTTGCTTTCTCCTATGCACTGCGGCCCGCTAGATTTTAAACTAGTACTTAGAAGTGGCCCGCTAGTTACTTTGAGTTGCCCGTCCCTGGTATAGGTGTTAAAATCCATGCGCGTCCGTGATTTCGATTTCCGATAGGTGAAACGAATTTCGAGCGACTTTTCGCGAGAAACAAATGCCAACGTTTATTATTACCGAGTGAATTCGTACGAGTCGTAAATTGTCGTTGACGATCGTTTTTCGCGTAACGAAGATTAAAATAACTTTGGTCGGACAAAACGTCTTGAAAATCGAATACAAAGTTCTTTGTTCTATTAGCGTGGAAAATCTGGTGGCGATTTTTATGTTCTATAAGCGTTTAAAACTTACAAAACTCTGACTGACGAGAATAATTCGCGAATTGCACGTAGTTAAAAGTTCATAAAATTTTCGACTTTTGTTTGTGATGAAGAGAAATAAATAAATTATCGAAACGTTGCGAAAAAATTCATGAGCGTGTCGAATGTTGACGAAATCGGGCGTTTCGACGAATTCGATTAAACGATATTGGTTATTCTTTAAAGAAAATCACTGACAATTACCCAAAAGAATGAAGAAAAATAGGAATATACGAACAGAGGCTGTTCCGCTCTTTTTCTTTTATAAGAAATCGTTTTTCCGATAGAGCAATGGCACACGTTAAGTTCCAAATTTAAAAGACAAATTCACCGGTATCAATCATCCGTCAATCGTTTCTCACGCGAGTTATTATTTATTTTTTTATATTTAACACGGTCGAGTTGATAATCGTCCACGGGTATAGCGAACGATTTTAAATTATTGAAAATATTCTTCGACAGTTCGATTACTAATTTATTGTGTAGTCAATAGATTTAAAAGATAAAAGAATTTAATAATATACGAGCTGCGCGCGACGGAAACCGTTTCAATTACAAACTAAATTGGAAAAATAGATGCACAGCTTATGCAGCAAATAATAATAGATAACTTATGATGAATTAAGATTTAAAAATATTTAAAAACCAAAGTATGCGATTTAAAAAAAAAAACGCGAATTAAAAAAGAAAACTCTTTTACTCGGAACATTTTAAATGTCTATAATTGTAATGGATATTTCAACCGTTTATTTATATTGAAATCATTAAGACGTTCCGTTGTAGACGTATATTTAAACGAGTGAAAACGTTCGACTCCGATCTTTACAAACTCTTCGGAAATCGAAATATTTCACACGTTTTTAAAACGCGTCGTGTCCTCGCGAATATCGGACAGGTGGGCAACGTCGAGAACCGCGTGTTCTGACGGTAGCTTTCGGTTTTCGGCGGTCACGCGCGCGCGATCTACTATTTCGCGAACGCAGCAATCCACCGGGACGGGAAACAACGACGGAACGAAACTATACTGACCGAACGACATTTTTAATGTACGTCGAGATTTTACAAATCGTACAACCTGTGTTTCTCCTCGCAACACATGCGGCCGACGAATCTACAGACTTATTAATACTGTGTGTGAATTACGCGTTATCACAACGATTTATTTAGAAGAAAGGCCATCGTTCTAGATGCCAGTGAAAAAAAAAAAACGGACAGTTTGGCTCGAACCCGTTGTTACGTGTACGATGCATACGTTTGCATAAAACGGCGGCCAATGACTAATCGATGTGATCGGTGTCGCGAGCATTGCGGTAACACAATAATAATTCAAACCGCCGGTAAACTAATCGTTAATTAATATTGTTGTACGCGTTTATTGCACAAACTACTACTCTGCTTGTGTCGCGAGGTAAAACGTTTTTCACTTACTCAAATCTTTTTTCTTTATTTCGGCCATCGCGAGCGTATAAAATCGTGTACGGCACGCGCGAGTTATTATAACACTGTAGTCGACTTGTCGATCTAACCGACGAGCGCGCGTGGTATTTGTCGAAAGAGCTTTTGATTTCTTCAATTGAACGGTAGAGTAAACGGTATCGAGATTATAAATACGGGATTCGATTCAGTCAATTTCAACTATTTTGGTATATATTTCAGTGTATAAAAATCAATTTGCCTCGGGTAATTCGGAACTTACCTCACAGGTCGCAACGTGCATAAACAAAGGGAAAACGATTCGATACATTTTTTTCTACGTAATCAGGTTCTTCGGCGCTAGTAGACTTTTTTCGCGCGTAACGTACGAAAAATTATAATGATTTATAAATTTCAAATAGAAAACTCACATAGGATCTTGTGTATCCGCAGGTGATTCGTGCCCAACATACCGAAAACGAACGTATGAAATTTCTAATGGACATTTTCACAGGTCGCCTGAATTTGTTTCGCGCGCATAAAAAAAAACGAGTCGATTAATTTATAGAAAACAAATTTTGCACCCGAGTCCTTTGTTGCCGACAGACTTTATTTGTACGCGCTCGTACACGTACACTCAAAATGTAATTTCAATATACGAGTACGTAATAATACTATTGTAACACACTGAACATATAACGTTATCAGAAGAATCCGTCCCGCGGAGGTGTCTGGCGCACCGTAGTAATAATTATTATTGTAATCGCGCCAAAGGCCAACAATGGCGTTTCGATGTAGCCGACACCGTTATTGTCCCAGAGCACTTGTTTCAGTCAGAATGACAATAATATCATATATCTTCGTTTTAATATCGTACCGATCGCGCGTACCTATATCATACGATCGGATACGATCTGAAGCGTGCGATTTATCGCGATTATGATAAATTGAATATTATATATAGAAAAAAAATGATTAATTAGTGTTATTTATGTGCATACGTATTTAGGTAGGTATTATTTATCGTTCTTAAACAATACGAACACTTTCATCGTCGTATGACTGACTATTCGCGCTCCCTACGGGCTATAAATTATAATACAATAATAATAATAATATTATACGAAAGTCGTCGTAACATTAATTAAATTTCTCATTCGCCGATCGAACCCCAACCGTATGGCATTTTATTTTTTCTTCAATTTTATTATCGATATTATTATTATTATTTTCGTTTCGTATATAGAATTTTATTAATCTGTTTTATCGACGACCCGAGACAGTGCAGAAAAGGCACGTCCGTATTATTATTATTATCACCACCGCCGCCGCCATTACCTGGACGTGTGTTTTTGTGTAACGTGTAAATGATTTTCTCGCGCGCGAGCATTTTCTTTTTAGGGGTTGGAAAAAAAAATAAAAATAATGGTACCCACCGCCGCCGCCATCCGTTTGGGTCAACAAAAACCTTTTGAGGGCGACGGCGGCGTTGTCGTTAACTCGTCATTCGATTATCTATGGTGAAAATGTGTACGTATAAGTCACGCGGAGTGTACTATATTATTTTAAAGAAGAGGAATAACAACAACGACAGCGTGGACCCGTCGCCGTTGTTATTGTTATTATTATTATTATTGAAAGTGCATTACGCCGCCGCCGGTCTTGTGAAAAACAACCACGAGCCACCCGAATAGGGATATAAATTCAACTCAATACTCGGATCGAAAACGCGCAACCCCGTATTTATATACGAGTACTCGGCCAGCGCGCCGCCGTTCGTTCTTCGCGCGGTATATTATCGACGTAATGTTATTCATTCCGCGATATTGCGTTTTGACGTTGTCTATTCCGAGAGTGTGTGGCCGACGACTCGTTAACTCTCGCGCGTTATACTCGGGGTCGTTCGTATCCCACTGTTGCCGAATGAAACGAAACAGGCGAAGGGGACGTGGGGAAAGAATATATTATAGTCGTTTGATTTGTTTTCCGATCGCACTGTGTGTTCTTGTTTGAAACGTTTTACGAGACTTTTAAAATTTCGAAGCGCTGCATCGCGATGGTAAAAAATCGAGCGAGTCGATAATTCCGAGAGACGACACACCGTCCCGAACACTATTGGAGAAAACGGCTTGGTCCTCCGTGTCTCTCAGCTGTAGACGATCGCAAGACTCGGCTGTTTCGTTAGGTATTTTCCGGGTTTTCAGCCGCGAAACCGTCTTACACGTCGCGGACTTTGACCGCGGGACTAAGAAACGGCAAACCATAATATTACCGTATCGTCTTTCGTCTGATGTCGCGCTTCGTATTTTCGTTCGAACTCTGTGCACATTATAATATTATATCCGCGGGCGATTTTCACTCGATCTCGTGTGGGAACTCGCAATGTCCCTCCGTTTTAGCACCCCTGAAGCGCGCGCGCGCGCGCGCACACGCGGAACGTAAAAAATGTGGGCGTGCGATCGCACATTTCAACGTGTTATTTCTCACGGTCGAGCCGGTGTACAACGTATATTATAAGGTTACGAAAACGACGAAAAAAAACACATCCTACTCCGCGCGAATACGACGACGAGGGGGGCACGACGGTCGTGTGTACGACGTGCGATTGCGTGAATAATATAAAATTTACCTAATGACATTTCAAAGAGCCGCCCGGTCACGAGTGCGGCCGATAGTCATCGTCGTTGCCGCCGCGTAGAGTTCCTCCCGCGAGCGTATTTCGCGCGGACGTCGTCGGACGATTCCACCCCCGCGCCGCCGAGCCGCGAGTGAGCGCTCGTCGTGTTGTTGTTGTTGTTATTATTGCGCTCGCGGATCCTAACAATCGCATGATAATTATGTAAAACTTAGAAGAGAAAAAGAAAAAACTATCTGTAGCGATCACGACGCCGTGTGCTGCCCGCAGATTAAATCGTCTCGTCTGCTGCACGACCGTTATAATATATTGATGTCGCGATAGGACGCGTCGTGTTATTATTAATATTACTTATTATGCGCGCAGAGCACCGCGGGAGGTATTCGGAGGGAAAACGAATAAATCTCCGGAAAATAAATCCGTCGCACCGGTACGGGACGATGAATGCCCGCCGAAAAATACACTCGCGCGTACGTCCGAACGAGATGAAAAACACTTTCGGGCGGGTAACATCGAATGAATTCGACGAGTAGATCTTTCGTTTCGTTCGGACGCCGATCGTATCGTGTCCGTCTCGATAAACACAAAAAACGACGACGTGCGAAAGTCGGGAACGGTAATTTTATAGGTTTCAAGTGAAAATAGAGGTTTTTTAAACGTCGACGCGCGATTTCGTGGTGCGACGGCTTTTAAAAAATGTATCATTTTTTCCCCTGTTTAAAATGTTCCGACGACGTTTTTCCTACCATCTTTCCGATTCCTCCGTCCCTGTCTACGCGCGAACGCCTCGTATATGTTTACGTACGTACGCGCATTGTCTACGCCGCGCCGCGCGTCTGGTCGACGGTTTTGGAAACGACTTTTGAACGCGCGTTCGACCGTCATAGAGACCAATTAAAATCTCCACGGAAAAACAAAACCGTTGTAATATATAATTTACGCGCGGGCGGTGCCGACGTTTTGTATAAACATTTATAATAATAATAATAATATAATATAATAATATGTACTCACTCGTTATGCGCCGGAGCAGTGTACGTATATGTGTATTATATTATTGTAATGCGTTCGTTATTTCGTGTTTTTTAGAAATTCTAACCGAACGGCCGACCGGATGGCGTTATCCTAATGAGTAATATTTCCTACGGATTGCCTTAAAAACGGAGGAGAAAAAAAAATAATAATAATACAATAATAATAAATACACATATAATATACGCGAGCGTCCTGTCAATTGCATGCAATTGCAATCACAAATCCGTGACCGGAAACGCAACGGAGATATCATACGCATTGTTATTATATACGCGCCGCCGCCGTAGGTACTCGTATACTACATACGCGAGATTTCAGAAAAACGCGTTTTTTTTTTTTCTCCTCATTTTCGAAACACCTAATTTAAACGGAATCAATTTCACGGTACGACAAACAAATATAATATTATTATAATTATTACTTATTCGGTTTTTTTTTTTTTTTTGATAGCCGCGACGGCGCGGCTCGCGCGCACCGCACAACGATTATTATTATTAGTAAAGTCATTACCATATACCCGCTCGTAATAAGTGTATAAAACAATAATTATTATTATTGTTTCGTGTCTTTCGCGTGTCCGCCGTTTTAGTTTTCCCCGATTCGTTTTCCGGAATAATAAACATTACGATATAAATAATATTATCACGTCGCGCCGTACGAGACATGCGCCGTGTGTTCTACGGTCGTAAACTATAATTGCATCCGATCCTCGCGTGGTCGTCGTCGCGCGCGTCCGAGGGTCGCGGATCTCTCACGCGTACGTGTTTTTTTATCTCGTAAGATCTCTTTCGACCGAATTAAAAAATCATCGTCCACTTGCCCCCGGCCTCGGAACGATACGGGAATTTTCCATTTTTCTGCGTACAGAGGGGCAGTCTTTTGAGCCCCGTTTTTGATATTATCCGGCTGATTTTGCATCGCGGATATCTGCTGCGAAAATGTGTACTTGTCTAACGAATTACGATTCCTGGCGGCGGATGTACCTCCTATATGTAGGGCTCAAATTTCGATGCAAAATGCATCTTGGAGTGATCTTGGACAATGCTTTCCAAAGAACATAATCTGTTTCGCGTAACGGAGACTTTTCACAGGTGAAACTTTTAATTTTTGCATTTTTTAATGTTGTTTTTCATTTTTAGAGCATTTTCAAGAACTTTTTCGTCCTTTTATTCGTTTTGATGCATATATTTGTCTAAAATAATATAATATACCTAGTATTTGTACATAATTCGACTTGACGATTTCAATTCAGCTAATTCAAAATATTGTCCTCGCAACAAATCCTCTACAAATCGTTCCATAATCTCGATTACATCTTATAAGATCTTTATTTATGGTCGCCCGGAATCGGAAAATAATAAATAATATTATTGATTCGTCAGTTCGCGTTACATCGCGGTCGCGTTTGTTTCGTTCCGTTAACTCGTTCGATCCTATAACGCCTAAAATAAAAGAATCTACTTCGTCGCGCTCGGGTGGCTACGTAAGTGAATTTGGAAGAGACGTATTTACGACGGACGGGAACATTTTTACTCTGTAAAACTCGTAACATTAAGGTTGTTTATAGAATGAATAATACAGCCTCTGATCGACCGATAAAATACCATCGTCGCCAGTCACAAGTCAACATTTTCCATTTTCAGTTTTTTTTTTTTTTTTTAATAAATCAACTAATAACGTATCAGTAGATCGAAAAAACTATAGATATTGTCGTTATGTTTTAAACGCCGGCCCTGACTTTAATGTACAATAATATGCAATTTAACGCGACGGCGGCGGCGGCGATAATATAGCTCAATAACGTCGCATGTTTCATACCGATTACATTTCCATACGTTTTAATAGATTTATGGAGTATGCGATTCGGAAAAAAAAAACGCATTGAAACCGAGCGAAGGCGCGATGTTATGTAAAACAAAACCGTACGCGAGACTATATATAGAAACGAAACGACGTCGAATTCCATCGATTAATTAACAATTCTTTTACCGAGTCGTATTGCGATAGCTGATCCGCGATTATTAAATCTATATAAACCGCTACAGTCGTTAATGTCGTATTGACCCACAATTATAAAGTAAAAGCGCACTTTTTAATAGGCAAACGCGTATGAACAACGCATAATAAATCGATATGCTGACCGTTTGAAGTACTGCCTCTATACATAATGATACGCCAGTATTATATTATAGCGATTAATGAAATATTTAGAAACCGCGCCGTATACGTCGTTTTGTTAATTCCACGCCGACGACGGCGTGAAATGTATATTAAAAACAATTCGTTTCGCCAACGTTTTCCATTTTTCAAGCACGCGAGTATCCCCCACGAATAAGAATCCGTCACTCGCCCGATTCCTCGTGGATTCCTGAAAACTACACTCGGCGTTGAAGTTTTTCCGAATTAAGAACGAAAAACTGGTTAGACGGCGATGACAATCTTTCGTGGGCTTACTCTCTTAGACAGGAAACCACTGGAGATAAATTTTTTTTATTTTAAATATACTGGATAGTGCGATCCACTTGTGACCGTACTTTTCCTCGCCGACAACACTTATTTTCCGAGCACAAAAAAAAAATATGAAATTTATTTGATTAAAAGAATACCTATCGAGTGTGTTACTTGCGGTTCGATGAAATTCACCACCGATTTCTTTGTCGGCGTCGCGTCACATACTACTTTTAGTAAATTTTAAGCACTAATAATGGGGGGGGGGGAATAAAAAAGGTTAGAAATAAATTAGATTTAAAAATTTACCGGCAAAAACGCGATAAGTAAAATACACGCAGTGTGGCAGTGTCACGATTTGGATTTAGGAATTAATATTCGGGAACATTATTTCGTCGGTATAGCTCTTGATTTGCGAGACTCTGGGAGAAGAACAACGCGCGGTCGCACGGATCGCAGGCCGGGATCGTTTTCGGTATCGTTTTTCAAACGCGCCGGGTGTATAATTTAAGCGCCTCGCCGTCACTCGCGAAAACAGAGTATTTTTATTACATCGTCGTCGCAACAACAGCAGTCGGCTAAACGCGAACAACGATATAATAATTATTATTGTACGGCAAAACGATATTCGTACGGCTACCGTGGGGAAACAATATTAGTCACGCGGCCGTGCGCTGGCCAAACGTTTCGGACGAGTATTTTTTAATGGGCGCCCGCGTAAATGGACAATGCCCGTGTCATTGTTCGAGGGCCAAGATCGCGCGGATTGCGCAACGGACACGTGTTACGCGCGGCCGTACGACGTGTTTCCTTTATATTCGGGCGTAAGAATAATAATTATTTGCATATTTTAATTAGCACTCGGCCATGATTTCCAACATCGTCGCCGTTACTCTGCATATCAAACTACGAGCTGTGACGTGCGTTTTATTCGCGAGTTGTATATAAGTTATACTATTATTTTTGTGCCGGGCACGGAGGCGATACGCGACGCATATTATGCTATACTTTTTATATTATTTTTTTTTATTTTACGCACAGCGCACGAACACACACACACACACACACACGATGTTATGCTCGCTGCTCGATTATATTGTTCGTCTGTCCGGTAGAAATATGCGAAAACATATCATATAATAATTGTATAGTATGAAATTTCGATATTACAATTATTATACTATGTATAATCATAATCGTGACGATTCGCCCGCGTTATCGTACACGTTCGCACGAAACGGTAAGAATTATTATTGTTATTAAAATACGTTTGGGTGAGAAAGTCGTCGTCACCACGGTCGTGTAACAATAACTGTCGAGCCTAACAGACGGAACGATTCGACTCGTTGTGTTTAATTTATTATTATTGTTTTTTAATCACGGTCGGTTTTCGCTGTATAATTAAATGTTATCGACTATATCTTCCAATCAATCGTGCGGGCGATGCGCGTAATGGTGCTACTCGAGGGCGTTTAGTGGTCACACTCCGAAGTATAAGATTTTATTTTGAGTAAACCATACACACGCGAGTCCTGTCATATCCCATTGACGACGTCGTCGTTACGATCGAAATACCTGTATCACACGACATCACGATTTAGTATACTGTTCCTCGGAACCTCAGTTCAATTGGACCTTACTCACTGTAATCATCATCGCGTCATGATTTCGACGTCACTTTGAGTTCAAACGGATTATTTAAAAGTCTTATGAGATATTCACTTAACCAATGCAGTATCCGTCTCTTTCTTCTCTCGGAACGCCAAACGGAGGACGATTGTTTTGAAAATCTAAATCTCTGCTATCTGGCTCAATACTGTAACAGTAAAAAAATTGTTTTTATTAGAAACATTTTATTTAAAAGTCTTATGAGTTATTCACTTAACCAATGCAGTATCCGTCTCTTCTCTCGGAACGCCAAACGGAGGACGATTGTTTTGAAAATCTAAATCTCTGCTCTCTAGCGCAATACTGTAACGGTAAAATAAAAAATTAGTTTTTTCCATCAATTTTAAATCTTTCGGTTTCATATTGTACATTCGTAGATACGAATAATACTCATAGTAATTTAATATTCTCGAGTATAAAACAGAAGGCGCGTTGAAGCCTTAAACAGTCGTTAAACTAAGACGAGAATATACATATATACAATACTATGCTCGTCTGATATGATATACATTTTAATCGCATTACATCATATTAAATGTATAGTATAGGTTCGGACAGTACGATTAAACTAAATTTTATATAAACTACCTTATTGTTAGTCACGCGTGCATTTCAGAGGGAAATACTGCATTAATGCAGATAACAATATATACAATATGAGCATAGTGAAGTGTGTAACAAGAGACATTGGTTTAATTTTTTTTTTTGTCTGCGGGGAACGAATCCTAAACTGTCCAACGTTACACTACCCACATTTTCGACGATAACGCGCGCAGAACGCAAAACAGTTTTTATAATAATATTGTTTCACGCATCGTGACGTGGTCGGTTTCGTCAAGCCGTTTAGAATTTTACCGGCGCGAGTGCTGCTCGTCTCCGAGACTGTACGCAACGCTGTCGGAGCGAACGCCGCGATATAATGTGACCTATCACACAGTTTTCTAACCAAAAATGTATACGGTATTAATTTCGACGCGCTAAACATGCATTCTGGACCACTGTGCGCCGTCCTGTAAAATTTTATCTTCCTTGAGCAAAGAAAGAACATCGTTCTGTCGAGTCGAAAAATGTAAGTAATATCGCATTAATCGGATTTATATTACGCGTTTACGTGTTTCTTTTTTTCTCCGGTCGTTCGTAGATACTATGTAGCAGCGGTTCCCAAACCGTGCACTTTCTAAGGGCACCGCGGTCTGTGGCTCATAACAAATAATTTAAAATGTATGCATTTATTTATTTTTTATGAGTTTAAAAATGCATTCGTTTATGTGCTTACAGTGCTTAGATCGTATTAGGTTCAATAAAATTGGCTATCAATGAGTAGTTTTTTTTCTTCTGTCTTTCACAGCAGGGCACCGCGGAAGAAAAAGTTTGGAAACCGCTGCTATAATACGGTAATCACGCCGAGTAAACGCGAAATACGTGGGTGATTTTAAAGTGACATTTTCATAGGCCGCGTTTTCGCACGTTTTACGATTGTCTCCGCCGCCATCAGAGGAGACTTTAAAACGCGGCTATTCGCTCCGGGACGACGGAAGATGAGCTCTTGGATTTTACGTCTTTTAAACGTTCATAGTATAGATAAAGTTTCCGTCGTCGTCGTGGTCGTAGAAGAACGTTTGCAAAAACGCGAACGACACTTTGAATTCGTATATAATGTTCGAGCAATATTTGCGGGTCGTTTAAATTTTAATTCACGTTTCGCGTATGCGGGGCGCGGGCCCTTCCCTCGCGCGTCTAAGTCGCCGAAGCCGCCCGCCCTGACGGCGACGAAAACGTGATGAATTCGTGCGGATTTTTTATGGGTTTTTTTTTTTTTTCTTGTTTTCTATTTTAATAGTTTATTGTATTTTACAATGATAATTATTATATTTCGCACGCGCGGCGTATACCTATTATAATGTATGAATGTATTACGTACCTCCTGTACGCACAATACGGTCGCGCTGCGCCGCCGGCCCGAGGCAACAACGACGCGCGCATTACAAACAATTATTATTATTATTATTATTATTATTACTATTACAATGCGATAAAATATTTTATTATCATAATAATAACGCGCGTGAACCGCACGGGGGCGACCTTTTTATACATTGGATTCTGAGAATTCCGGCGGTGGCCCGGCGCGGAATAACAATACGCGCGTTTTAATATATTATATTCGCGTCGGTATAATAACGTGATAAAAACCGAAGAAAAACGCGCGCGCGCGCGAGAGCACTTAACCGACGACGTGACGCTCGATTGAGCGGATAGGTGCGACGACGGACGTCCGCGATGGTCGTTGGCGCGTTTGTGCACGTAATTACGTACGATAATATACGTTTGCGCGCGTACGAGTGAAACGTATGATTATGCGATTACTTATTGTTGTACGTGGCGCCGTCGGTTTTTGTACGCATTGTAATATCGCAGAACGCGTACGCCGGACGCAGAGTTTTTTTTCGCAAAAGACGCCACCGGTCGTTTGTCTTCTTATCTCGAGAGTTTCTCGTGTATAGACATCGAAACCACTCGGTCAATATATCGCACGTAAATGCTGGGTGACTTGTGTTGTTTCAAAGGGCCGCGTAAATCGTAGTTTTTTTCTCTTCAAATCACGCGAGAAGAAATCAAACATGACCCGATCATGTTCTGCAGGTCGCGTGGATTCTAAAAACTCGTACACTTTTTCTGCGTTTTCGAGATTTCACTGCGAATCGTCTCGTCGTGTAAAAAGACCGTCGTTATCGCCCTTAATCCCTCTACAAGTTTGTCGAACATACCGTTTCGTGCCATTTTACGACAGAGACGATTGACGTGGATTTTGAGTTCGAAAAATCTACCATCGTCGTTATCGATCGCCCGTGTCATTTATGGCTCGATCGAATCTCGTACCTCGACCTCCACTTTTTTTTTTTTTTGAAAATTATAAATCATCCGTAAGTAGATCTTCGCTTCGGGCCACGTGGGAGGAAGACGTCCTGTTTCGGGGACGAGGATTTGGTCGTTACTGGGTTGATGTGATACTATGGGATTTCACTGGATACGACGAGTTACAAATGTAACCGAATCACGTATCTCAGTTACGTTTTAGAGCCAAGACACTACTCATACGTGTGTGTGTACACAGTGAGATGATATATTATATCTACGGGTGATCGTGACGGCGGCGGCGCTTGCGTTTTTCTGTCGGAGATTTTGGAATTTTTTCCCCGTCGCTTTTTTTCACACTGTTCTACCGTCTGTATAGATACACAACGTCCGATCATGTTTTAAGCCCTTATAAATCGTATACATCATAATATTGCGCGTGTATCACGTGGGCGCTAGAAGAAAACAAAAGCGCACGAGTGCCACTTATAGACCGCGGCGCCGTCCTCGGGTCCGCGTGACGACGATGTTTGCTCGCGGCTAGACGTCAAATATCGATCGGGCGCGAACGTGTAGCTCGTAAAACAATGTTTTCGCCATCGTTATCGCCGTGATAATCGGTGCGTTAGCACCGATAAACGGGCGTGAAGGCGTTTTTTTTACATTTCAATAGCCGACGGTGGCAGCGACGATCGAACGACTTGATGACGGGGCAAGGTACGCGGTCTGTTTGGACGAATTCAAAGCCGAAACTGAGGTAAAGTCTTCATGTTTTGTGATATTTAAGTCGTCGCTGAAACTGCGGTAAACCGCGTTATAACTTTATCGATTGCGGTCTCTTCTAAATGGTATGTAGAATGCATTCGTCGAAGATGAATAACAATCTCACCGGACAGAGAGGTATGACGACGTCGCGGTTTTGTTTACGAATTTACGAAAGCGAATTGGAAATTCGCGTCCGGAGGTACGCGCGCACAGCAGCGAGAAGCTCAAAAGTAAATTATTACAAAGGACGGCAGAAGTGGACTCGAGGTTCGAAAGGTTTCGCGGGCGCTACAGAGCTAAGGCTAATAGAAGCCGGCAATAAAACTTAAAGTCAATGTCGGATTAAGGAAAACGTGGTCGTGGTTTTTACCAGCGCGCTCCGAGGTATGACGTGATGATATTATAAACTCGCGCTCGACGACGTCCGATGATATTTCACATTACGACGTGTCGGTTTACATTACAATCGCGCCGGTAACGTTAAACGGTATCTCCGTCTTGAGAATAATATGTCAAAATATACAAATACCGTTTATGACTTATCTATAAAAAAAAAAAAAAAGAAGAAGCGAATAATGCGTTTTGCGCCGTTTGCGAACCGTTCGATCGATTCGCATTAGATGACGATGTTATAACCGACGAAACGTATAATCCGTCCGCAGACTCGTCCGTGGTGCCGTATGGTATACAAGCGATGTTTTTTCAACAATACGGATACGCGCAAACCACTCATGTCTGAGCGCGTGTATAATATACGGCGAGAGAAAGTCGAGTACGCGTCGGGAACGAATTACACGACGCGAAACGGACGAGACGGGCGACGGAGGGGTGGATAGAGTAGAAATCCCACAAGAAACACAACGTTTATTAGGCACGTACTAGGCGGTGTATGCCGGGACGCATAATAGAATAATATTGTCTATCCGGTAGAACGAGACAGAAGGCGTTGTGGAAAAAATAAAAAAATAAAAAAAAAAAAATAATAATTTACACGGAGAAAAAAACCTCCGGGCCGTTTCAGAGTGCGTTCTCGTGCGCCGAGATTCGCATTTGCGACGCTCGCCGCCGGTAAATATGCATAATACAATAATAATTAACGTGTAATAATTGCGTTCTACTATATTAATCAATTCTTAATTAGTATGGAATATAATACGCTTCGGCGTGTGCAAAAATACGCGCGGTCGTATATAATATATGATGTTCAACGGATATCATATTATAGTGCTAATGCGTGTACGATACGAAAACATATAATATATCATATAAATTAACCGCGGCCGCCGTGCGCATTATCATACGCGCAGGAATAAATTATCATTTTCGAAAAAAGAAAAAAATGTAAACACTCGCGCACATCGCGTTTAACCGTTAACGGAAATCTCAACGGAAATCGTTAATGATATATTGTAATGACGTTAATGTTGTTTAATTAGGTGCGCGGTACGCAAATGACCCGTGTGGACCACATTCGCTTTCCGTCTCTTCGCGGCTCTGGAAATATAAATGATATCACGATTCGCGCGTGTGGCGATAAAGTGGGGAGCTACCAAGAGAGCGGCCAAAGCGGATCCCAGATACTGACCCCCTCCCATTTGTGTCTCGCAATGCTATCACGTCGATTTTAATATTGTACTGTTTCTGTGATGTTTTTCTTTCTTTTTGTAGACTTCGAATGTCGATCGGTGTTCTACTCGGACGGATACGCCGTGATCTCGTTTGACGAAAACAACGTCAAAACCAAGAGGTCGATTATTTATGGCATCGATATTTAAACGGATATCGTATTATTATCGAACCCAACCGGGTTGGGAACTGTAACTGAGAGACCGGATCGTCGAGATTCTTTTTCCAAATTCATCGCACGTTTTCGTTGTACTTCCAGGCTGGTCTCGCGGTGAAACAGAGACGCCGTTTTTCATCGCTCGAGCGGAGTAAAACGCGTCTTCCGAAAACGCGAATCAAAACAAAACCGATCGAACGATCCGTTTTGTCACCACAAAATAATACGTATTGATCGACGGACGAGTCGCTGCAAACGTCGTCGTCCGATGTATTCTTTTTATGACTATATCTGAGGCAAAAGTATGAAAAAAATAAAGGATTTTCTTTTTTCATTCAGAGTCTAGGCCCTAGACTCTAGGGTTTTCGTACGAAATATAATATAACGTGTGTGGATATTAAACATCATACTATTGTACCCGAGTCGGACAAAGTTTTTTCTTATCGTCGACACTCGTGGGGCGTTTGGATATTACGTTGTAGAATAACGACCGTTCGATTTATTCCGCTCGGTATTTATTGTATTTAGCTGTGCCGGAGATGTTTCGGGCGGTTTTTTAAGAAAAAATTCTCCATAATATATTCTGAATGCATTTTTTTCCTTCGCGCTCACGTATTTTGTATAAAATTCTTATGTTCGTGACGTGTGGGAAACATTGATTATTATAAATGCATAAAACGTTCGCGTACATTAAAGGCGCAAGAGTAGCGAACCGCGTCCGTATCGCGGGCCCGCGACGAAAGGATCTTTCATAAACCACCCTACTCAGACGATATCTGGTCGCCAGACATAACCTTACGCGAACCTACAAGTGCCGTTTCGAATACGTCTACGTTAAACGAAACGTTCGAAACAATTTTAATCGCACGGGCCAAACCGCAACGTCATCCCCCCTGGTTTTCGATTTGTTTTCGATTACGGTCTTTTTCGTGAGACGGAGCCCACCCCACCTCACCCGGAACAGTCCGTATTTGTAGTTCATCGACGCCGCAACACTTGATCCCGCGGTCCCTTATTTCGTCCGTCGCCCCGCGGAATTCCGAAAATGAAGTGTCCAGCGCCAGGACGATAATATCATCGTGATCGATCGGCCGCGCGCGATGCGTCTGCAGGACTACGGGCGCCCCGTGGTCGGTCGTTCGCGTCGGTGGGAGTATTTCAAGAATATTTTCGCCGGACACCCACGCGGGTAAAAGTCAAAACCGGCCTCGTCCCTCGTTTCAATGGATATTATTTTGTCGATAATTATAGTTTTACACACGCGTCGACGCAGTGATTTCTATTTCGAACGACCGACGACGATTCGTGTCATCGGTTTTTCTTTTAATTTGGTATTTATTTTTATTCCGTCGTCTCGTTAAATTTTAGGCACGTCCGACGGCGACGAAAGACGCGCGTCACAACAGAAAAAAAGCGTACCGCCGCGATGACAGTCGCGCACGTCCGTCGCAATTAATTCACGAAAAAAAAAAAAGGATTCCCGGAATCGCCTGTACACGCGTTTACCTGTACACACGCCGGCGTCGACATTATATCGTGTTATTATTGTTATTGTTATACGGTACTCGTGAGACGCGTGTTTTTATTTCATTCTTTTGTCCCGGGACCCGTACGCGGGGAATCGTTTGTTAGGATTTCGAAAATATCGAAAATCGTTTCTCGCAGCGGACCGAGGCAATAAAAATATGGGGAAAATAACTATACGCGGGTTCGACGACGGCCGCGCGGTAATTTCAAATTTTCGTTCTGCCGGTCGAACTTTCGGGCAGCGAAACCGCCGCAATCGTGCGTTTAACGCGTTGAACACTATATATATACGTATATATATATATATGAATTAGTAGTATTATCGTAAACGATTAATGAAATAAAAACTACTGCTGTAGATTCGCGCGCAAGACGATAAATAATAATAATTGTCGTCGATGGAAAAAAAAAACCCGACCGTGTTATTAATTCGTTACGATAGAGTGCGCTCGATTAATTGATTTGTGCGCTTCGGAGACGCGACGGTGTTCGCGGTGTTTTCACTCGAGGATAAACTAATATCCTTACGCCGCCGTTTGACGAAAACACGATTATGAAATAGTAAAAAACAAGGAAATCGTACGGCAATGCACAAGTCGTCGTTTCAGAACCCCCTCCTACGAAAAGAAATACGATGTGTAATCGTCTAAAATGTCGGTTTCAACGGTTTTTTAAAAATGTATTATCACTGTGGATTTACCTGAGTTCAAAACGACATTGACTTATTTACATACGTATTACACATAATACATATATTACGATATTGTACTGAGCGTTTGTAACATTAGTATGAAATTAAGGTTAAAAAGAATAAAATGTGTACTATAAAATATACAAAGTACTTACCCCAGACTTTTTTCTCGGAAACAACATTACTGCCGTACACTGTACGGATCAAAAGGTCTCCGGACTCCAGACGGTTATAGTGCAGGAATACATTCGACCGATGGCTTTAATTTTAAGTAGCTCTCTGAATTCGTAGAAGAGAGGAATGTTCAATAGACGTGCGCCGGGGGAAAAAAAAAAGAAAAAACAGAACTCCGATTATAAAAACGATAACATTTCGTATAGATATTTCAGCTCTCTAGGTATCTATGGTAAAAGAATCGTACCGATAGAAGAGACGGGCGGCGCGCGTGTTAAATTCCTTCGACTTCGGGCAGTTTGATACGTTTTGTTTTTTCCGGTCGAATAACGTTCGTTAATATATACGAGTGGAACGAGTGTTTTTCGTATACGCGCTGACAAGCTCGAAAACGCCTCCGGCGTGTTTCCATAGAATACACACGCCCCTGTTTGATAAACAAATCATATGTTTTATTGAAAAAAGTATTAACGTTTCCATACGGTTCGTTATGACGATCGCGTGAAACCGATCGAAATTATAGTTTCATACCCTCGGCCATTCGCGACATCTCTAAAAAAAAATCTCGTTGGAAAATTCGTCGACCCCCTCGCCCCCACACAAACGCCGTTTGTAACCGACGACCGAAAGTGAACGCGATTAAGTTTACAGTCGACGGCGCTTTTTCTAAACCAGTGCGGCGCGGCGCGTTCGACGTTTAAAACGTCCGACCGTAATAAACTAATAACAATAATGAAAGCAGTTTAAAGTCCGACCGCCGCCGCCGCCGAGGGACATTGCGACCGTCGTCGTGTGTACACCGAGTATAACATTATCGCGCGTCGTTGAAAAACAAAAGTACTACGTCGTCGTCGTTATAATATATTTCGTAGCGATCGGAAACTCCGGGGCCGTCGGAGAGCCGGGGAATATAGATCGTCTGAGGCGCGCCAAATAAAAAAAAACCTCCGGGCGGGGGAGTCGTGCGATTTCGATACGGGTTTCGGAAACGATCCCGCGGAAATCGCATACCTAATTAATTTCGGGTCTCGCCGTTGTTTATTATTGCCATTACGACTGTTCGGTTTTATCAGCGAGGAGATCTGCCCCGCGACTCGATATAATTATTTCAATTAGTCTCCGTGTAACTTGTAAAACTACAACTACCGTACAACAACAACACTCGTTCACCGACGTTTTTATCGCAGTCCGGTCGAACCCGTACGCACTCGTATATTAATACCTACACCGCGCGCCGTACAAATTATGAACAATAAGCGTAACGCGTGTTTTCGATTAGTTTCCTGGGAGAATATTATGTTATATTTCATTATTATGACGCCCCGCACGAGTTTACCGTACGAATGAAATATCACATCCGTACGTGTATAATATAATATTATTATAAACGTAAATTAAAAAAAAAAAAAAAGAGCGTATAAAAAACAAACACTATATAGAGACAGCGTGTGTTCCGACGAGGGTAATTTATTAACGGTCTGAAATGTACTATCGATGGGGCGCGAACACTATATTTAACAGCGGTTTCCAACCCACGGGCCGCGGCCCACTCGCGGCAGTGTGGAAAACTGGGCCGTGGACCGTATAACAATACCAACGTGAATATTTAAAATAATATTATCGTATAACTGATAACATAAAGAATGTGATTCGAGGCTAAAATCATCCAGTTTTAATCCAGACTCTCGCGGAGGACAAGCGATGTCAGAAATCACATTAAATCGTTTAACTATTGTTAAGTCGAATTAAGTTTTTTTCTTAATAAACAAAAGGTTGTTAATCCTTTTATTTTTAATAACATATATTATATAGGTGTACTATTAGTAGGCGTCAAAGATTTTTTTATAAAATTGGAGGTCCGCACAACTAAAAAGGTTGAGAACGATTTTTTTTAAAATTTATTTTAATAGCGAATCTAATTATTAGCAAACGTTAGCGTTATTTTTCAAGTATACTGTAAATATTATATTATTAAGTAAATATTATACGCGCGGATCTTCCATAGAGAATCCGAAGAACGATAATCGGTCGATAACGTTTTTTTTTTAGAACATTATTTTTACGTGGTTGCCGAGCGCGTAAAAAAAAAATACAACTTCGATAATTTCAAATTAAACAAGCAAGTATTATGTCTATTACGAGTCAAGTAGATCGATTGGAAAATTTTAAATACCAAACGGCTAAT
The DNA here is from genome assembly GCA_948098885.1 of Drepanosiphum platanoidis. Lineage (NCBI taxonomy): Eukaryota > Metazoa > Arthropoda > Insecta > Hemiptera > Aphididae > Drepanosiphum > Drepanosiphum platanoidis. The sequence continues at coordinate 10,364,850 of OX402528.1, forward strand.
TATTATGCACTTGCTTGTCCGCAGCAGATTTCCACGTAGTCACAACTGGTGCACGTAAAGTGAGTTTCTAAAGTATGTAATTTTTTCTGTAGGTTCCAGTAAAACGCAGTCTAAAAACGCGAAAGGCGATAAAAAAAATTTTAATTGAAATTAATAAAAAAAAATTAAAAAATTTCGCGGTCGTCTTGAGTTTTAATGTTTTCCCGGTATTACGCGATTTTCCAATGCAACGGAGTAAACATTTCGCTCGCGCTCGTATCATCTTCCTCGTTATGTTTTATACATAATTTACGGTCTGCAAACATGTTCATACAATGTAAATTATCGTAATGATCATACTTCGCCGGCGAAATTCCTGGGAAAAATCCATCGCTTTCGTCGTCAGAGAGTAAATCATCAACGAATATCTCCATAATACAACATAAAAAGAAAAAAAAAATTACTCCTTCTCGGTATGATGGTATATATGTTATGCGCGGTGAAAATATTTATGAAATTCCTGCCGGACCAGAGTGTTGAATTTGAAATATTTCAAAATTGACATTTTTCGTCCTTACTGAACTGTTTTTAATGAAATTCTGCAATACACGCGTGTGTGTTATTTCCATATACATTTATGTAGTACTTTATAAATTCATATTACCATTATCGCGTTTTACATAGGCGCAACACGCCTATATCGATTGCTTTTGGCCATCGTGTGCGATAAACACGATTATCTCCAGCGGTGTTATCTCCTGCGGGAGTATATGATTTTTGAGAATCGCTTTCTCGTTGACAGCCGTCGTCGTCGTCGCTCGTTAGTCATCAGCAGTTGTCTGCAGTTTATCGCCATGTTTTAGCGTCGTTATACTTCATTTAATTCCATTGTTCGCCACGTCTTTATTTTAGTACCATTTGAAACGTGAAACTATACCGGGTGGAATGATCATAATTTTTTAGATTTTATTTTTGAGCATATTTAGCCGTTTTTAAGTGCACATTCGGGTATTTTTTTAGAGCTACGAGTCTCTACACATTATATTATTCCGCGGACGCCACGATTATACGTTACATTAAAATATGCTTAATGCTTTTATAATAATAATATGATGTACCTGACCCGAACGATATCATTATTTTTACATCGTTATTGTTTATCATTGCGTATCCGGGCGCATTTATACATGCGCATAAATTATCTCGTAGTTTATCATCGTAATACGAACACATTAAACGTAATGATAATATTACAATATTACAGTGCGCGCGTACGTATAAAACGCGTGCGATTTCCGGAAGAAAATTATCTGATGTCACGCAGCCGCGCGGGGGGGGGGAGGGGCACGCCCGGGAGGATCCCGTGTCTATAGCTTCCTTCGGCTTCCTCCTTCGTTCCTTTTTTTTCTAACAATTTATATACGGAACGATTCGACGCAAACGAGACACTTATATATATACGAACGACTGTAAACGCGATGAGTTTTTAACGCGCAAAGCGTCGACGTAACTTAAACGACTCACGTGTGTACGGCACGGACAATAGCTGCAACCCTCCCGCCGTATTATTTTACCTCCCCTGACCGGTGGGGGTTGTACAAACTCTACAACAAACTCTCCTACCCCACCGTCATTCGAAAACGGTGAAAAAAGCGTATAAAATATTATAATCGTACGGTTGTTTTTATTGCTTTGAAACAGGCGGCTCGTGTTGGCTAATCTAATACGTCGGAGGATTTGTCGAGCCGCTGCCGCCGCCCCCCCTGAAAAATCCCAGTTCCGTCGGCGGAGGTGTTTTTGACGATAATAAAATATACGGCCGTCGACACTGCGATATCGATATTGGTACTCGGGCGTGTACGCGAGTTTTAATTTTCTGTCGTCGGAGACTTTAATACGTTACGTAATTATTACAATACACGTCGCCACTGGTATATATATATTGTATAAATGTGTGTGTGTGTGCTCGTATAATTTACGCAGAGCCGTCGCAACGGTCGACTTCGGCGATCGTCGGCCTTGACGACTTTGCGCGCGTCTAGAGCATTCCGAGTAAAAGAAAAAAATACGTACATAAAAACACGAGAAAACGATAAAATTTTATCTCGCTACCAAATATCATCATATACCAGTCCCGACCGCATAGTCAACGCGCTGTGTACGTACGCGGAGATACATTAGATATTACGTGTGAGGCCGTACGTATATAATATCGTGTGCGATGCGTGCGCTCACAAGTGTACGCGACGACGTATCGTTCTAATTATAATTAATGTATTATTGTTTTTTTTTCTATAAAACACGAGCATAACGACGCGAGCGTATATTTATTTTCTTTTTAGTGAGTGCGTCTGAGAGGAGACCGCTTTCGCCGACCGTGACGTGGCCCTCGTCGGAGCACACGATACGAACAAACACGCGCCTATTATTGTATACGTATACCGCGCCCGTATAAAACGTGTAAAAACCATACATGTATAGGTATATTTTTATACATTAGCCGATGATGGGTTTTGAAATAAATTAACCGCGAATAATTTACACAAAGGACTTTTTTTTAAAAGACTCGACGATCGAGATGGAAAATTAGCTTTTCTGAAAACAATAACAACGTATTATTTCTACTTACGTTATCTACGACGATTCTCGAACGAGATTGAAACGACCTGGGTTGATTAGAGAAAGCCGACGACGGTCCTAATCGATTTCACCTCATTGTCCTTATTTTCGAGTCTGCCGTCGTGTTGTATTGTAGGCGCCGCGCCGCCGCGACAATAAAAACAGGTTTCCTTTTCTTTTTCATTTTGAACTTTGGCACCTACTTTTCACGCTTATTATTTCCCAAATATCACTTCATTCCTTGATACACGTAATAATAATATATAATCGTATATAGAAAACAAACAATTTGAACAATATACTTATCTTATATTATTTACTTCGAAAATTCAAGCGAGACATTTTCCTCGGCCCCCGAAAAACCGCCGCCGATCGTATTATTTTAAGTCGATGCGAGACTTATATTTTTCATGAAACTGAGTTTGACCACGAAAACAAAAGTACAAGTTACGAACGCGATACAGTATGAACATATAACATATACATATCAGTCAGATTATTCAAGATTACCTCTACTTTTTGAATACACACTTCTAATAACGGGTGCGCAGCCCTTCTCAATCGTGCCCGTCGTACTATTAACGATATTAAAAATATTGATCGATTCGATTTTTCCCACTATTGAGAAACAGTAATTTGAGCTGTCAAATCAACACGAATAGACCATGATACACTGTCGACAGTTACGTTATACTATTTTTTAGCTCTTCTCTACTTGTTATTGTTTCGTACGATCTCTGTATTCTACGTAGTGTTGCTGCTCTCGGTTTTGACGAGGCGTTGAAATAAAAATTAAAATAAATACGTTGTACGAAAATTGGAAACGCGTGAGCGCGACGGTATTTCGTCGTCGTGCGTGCGACGTTATACGTCGAACTGCGAAAACGCATCGTACGACTAACGGACGGGAAAAGAAAGAAAAAAAAAATCCATACGTATAAAATCCGAATCTTTATCGAAATAAAAGTGCGCATTGCAACGATCGACGGTCGTCGTCGTCGATCGTTATATGTATTACGTCCCGCGCGATACCATAACATTATGGAATCGCTTCTAATATTCTTCTCACAACGAATCGTATCCAATAGACAATGTCCAAAGACGCGCACGTAGTACAGGGCGCGTCGCTCGGGTCTCTCGTGTGGGCAATCCATACCGCGGACGTGGCCGCAGCCGCGCCGCCGACTTCCGATCACCCGGTACACTCGTATATTAGGTATTCGACGTACGTGTGATGATAATTGACGACGGCTGGGCGGGCGAGTCTCGCGCAGCCTCCGGCCCCCAGACGGCGTGTACACGCGATATACGTATATTGTTATGCCGCGTCCGTCGTGCGGAAACATATGTGTACCTGTAAGTGTATATATAAATATATATGTATGTATATTATACCTGTATGAGAACGAGTTCCGTTTGAATTAAATAGGAAATCTCTCGTTTCTGTAATCGGATGCACTCGGTGAATTTATACGGCCCGCGAGGTGGGAGGGGGGGGGGCGCGTTCCGAAGACCTCGAATCCGGGGGGACCGCCGCCGTTCAGACGTCGTCGCCGAATCGCACACGTCGCCGCTGCAAAATCGCGTAGAGTCTTGCAAAACCGCGACGACAACGGTTTTTTCGGCAAAAGTCCGACGGGCGATGATATCCGGAGCCCGCGATCTTAGACGACACGAGGGCGTGTGTGTGGAGAACGATGTTTTCGGGTTTATCTAGCGCGCGATACACGACGCGTCAAACGGGGCACAAACGACGAACGGTGTTTTTGTGATGTTTTCGGTTTTTTGTTTAGACTTTGAAATGTTTTTCGATACCCGTCGTCGATTGAAATCGTTTACTTATCGATCCGTTTTAACGTTGACCGTTGTCGCGTCATACTCAAATCAACTGACCGTCGTGTTTTCTTTTCCCCTCAGACGGATTTCCTACGACGTGCAGTCGTGTTCATATAGGCGCGAAAAACAATACAAGTTATAAAACAATACGTGCACGCGGTGTTTTGAATTCCCAACTTAATTTCGTCATAAAATTCGCAACGAGCTAATCCGAAGTTCGCCGTACACACACACCTCGGGTATTGCGTTTTTTTTTTTTGATCCGTACCGCTTTGATCTATTCGATATGGTAAAAACGAAATAATCTCCCGGCCTCGGATAACCGCCCCGGGACCAAACGAACGACAGGCCGAGACGCTGCGGGAAAATGCCCGTCTAAATATTATCATACTCGTACACGTTTTGGCGATTTAATTAACGCACCAAGTCATTTTACAATGTAAAACTGTATTCTCGAAACCGTTAACTAACGCGATCGAGTAACGACAAGTTCGCGGATTAAATTTCAACAAAAAAAAAACCAAAATAATTCTCGTATATAGTTTCGATAATATTGGGTCGATTGAATTAAATCCGATACGCACATATTATCGCACGGACGTTGATGATTCTCGCGCTGAAAATTCGTAATTGCCACGCGATACTCTATTATATGCTCGTCTCGCCGCTGGCCGATCCGACGACAATCCCGTTATCGCGTCATTCCGTTTGATTTTTCGCGACGAATCGATGACGGACGTTTATTTTCAATTTTCCACGCGGAACGCGGCCGACGCGAACCATCACACACTGGTAACAAAAAGAAAAATACAGTTTTACAACGTTATATTATTATTATAAGAGTCGTATAACGACGATTTGATTTTTAGAAAGAAAACGTAAAACACAAGTAGTTGTGCCGCGGTGTGCGGCAGAGACGTACACGGCCGCAAAGACGGGACGACAGTATTGCGAAAGCGATCGTAATTTATCGGTCGTTTATTATTATAATGAGCGCGTGCGAACGAGCAATCGGAAGATTGTCCGCCTCGCCGGAATCGTTTGGGTAAATTTTAGATACCTAAGCGTGCAGCAAATTCTGCCCTCTGTCGTTGAATCGTTCGCAAGACAAAACAAAAATTCAAATTAAAGGTTTAATATTTCACTTGAACTCGGTGAACGCTCAGTAAAATACTCGGTTTAATTTAGTGCCTTACTTTAGAGTTTAAAGTAACTACAAACATTTAATGTATGAAAACATTGAAAACAATTATTATTATAACTGTAACAAAAAGTCACATGTTTCAAGTTAATAAGTTTGTTATAAAAGAAAAATTATTGATTATTTAAACCCTATTTTGAATTCTAGTTGACTATTAAATTATATTTCTCGGTTTAGGCGACTTATTTTAACAAAAATTACACGTCAAAATAATAGAGCTTTAAAAAATACACCGATAATGCGAACAACGTCATCTGTTCCCGGGGACTTTAAATTCTATAACACGTATATTTAATTCTAAACAAAGAAAATATGTTTCGGAAAACGAGTCAAACGAGATAATATCGACCAGAGAAATCCAACGATTTTCGTCAAAAATCGGTTTCACCTAATTATCCAACATATTTCCGGGTCTACTATATGCACGGTAAAAAACAGTATAGACACTCTCGGTCGCCGAAATTTCGTCCGCAATATGTTTTAGAAAAAAAATTCGGTTCGGAGCTGAGGGAAAAACGTGTTTATAGCACGTCGATAAATACTAACTACATAATTTATGATTACAAATATTAAAAATTATAATATTATGCAGTAGTACGATAAACGATCGTAGTGATTATTAGAAATTAATATATACGTTTTTGTAATTTAAAAATTGACAGGTAAAAGCAGAGTAATTACACGGGTCAAGGCGTTTTCCAGTACGACCGCGGAGGAGGAGGACTCCCGACGTCGCGACGTGCAAGACGATAGGAAAAAACCACAACAACGTCGATTTTACCCAAACATGTGCTTTTATCTTCGCGGCGGCGGCGCGGCGCTTTTATTCCGAACTCGCGACACGAAAACACGACCGGAATCGATAATAAAAACGACGACGGTTATTCAAAGCGTCCCAGAAGTTTTCCCATGGAAAAGCATAGGTAAAACGTGTGTTCCCGAAAAAACGTGCGCCGCCGCCGCCGCCGCCGTTCGGAGGAGTCTTAGCCGCATTACAAAATATATGTCTATAATTTATGCGCCCCAGTCCGACGAGACGAATTACAATGACGCGCACAATTCGTGCGATTGTTTTATTTGATTTTTTTCTACCATCCCGAACCGTCTGCTAATAAAATTCGTTTCTCGTTGCGGCGGCGGCGGCGGCACACCCGTCTCTCTGCGGCCTCTTATAATAATACGAAAATATCGTCGTAGTACACGTAGTAGTGGGTTATACGGCGAAAGACCGCGGCGGCGGCGTGTCGGCATTACAATAATATACGTATTAGATCGATCGGTCCGATTAGATAAATCGGTTTAATATTCATGCCGGCTCGCGTGTCCGGTGTCTCGGCGCGGCTGTCAGAACCGATATTATACGAGTATAGCTCATACGATATACGGCCATCTCTGGGCAATCGCCAACCCGAAAAAGAAATAAAATAAAAAAATATACGCCCGTTGCGCCGTCGAATTCTATATCGTGCGTGTGTCGTGTACGCCACACTTAGGGCTACTCGTATGTGCGATCACACGGTTTTTTCCTTCGGTCCGAATCGATCGGTTGTCAAACATCACGTCCGCGCGATTCGGCTTATTCCCTACTAATTTATTTGTTTTTTTTTTTTTTTTTTGTCTGTCCATATTTCAAACGAAATGCATACAATTTGCATAATATATATACAGTCAGTCGACACGATAATTCGAAGTTGACGGGACTGTTGAAAAACTTCGAATTACCGAGAATTCGAATTGTTGATTAGTTCGAAATAACGAGAGAGCAAGAAAAAAATTCTGTTTTTTATTATTGTACATATTAATTATTTCAGTAAATTAGGTGGTACATATTAGAGTTATTTATTGTTTTTAAATTTTAAATTAAACTATATATTATGTATGTAATAATTATTATTATAAAAGATTATTATTTTTTGAAGTAATGGTTTTCCGAATATACTTCGAATTACCGAGCGTTGAACGGATGAAACTTCGAATTTCCACGTGTTAGTAGCCAGTTTTCCTTAAGTTTAATTTCGAATTACCGAGTGTACTCGAACGAATGGCTTTTATTCGAATTACCGCGAGATTTTCAAGAGCACGAGCATTTACTTCGAATTACCGAACGTTTCGAATTATCAAGAGTCGACTGTATAATATAGATTTTCGAGAATATTATGAATTTTAAACGGTATTTATTTGTCTAAAATTATTCGACGGGGTTATTAGTCGAAACGCGCGCTATTTACTTTTATCTTGTTCGGACGACCTATAGGATGAATTATTATTTATTGCGTCGTCGGCCGGTGTTTTCAACGTTATCGTTAATAGCGATTATTTACACTGTTACAGAGACATTATATGAACCGTGTGCGGCGAGAAAAATCGGAGAGCCAAATTGAAACAGAAAAATTCCGTCCGGAGAGACTACCGCCGCCGCCGCCCATTCGACACCGCGCGGTGTCGGTGTCAGCGACTTCCGCGACAAAGTGCATTCGCGTCGGACCCCGCGCTTTAACGGGCCCGCCCCCCACACATCGCTTCATCCTAACAACGGTTTTTTTTTTCCAGTATCATAAAACGAATTATTATACTTATCGTGACGACGGACTACGCGCGAGACGTAAATATTATCGACCAGGACTCGACAGGGGCGTATTCGGGGGAGGGGAGGAGGAGGCGAAAGGGGCAGTCGCCACCCCGATTACTCGTGAATATTGAAAAAATCTTATTATTAAAATATTATTTGGTTACACTCACGGTCTAATAAAGATAACCTTGAACCGCGGTCACATTGTGTCATTTCGAACTGATTGTATTTCTGCCAAATCTAAAAGGAAAATAGAATTTATAATTTGATTTACCGACACCACTGCAGTACCACACGATTGTACAATATGAACATGTATTGTATACGAAAGCAACAAAATGACGGGCGAAAGAAGACGGCAAGACGGTTTACCTTATTTTAAATACGCTCCGATCACTTGTACTAGAAAGGAAGACGTGTCTCGGGACAAACTTATTTTCAAACATCGTTTGTAACGAATTTCCATTATTTTTTTTAGTGCGTGATATTTTTAAGACGATTTTCGGGGTTTTTTAGTGCGACGACGACGTCGCGATCGAACTTTTACTAGTTTTCTCTCACGGTAACGACATGGTCCGAGTCCTCTGCCAACGACCGATTAAAGTTTCCATTTTTCAAAATTATTAAAAACGGATTGTTTGTGGAAAACTTTCCAAGATTCCGGTTGCGATTCGAAAACTACTGGATCGATATCACATTTCGTTCGTGGCCGCGGTTAATTCCAAATCGTTAACGATTTTTTACACGCCCCGCGAGTGAACGAAGCCCGCAACAAACATCGCGCGACTCGTCGGACCGGCACCGGTAGCTGCTTCTAATATAATTACAATAGACCCATATAATATATATTATTACGGCATCAAAACTTTCAGCGGCTAATAATTCTAATGCGTTTCGTACTGCTGCAGAGTATAACGCATACATACCACTCGTGTATGTATGTGGTCTATTCTATTATATGTGTGTCGGTGTACACCAGTTTCCATTTCGTCGCAATAGGTCGCTCATAATACCGCGAGACCGTGACAATGTCATTGTGGAAATATGTGAACGCGACCCGTCGCGCAGCGCAATAATATTATACATTGTATTTATTTGCGAAATGATTCTAGACGATGTTTTGCTTGCCCGCGCACAAAGTGATTCTCGGAGCGCGATCGACGTGAACTAAGGCGATCCGTTGTTTGCCCTCTTTTTAAACGAATACGAGAGTTCGGATTAAAACCGATCGAAACTCTTCCCGTTCAAACTTCGTAAAATTATCGTAAGAACCGTTTTTCTGATGGTCTGCAGACGCGTGAGTAGGTTAGGTACATCGACAAAACTAACGTCTTTAATAGGACGAAAAATCCTAGTCGTAATCGTTGCCATTTGAACATATGAAGCCGATCGACGCGTTTTTTTGAAATTATCTCAAAGATACTGCGTGTGCGCGACTTGGGTTCTTCCAATCGTGAGGTATGAAAATATTACGTTTGCGTCGATTATAGTCATCGTGCGTATTGCTATAATTACTATAATTCACTATAATTATCACAACACGATTTACAGTGCGAAAAGCAGTGTTTTTATCGCGCCAAAACGGTTTGTCTGATTTTAAAATTTTACAAATACGTCATCGCTATGAAAATGTTCAGACGTTTGTCTTTTTTGTCTCAAAATACGGTACGATTTTCATAATATAAAATTGTCCAAAACATTGTCTAAAAAAGATATTTATTCGCTAAAAACCACAACAACAACGTATGCCCGGTACGAAAGAATAGTACGCATGAGTTTTGCATTCTTTCGAAATCGATGTACACACGCGGCGGTGCTTTTTAATCGAACGCGCCAGAAACAATAATTCCTATAAAAGCCTGATATTCATATACCTACAAAGATGTGATAAAACGTTCAACTCCGGATCGTATAAAATGACAAACAACTAAAGATATAATGTCATAGGAATGCGATCGAACTTATAAATTGATAACCGTAACGCAATCGTTTTCCATCAGCATAATATTATATTATGTTATTATTATTCGATAAAATCAAACCACAGTTAGAAAATATCACGATTCTCGAGTCTCGATATGGGTAGTACTTATCAACTCATATCATAATATAAATATGCACAAGAAAATACGATTTTAAAAGACGTTTAAGAACAAAGACTAAAATATGCACTCCATCAGAGTTATATTTCACTTGAAAATGTGTTTAAATTTCGAAATATGACAAGAACGCGTCCGACAGTAGCAATAACACGCCGAGAAATATTATATTACGATCGGATTGACATAAAGAAAATAAAAAAAAACGCAACAAGACTCGAATGAAAATTACTGAAAACGAGTTACAATTATCGTTGTTTTTATAAAATTAAAACTATAACGTGTTACAGTGACTTTAAAAAAAAAAAAAGGCCTTTATTTTCATATCGAAATCCGTCGGTGTGACCGATCACGTCAAAATTTAATTTTCTAACGCTAGTAATAAAAAAAAGAAAAGAAAGGTTACGACCGTCCGACAATTATGTTTTTATTCAACAAAATATTATTAAATATATAAAATTATTTTAATACAAACTATTAAATATATTTAAACAATAATAAAATAAAATAAAATCAAGGTCTTGCCTTGAGTATTATATTAAAGAGTGCAAAAAAGTCACGACCGGTTTCGATTAAAACTCATCGTCGAGTGTAAAGAGCGCACTTTAGGCAAAGACCTTTATTTTATTATTGTTTAAATATAGTTAACAGTTTGTATTAAAATAATTTTATACATTTAATAATATGTTGTTATTATCTATGAGTATTAACCATTAAATATTAATTGTATGATTACTTAATTTATTTATTTTCTATTTTTTATATGTTTTTATAATTATTATTCGCCGGAAAGATTCCGTCCGACCAAAACACGACGATTTCCGCGTCCGATACGGAAATAAAAATGCGCTGGGGTAGGATGTCGTTTATACAAATTATTCGAAACACATTACACCGCCGCGAAACGAGCACGCATAACGATGATTGTTCCGTGTACATCGTAAAAGCCGCGTTTAGCGCGACGATCGTTAGTATCATTTTTCAACGGCGCGAAGCAAAAACGAACGCGCGGCGCACGGAAACTAAATTTCAACCGATTTCGAGTTTTCATTTTCGCCCGACAATAAGTCGATAATAATATTATATTATCGACTCGAAACGAAACTCGCCGCGCGATATCAGCGCGATCGCAACAATCATAGTTATATTATATTATTATTATTTTTATTGTGTTACTGTATCGTACGAATTTCTATTTCCCCGTTCCCCTCTCGGACACCTAGCGCGTGTGAGCGCGGCGAGAAACGAAGGAATCGTGTTAAACAATAATTTTATCAAACTGACACCAAATTGAATTAGAAACGCAAATTGTGAATTAGATCGGACGGCGCAGTATACGTCATTATCAGGGCTCGAAAGTTGATGACTTCAAAAAAACTTTAAAAATGACTTCGAAAAGTATGAATAAATTATCTAAAAATGATGGGAAATTACTGTAATAAATGACCCAACAATTGTAAAATAATGAAATAAAATAACTCTAGTGACGAAAAAATATAAAAAAATGACGTGTTTATTTTTATTGTTTAGAATAATATGACTACAAACTATAAATATATTATATTTCAAACATAATTTATTAATTTATAGTCATTTTCGTAACGCTGACAACTACGTTTAAAAGTTAAAATAAAATTACATCTTTTATTTTTATAATATTTTCATATTTAACGTTAAACGTTCGTATGAGCAAAACTTGGCTCTGTGTTATAGAAAAAACGACATGAATTATCAGAGGAGAAAAAATGATTTTAAATGTAAGAACATGATAAAAAATGATACGAACGAGAAATAAAGCCGAAAATTGCAAAATAAAAATTATAGATAATTTCGTTGGACCGTCTAAATCGGATTCTTAGCTCGATAGATTAACGCCTACATCGATTGAAAAAAAATGCATCGACTTCCGAGCCCTAGTCGTTATTATACGTCATAATATACGCGGGCAAATTATGCGCTTTTTTTGGAAAACTAGATCGAGAACGTCATTATAATGACTACACCGCGATGCGAATAATATATTATGTTTTAGAGAACGAGAAGAAAAAAACACGTGTTATTATAAACGCGGCACATGATACGCTCGCCCCGCGCGTAATATTATACACACGAGTTATACAAATTCTGAAACGCGCGTATATTTTTAATTATCGCTTGCATAAAGATTTCTCAACAACAATAATAATAATATCATAATTTTACAACAATGATTCGTTTTTAATCTGCATTTTACGAAGAACGAAATTATCAAGCAAAACTCATTAGGTCTCGACCGCGCAGAGGAGGTACCTTACCGTAATAATAATAATAATAATAATTACTGTTTTTCGCCGCGCACACGGTTTACCCAAACAAATAATTATCGTTATTTTTTGGTCGTAACTCTCCTCGCGAGGTCACTGCATGTACACGGGCGGCGGCACAATGTGCATTGACGTATTCGTTTTGTAATTAACGCGTTTATGTTAATTACTTATGAATTAGATCAAGGATTCCCCGATTATTGCACAACGATGTACAACAATGTTTAGTCCTTTGCTGTTGATTTATTCGCCGAGACGCGTGTCCTACGCGAGATCAAAACAATAACAATTTACTACTAAAATGTGTAGCTGCTGGCCGGCGATGTTTATTATTTTTTATATTTTTTTTTCGTGGAAATTATCGTTTTATCGCGATCCTTTTTTTTATTTCGTCCGTGTTTTACCGCGTGTTTACGCCAAATCGCGCACGTCGAGCAAATTTTACAACGAATTTTATCGAGTTTTATTTACCAGACACTAGTACGATGTTATTTTTTAATCGATTTCGACCCGGAGGACGAATTTTTTTCAAAACGCGACAGTTTCAACCGGCGCGCAAGGCAACGGCCCAGAGCGATCCTGAGCCCCCCCCCCCCATATATTTATAAGGACATATTTGAGAAAAACTTTTTTTTATAAGCGTCGTCGATTTGAAAATGTTTATTATTTTATTTAAAATTAGACATCTGTAAGAGATTCGACCCGTTTGATTCGTTCAAAAGACGACTTTAAGTTAAACGTATGATCGTGTTCGATCGAAACCACAGAGAAAAATGTCGGCAGGTCGACGGAAAGCGGAAACAAAAGATTTCGAAGAACTCGCGCAAGAATCTCTGTCCCCGCAAAACCAATCACCGGAATCGATCTCGACTGCGAACCGTTTGAAATTCGTGAAAAAACAACGTTACAACGGAGTGACAAATTTGCGGCAGTTCGTCACATCGATTTCGAACGAGGAGGAAATATTTTTTAATTTAATTTTTTTTTTTACGAGAATTCGGTATTTATTTTTATTTTTTACAATTAAGCTCGCCGCGGTGAAGTCGAAATTGAAGTGGAAAGTTGAAAGAAGAAGAAGGTGAAGTTAAAATTGCCGCGAGGGATTTTATTCGTCACTCGCCTCGAATCGAACGAAATCGAGACACGGTTTTTATTTCGCTCTCTGTCTCTATCTATTCGGACTCTTCGATCATTTATATAATAACTGGCGCGCGCTCCAGAAACTCAATAGACGACGAGGAAACAGAAATTACCTTCAGACCCGGGTCGTTATCAAGCGTCCGTCCCCCTTATTTCTTTACACGCGAGCCTTCCACCCACGGTCGCCCCGGACGTACACAACGGCGAGGCCGTTGTTCGCGGAACGCACGGTCGGCCGGCCGCCGATCGTCCGACGCCCAATTATTATTGTCGTCGAAATATTTTACGGCGTCGACGGCGACGTAGTATATGAATAGAAGGAAAAAAAAACGCTCGGAGAAATCATTATCGACACGCGACGAAGTAGAAACGCTACGAAAAAAACTATACGGCCTAGACGACGTGATTGTGTCTCCGGATTTCGTCCGTCAGACGGTTCGCATCAGACTATTCGGTCGTGCGAATATAATGCTATATAATATGACGTAATCGGTACATCGACCGAGTTCGAAACGACGACGGCAGAATCGTCACCGATCGAACGTTTTCCCGATAAAAATAAATAATACACGATGTACGCGCGCTGACAAACGTCCCGGGAGAGGTCGAGGCTATCGAATGGAGTTTGAAATCTACACTCGGGGTGATCAGAACGAGATTCAAAAGTTTAACCACTCGCCGAATCGCTAAAATTTCGAGGGGGAGCGGGTTTAAAGTCACTCGTCCGACGGCTGTACGAAATCGTACGCAGAGAGCGCGGCGTTGATCGAATCTAATTGTTTACAAGTGAACAAAGGAACGTATTGGTTTTACTGTGACGTGCGGTTTTTTTTATTATTATTTTTTTTAATTCAAACAATTTTTAAATGATTTTTTAAAAAAATTCATAACAACTCGACGGGTTTCCAAAAATATTAAGAACAACTGACGAAAAATTACAATTATTAAAAACCGGCAAAAAATTTATGTCATATCGGTTTTCGACAAAACCGATTCGTAAAACGAAAGACGACGACCACGGCTAGTCGCCGTTCGCGCGTGGTGCGTAGAGCGAGACGAAGTGGGGTATGCGCAAGACGGACCAGTTTTCGTCAAACGTAACGAAATATTTTCGCGAACTTTATACTATAATTATACTTTATATTATAAATTCGATATTCATTACAATTCGAATAACTCCCACGACTTGTTTGATAATTATTATAATTTATAAGTGTATGGATTTTTATTTTTTCAAACGAATTTAACGCAATCTATATCGGAGTCCAAACATAATTGTTTTAGTATAAATATAAATATTAGGGTGTCCCTTAAATTTTTTTTTTGCATTTTTGTTAGTCTCGCCCACTTAATTTGTGTTTATGCTTAAAAAAACAAACTACAAAAAGTTTCAAGTCGATCTATTAAGGTTAACCCGCGCCGACTTAAATTTGAAATTCGAGTATATTAATTTATTCGTCGTTTTATGTTATATTTTACATTTTTATGTATATCTCATTTACAGTTGGGAAAATTAAAATTTGTTACATAATACGTTTTAAATAAAATAAAATTTTCTATAAATTATGTTCTTATATATTTCTTCTTATTTATTATAATTTACAAGATATATTGACTTTTGTATATAATATATTACGTATATAATATACACACGCATTTATATAGTTAATTTTATCGAAAAATGTATTTGATTTATGTAATAATAAAAATTGGAAGTAATGTTATGTTAGGTTATTGAATTTTTTTTATAATTATTAAATTCCATATGAAAAAAGGCCTACGCGCGTCGACCGTCTACGGGATCGGGGTTTTTTATAATGTAAGCCCGATAGGTTTATTTTTACGAAGGCATTTGAAAAAAACACGGGTAGGAAACGTGTGAAATTGTACTTAATTTCGCGCACTTGACGTGAAAAAGGCGTATTATTGAAAAATCATGTACTCACCTACTTAGGGTTTGTTCAACAGATCTTGGATTTTTTGATTTTGTGTGGCGCATAGAGAAATCTGAGAGTTTTGAATTTTTGAATACGGTTTTTGTTTTGTGAAACACGATTGACGAAAAGCGGCAGTAAACGCATAAAAAATGTTCTCATAAACTTTGATCGGGCGGAGAGAAAGAAGACTAAATTAATGTTAAGTAAGACCAGTTGTCTTAGTGAAGGTTTTATGAAGACTGATCGTCTAGAATAATATTGTGGTGCGGTTTTCTAAAAAAATATTCGGAATGCGCACGCTGCTCTGCCGCTATTGGCTGGTAGGCGTGTTTCCGACTGGCGAAAAAAATTATTTCCGGTCTTATACGAAAACACAAATATTACATCATTTTCCTATACGTAAATATTTACGTATTATAATTATCTGCTTTTATAACATTTAAATACACTTACAGTTTAAAATATTACATAACGAATATTTTATTTATCGTATTTACACCAGTGTTTCCCGACCTGGGGGGGCGCGCGTTGGGAGGGTGGACATTTCTGGGGAGGCGCAAGCATAATTATTATCATCAATAGAAATGTAGATTTGTCAAGTATATAAGAAAAAGGTGATAATTTTTTTCAATTTATAGGAGGGGGGGCGCAAGATTTTTTTTTTAAATCTACAAAGGGGGCGTAGAATAAAAGATGTTGGAAACCACTGATCTACATGATATTTTTTAGATTCTGTATGAAACGTGGAATCTATTGATTTTACACATGATGTGATTTTTATTTTTTTTTTTTTGATCTGTATACTCGACAAGTACCCAAGTATTCCGATTTTTAACTCCAGTGCCGGTTTCTGGGAAGTAAATATCATTTAGTTGAGACTTTAGAGAGGTCATTTTTCGAATTTCTCAACGGTTTAAAAGTTATACGTTATACGGAAAAATGTACGGCACACCGGTTTTCGATAATATCGAATTTTTATTTCCGTCATAACTCGAAATTTATCGATGGCACGGGTGAGAGGGACGACTACGCGAACATTTACGAGGACAGTGTCCCATCGATATGTTTTTGTATAAATAATTCAAAAACAAATAAATATTATCGAAAAGGCGTTGGGTTTTGTTTCGCCAGAGTAGTTCAATTTTATTCGGAAAAATAAATTATTATAACTAAAACGCGAATTTTGACGCGTTAAAAAAATTACACTACGTATTTACAATAAATATATACTCTATGGGTATAACCTAACGAAAATAGAAAAATGCGAAATTAAATTTTTGATTTTTTTAGATTTCATTTGAATCCACCCCATACTATAGTCGTGTTTATTATAGCAGTGTAATGAAAAAAAAAAAAAAATGATTATTTAATCATATGAGACTATATTAGCATAATATTACCTATATTATGGGTAGCTGTATTTTTTTTTTAGTAGAGCCACTATTATTTTAGTAAAAATTACACGTCGAAACAATGGAGTTTGAAATAATTATAAAAAAAAAAAAAAAAACGTATTCTCGATGCGAATAACGTATGTTATTCCCAGTGACTTTAATCCGGAATAATTATTGTGCAATTTTTACATTGTAAAACGATGACATAAGAGAATAATATGTTTACCTTCTACGAGAGGTCACGACTGGGTTTATAATAATAATTTGATTTCGATGTCGAACGTTCATAAAACAAACGAAACCGATTGGTCGAGGTTAATGCAAAAAAAATAAAACCATACAGCGCACGCATGTGACGGCAGACAAATTATGATAATATCTCGGACGACTAAATTCGATGGCGATTCGCACGAGACTTAGACGACTTTGGTTTGTTTAAAGAAAACCTACGACGATGTTCTTCCTAATCGATATCACCTCATTATCCCTGTTTCCGGGTCTACAGTTGAACTGCGACGTAACGATAAAACCTGGTTTCCTTTTGTTTGTTAATTTTAAATTTGAACACGTCGCATCCATTTCACACACGATCGGCTGAGTTTTCGAGAATATTATTTCCTAAATTTCACATCACTTCATTCGTCAGCGATATACTTATCCACTTAATACAATCAAAAAAATAAAAATAAGGATTGGTAAAAATTATTTAAAAATTTGGCTTAAAATTCAACGAGCTTAAAAGAATATTACATTACATACTCCGAAAATTCAAGTGAGATATCGCCTGCACTCTTCCCCACAGTCGCCACCGATTTTATTGTTTCGAATTGATAGGATACATATTATATTATATTTGTGAAAACAGAATTTTCCCCTCAAACGTTCGAATTACACACATACTTAACAGTTTCTTTAGATACTAGAAATAATTTCCCATACACGAATTCGTCTTTCAATCTAGAATCGTGGCGCCGTAATAATAATAGAAAAACGTGATATTTTAATTTGAAACAGGAAAAAACGTTGGACAATATAAATATATTAAACGCGTCGAAATAAGACCCTACAAAAAGTTAGAAACGTTCGTTTCGTAGGTGCACCGGATTAATATGGATTAATATGTATCATTTGAATTGTAAATTGATTTTTATAGTTTTGCGAGAGAGAGTCGCAGTATGAAACGCTGACACAGCAAGTACTCGGATTTCTATAATAAAATTATCAATGTAAATAAAAAATGTTAAAGAATTGTTGTTTCTAAGACTAAAACGTAATAAAATAAATCCATATTAAATCAAATCAGATTTCTCCTAAATAACACAAGCGTATAATGCGCGTCAAGTTTTTATTCCGAACAAAAACACCATATATTATTTATGTACGAAAAATATGAATTATTAATGAGGTTTTACTCTGGGATTTATTTTTATTTTCTATACTTCTACATTCTACATCTCTTCTAGGCAATGGTAAATATTAAAGTAATTTTTATAATAATTCGTACACTATAATATCAAATGTCTGGCGAGCGTAGAGCAGGCGAGTCGCTCACTACACATACTACAGTACTGTTAATTTAATGCAATAACAAAGTTGTACGGAAAAAAAAAAAAGTTCTTGTGAAATTAATTCAAATAAAAACGTTACCGGACGCGACGGTAATTATTTTATAGCGCCAATATTATGTAATAAAATAATAATTTATAAAACAATAATAAATTTAATTTACTTGTTGAATTTAAACGCGATAAAGACATTTCGATAGATTTTTAAATAAATCGATTTACATTTTATATAAATTGTACTGCCTGTTTATTTTTTACGGTCGAATGAAAAATGATGAAAATAAAATTCGTATTAAACATATAGCGCCGACCAAAAGGTCACTATGCAAATCACACGCTATGGAAACGAAATGTTTATTATTGGTGAATTGTAATTTTTAAAATTTGTTACCGATGCTTTCGAAAAACGATTTCGAATTGAAAGAAGTGGTCCTTCTTTCGATCACCTCTATTTCTAAAAAAAAAAAAACACTTAATAATATTATTTGCGATTTCTTATCTCGGTAAGTAAAACGAACACAATTCAAATTAAAAGACGAAAGTAAAATTGCATATTACGAAAAATTGTTGTTTTTCGACCAAACATTGTCTAAATGTAATTTTCAAACGCTCATAGAGAGAAAAGAAAACGATTGTGACTTTTTCACGGTAAAACTCTAAAGTATAGAATATATTCGGAGCAGCAACTCGTAAGAAATTTAGAAAACAATTTTCACGTCTAAACGATCGAAACGCGATTTGCGATTTTGTTGAGTTTTCAATGATCCGAGTTTTGATAGTCAAAAAGCTAATCGAGAATAAAGAACGTTTGTATTTGTATTTTCGACACGCTGCCGCGGCAGGAGAAACTCGCGGGAAATATTATACATAAAATTTTCAAGACATAATGCCGAGAATTGAAAATGTTATTGACCTTTTGTCACGGAGACATAAATACGTAATTACAGTCGTTCGTAGAACACGAGGTTTTTTTTTTTTTTTAGCATACTTTCGATCGTGTATCGGAGTGATCGTAAGACAAATAAAATCACCGAAGACGTTTTCGCGTCTTCCTCTGGTTTCCGAGCTGTATTTTATGCATTTACGAAATGGTTATTTGTTCGGCTTGTACTCTTGTTTACACTTTTCGACGAACTTTGTGTATAATTGAAGTATACGTATCAATTAAACTACGTATACCGCGCGCTCCGTGTACACGGAGGCAATTTATAAATTAACAAAACCATTAAGGA
The DNA here is from genome assembly GCA_948098885.1 of Drepanosiphum platanoidis. Classification (NCBI taxonomy): domain Eukaryota; kingdom Metazoa; phylum Arthropoda; class Insecta; order Hemiptera; family Aphididae; genus Drepanosiphum; species Drepanosiphum platanoidis. The sequence goes on from OX402528.1 coordinate 10,384,724, forward strand.
CAAAGTAAATTGGTGAGTAAAAAAAAAAAAAAAAAACCAAAACAATACGATCGGAAATAAAATAATAAAAAAAACTTTCCGCCCGGTGCGCGCGAAAGTTTTCTTTTAATTAAAAGAAAAAGTCCCGGGATCCAATTAAATTTGATACAACGTCCGTCCGTCCGGCTCGGAATAAACGTAATAAATAATGACGCGTCGTCGTGGAGCGCTTTATCAACGCTTTTGTTATCAACAACACATTCGACGTCGTCGATATCGATTTGACCGCCGCCGCCGCCGCCGCGGTTTTGATCATTTTTACGTAACGGTTTTTGTGCGAACGACGATGCATAATTCATAGGAGGATAAGAAACGAATTCAAATGTTTTTCATCTGAAAAAATCGCGTTTTAAACGTATGCAAACCTTGGCCTTAAATTCGTTTTGAGTATACGTCATTGCACAACGCGTAATTTTTTTTTCCCCCTTTTTTAATTTATAATAATTACAAATGCAACGTAGGCAGATAATCGTCGGCGGGTAGAGGTGCCTCTCCCCGATGGAACATATAAATTATTATGTGTAGAAAAAGCCGTCCGTTAATTTTTATTGTCTGTTAATATTGATAATTATACGACGCCGGTTAACCGTGCGGAGAATTTTAATTTTAGGGTAAAACGCTAAACAATACGAAATACATTATACGTATTATATATATGTATATTATAAACCGTTCGTCCCTCGGATTTTTAACATAACATTAAATCGTACGAAATAAAATTATTATTACATTACGGGATATCAAACGTATTTTTCATAGAATTGCTAATAACAATATGATATCTTGAAATTATGATGTCATTCGTTCTGTAACGTGAGCGAAAAGATAATAATGGCCAAATAAATTGAATATAAAAAAAAATACAAAACATTTTAAAAAAACACGCATACACGCGCACACGCGCGCACACCTATTCAAGTCTCTGAAAGTTTAACAGATAAAATTTAATATTTATTTGGATTTTGTCGATAGCTTCAGCGCCAAAGTTCAGGGAGAGTCTAGCGCGTAGTACACATATAATACGTTTTATCGTCTCGGCCGGCAATCAAATAAAAAAAAAAGGAAAATAAAATAAAAAAGAACCGTCCACTGGCTTTTTGACAAAACGTCGTATTCCGTGCCTCGTTAACTTATTAAAAAAGCTTTAAGACCCTGTTATGAGAAAACATACGAGTTATGTCACATAAGTGCCACTAAAGTTCCGATACATTTATATATATTATATTATATTACACTCCCCGTAATCCCATCCGCCTATATCGAGACCCATAAAGCCAACGCGAAGACATATTATATCTGTCAGCCAATGCGGACGTGCCATAAACGTATGGGGAAATGTTAAAAATTAAATTACGTTCCATAAAACGATATAGGGTTTTTGTTTTTTTTTTTCCTTAATTTTTATATCGCGAAAAAAAGTACTGTCGTTTCGAACGTAGCGATTGGTGGTTTTTTTTTTGTATTGTTTTTAAATACGCGCGTGCGAAATAACCATCTGCGCTGCAGCGTTAAACTATAAATATTAGATAAACCCTTCGGGATGAATAGCATTATTTTTTTTTTTTTTTATTGCAAAACGGTTAAAATGTCAAGTATTCCTGTGTGAAATATAAAATACAAACTACCGTTTCGAGACTAAACTCGTAGGCATAAACTGTGAAATAGAGAGTGACTGCCTCGGCGTGAAAATTTAATTGATATTTTTGACAAATTCGTGAAATAAATCTAAAAGAAAAAAAGGCAGTTGTTTTCATTTTGAGCAATTGGATTTTATACAGAAAATATAATGTTATAACTAGAGCGTGGATTCGAACGCGCAAAAAAGATTCGAAAAATTAAAAAATAAATATACAGGTATACGTCGTCGTTGTTTACAATGCTAAAATGACGTGTGAGATAACCTTTGTACTTGAAAAGCACTGTTTTAGAGCGCCAACAAAGCAATTCAATTCGTATTTAAATACTCTCTACATAGTTATGCGCGATTTTGACAAGGTGAAATGACGAAACAAAAATAACTTTACCTGCTCTGAGAGTTAATTTGATTTTCTGTCTGTCATCTTTTAACATCAAAACAGAGTTCGCAACAATACAACCGGATTCATGATGACACTTTAATTTAGACGTTTAACGTTCTGCTGATAACAAACAAAATCAATCGATTAGAAGAAAAAAAATGTACGCGTGTAACAATAAACAAAATATTTCGAACAAAACAGAAAATTTAAAGACTGACTAGAGAACTCCATCGATTTTCGTCAGAATCGATTCCTCCTCACTCTTCAGAAACATTATCCTATCAAATAGTAGCAGCATTCATTTCGTCCGTCTGTTTATTTCAACTTTGATCTCTCTTGCCGCCTCACCACCGATTATATTGTGTTGTTAGATTATGCGAGAATTATGTTATACCATATAGAAATGAAACAGAGTTTACCTCGGCGAAAATGTGACTAAACTCACAAGACGCAGTAGTATCTCGATTAGTTTGATTTTAATTCGACAACTATTAATAACTTTTTGAAAAAATATACTATCCTTACAACGGTTAAACTAATAAAAAACACCACATTGATAATACCGACCCGACACTCTTTAAACTCTTTTCACAAACGATTTTCAATTGAATGTCTTAAAGCACCAAGCCAACTATCTCGACGATTTTTAAATTAAATTTTTGATTAAATAAAAAACGATACATTTGTATTTTCAAACCAGTATCGCAGAAAAATAAAATCGCTACAAATGAGGAATATAATAACTAATCCCCTCCCTTCACAGCGGTAAATCTTATGAAAATATAAATATCTCGTCGGTTTCCTATTGAAAATAACTGTCCAGACCTCTGACGTTATAATATAACGTATTTGTACACAAAATATTACATTAATAGAGTAATTAATTATTGATGGAAAAAAAAAAAAACAATATCATCGCCGAGGGATAATAATAATAGTCTATTAAACGCGGAAGGCCGTCATTTTGTAGGTTAAATTAACAGAACGGAATATGATTGTAAATTCGTTCTCGCGTGTTCGTCTAATTTAACGTTTAATAACAACGCGCGTAAAAGCGGAAACCGGTACGCACACACGCCATAATAATATATACATATTCATCAAACACCCCCCCCCCCCCCCGTCCGGGCACAGTAATAATAATAATAAATAGGCATTAATTCTTCCAGTCCGTAGTAATTGAATTATTATCATTATTATATTATGATTACTTTTCCATTTATTACGATACACGAGTAATATATTATTGTCCGGTGTGCTCGCGCGTCGATTTGCTCTTGTTGTTTACACGCACGTCGAAACGCGCGATAGCGTTTATGCACATCGCTGTTGGCCGATCGTTTTGGTTTTTTCGAGTACGCAATACGAACGCGGCGGATTCGAAACGACGACGTTTCTTCGTGTACCGTATAATCCGGTGACGCCCGTCTCGACGTGGCCACGTCGTGGTTCGGGCGTCGCTGTCGCAATACCTATTCTTCGGGAGGGTGCTTGTCGGCGACGCGATTTTGTTTTTTACGCAGCGAGGTCCAGGAATTACTTCCGAACACGCGAGTTTTTCTCTTCTCGTGACTGCACGACGTCTCCGTTTCAAAACGTGTAAATATTGGCGTGTCAAACGGGGTCGTGCGTTTTTACTACCGCAAAACGGGCGCGTCTCGATAAATTTGCCTGCGATATGTTTTTTTTGAAATCGCCACCGTCTCAATAATATCCCGCCGATACACTATTTATCGCGACGCACTCGGGGGGGGTGTTTTCTTTTTTATTTCGTACCGGATGCGATCGTAGTCCTTCGGAACGTCCCGAGGGGGATACAGAAACGATATTATAATTGATAAGGTGTCGTCCTTTGAACGCCGCCGTTACGCGATTTTCCCCTCGCGGCGGCGGCGGCTCGCCAAACCCGAAGTCCAGACACGTATCGACGGGAAAACGCAAAGTGCAATAAAACTTAAATCGTTTCGTCGACGCGACTAGCTGCTGTTACGACTGTTTTCGATAACAATCGAGCCAATAACATCATTGTAATGAATTCGTTTGTACCTACGCGAAAAGCGCATATTGTAATTTATTTCTACCCGCGCGGACCCCGAAAAGGAAAGCGTTTGCTTTCCACGTGGCCATCTGTTAGGAATTGTCGGCAAAACGTATTGAACTTGGAATTTACCACGTTTAAAACATTATTTCTTTTAGGACTTCATTAAATACGTATTTTATGTTATGTGTACACATTTATTTTCATACAATACACGAGAAATTTTCCATTCAATTTTCAAGATTATTTTGTCGACGTGTTACGCGTAAAACTCGAATATTTCAATTACCCATCTATAAATAACGATAAAAAGTCCAAATATTTAGAAAATTGTAGTGCATTTACGTACTTATATTCGGTGAGAATTTCATGTTTCTGCGATAATTTCTTTTCGAATTAGAAATTAAAAAAAAAATGTATCTAAAACCGGCGGGAATACCGTAAATACTGCCTTTGTTTGTAATTTTATCGTCAGTTTTTTAAATCATTAGATAAGTAAATACATTTTGTATAAAACATTTTATATCTACATGATAAATAGGACAATACTATATACGAATAATATGATATTATTTTTGTTCCGTGTTGTCGTTGATAACATACGACGTCTAGGATATCTCTAAACATGGGCTTAGTAATTTGTTTTGGTGGTCAGACATGTTTGTTATTCTCTGTGCGTAAGTTAAGACTAACACGGTCTCTAAAACATCCTAGGGAGAAACACGATCCTTGTTCTCCCCCTAGACGGGGCTACTCCTACTGATCGATACGTCAAAACAATTATAAGCGCTAGGCCGCATTTATAAAAACGTACGAAACGACAATATGGAAACGGAAAACGCGCACTTGGGCAAAAAAAATCATAGAGTCCTTTCTCGTTGACGGCGTTATAAAATCCAAGTGGTCCGGAGGGCAACGATATAGAAGAGGGGGGGGCCGGATCAGACCACAGACGGGCCAATGTTTTACGTTTTTATTGCGATGTTCGAGTTTTATATGATTATAATATTATGTGACTCGACGTGAAAGACCGCGAATTCTTGTAGCCTCATTCGAAAAGATCGCACGTAGCGAAAACATTAATTCGTTTTTAAAATCAACTAAAAAATGTAACGTAATCCCGTTTGATTTATTTCTAATTTCAAAGAAAAATCACGACAAACCGTCGTCGTATAAGTACATACGATTGCTGCGGATCTATGTCGTGCCTATGAAGAAAACATGAAAATTAATTCACCGCGTACACGAGTAGTAGGTATATATATATATATATCGATCGAGGAGTCGAGGAAAGGGGGAACCTTCATAGACGAAAGGACTAAGGAAATTCGTGGCGGTGGCGTGCGCAAAGTTCGTGCACCCCGTCGTGCGTATAGGTTCGACCGCCGACAGCAAACAAGTCTGCAGTTTTCTACGAGTATGGAAATGATATTAAATATTTAGTGGGCACGTCTCCCGGATTGGGAGTTTTGTGGCCCCTGGGCAAAGGGCATACGAAGTTTTCATAGGTTTTCTCGACGTGTCGGTTGTTTTAGGAACGACCGACGATTGAATTTTATTTCAACGATACTCCTTCGGACATCGCACGTTATCGAAGAAGGTGAAGTTCATTGCGAACGATTCGATAGTCGCCGAGGCAGCCACAAATCTCCGAATCATCATCGTCCAATACTATTGGAAACAATTCAATAGAAGAGAAAAAATAAACTTCAGAGATATTGAATATTATTCTTAATATTTTTGACGAGTTTAATCATTTGACTTATTTTTCCAAAATAAACGAATTGTATTATTATAATTACAATTATTATAATTAATTATGTTACTATAACCGATTGTAGATTTCATACGCGTTTTATTTGAAAAATGCCGATTTAATTTAAGAAACGTCGCTTTTGAATTAAAAAAACCGTTGTAAATTAAAAAAGTGGATTTTACTTTTGCAGAATGGATCCATGAAAAAAAGAAAAAAGGCAAATTCAGCACTAGTAGAGTTTCAAAGTAAACTAGATCGTAACGTTATCTCAAAAAATTGACGTTTTATTGAAATATGTTATTATAATTTCAAATTCTACAGACAGCCAAGTTGTCTACGATTAAAACGTTTATATAAGGTTCCCGAAATTTATTTGAAGTTTTTGAGTCATTGACATTCACTCAAGTGGACGATATATTCCTCTATATCGAAAATATTTAGACTATGATATTACCATCTGACATGATATTATTACTATGATTTGAATTGATTATTTGAAATGTTATTTTGCATACCAAAAGATGTGTTTCATAGGCGTCAAAAAGCTATGCAAGTGTGGCGTTGTCATTTCAAAAAGCACCTGCCAATTACCAAATAATATAAAAATTAAAATTAAATATATACGTTAATTTTTTTCATTCGATTTTGGTAATTCTTTTGTATTTTCTGTAAAATTGATTTTGTGAATTTTTTTCTTAATATCAACTAAATAGTGAAATCTAATTGACTATTATTGTTTTCAAAGCAAGTTTAAGACTTTCTTTTAAATTCGTTTAAGCTTTAGTCAATAGAAAAAAGTACACCTACGCCGAGAAATATTTCTGTAAAAAGTGTTTTCGCGTCATAACTACTCGTATATTTTAAATTTTATCGGTGGATTCGGGATTATATTATTCGGGAGCACCGGAACGGATCGATAAGAGTAACAGAAATCATTGACGACGACGCTCGTCTGTAATTTAATGTTTTTTTTTCGAAACGATTTTTGGCATCCGACGCGTTCAATAGGTATATTATGCTTCCTCTGCAACGTTTGGTCACGCCTATAATTGGTAATGTTTTGTTTGAAAATAAACTTCGCTTGAAATACGTTTTACTCGTGTTTAAAACAAAAACGAAAGGTTGAAGAAATCGTGTTTGATTCCTTAGAATTCGTAGTTTTCAATAAAATACTCCTAGAACAATATCGTAGCGTTTATACGAAATGAAATGTTGAACTCGGGCCACGAGCATAAAATTACTATAGTTTGCCTGTACGACGTACACGTGAGTGCGCGCGCGCGCGCTCCAAGTCCTGTGCCGTCCGACGATTAGCCGAATCCCGCGCAGTGTAGAAGAGGAGACGAGGGTTGGCGAATTCGAAACAAGGGCCCTCTTATACGTATACGCATCATGTACGTATGTATAAGTATCGCCGCCGCCGCCGCCGCGTGCATGTTTGCGTGCGCGTGTGCCGCGTGTGTGTATGTGTGTGCTCGTATATGTATAATTATTGATTATTGCCCGCGATTTCGCGAAAAAGGGTGCTTTTCGGGTCGCTTTCGGGCGAAAGGACCGCGTGCGAGCGCGGGCGCAGGGTAGTTCGCCGGTGCGGTCCGAAAAGGACGAGGAGGGTCGAGAGAGAGAGAGAGAGAGAGACGTATAGACGGCGGGAGAACTGCACACGCGCGCTCTCTCCCGTGCTACACACACACGCGCGCGCGCGCATATATATATACGTATATCGGGATCGGGGACGGGGTGGAGAGGCATTATTTTTACCGCAATGAAAGTCGGTTGTATTAAAATCCCACGACGACGACGGCGACAAGAAGCGGGGGGTGGCGGTGAAGGGTTGGAAGGACGCGACGGCGAGGGGGCGCGTTGCCGTTGGTAACCGTTCGGACGCAATCATGTGTAAAGCTCGCGCATTTACAATCCGCGCCGCCGAGTATACGAGGCGGTGGCGGCGGCGGTCGTATACATTATTTTGCGTCCGGGGCGAAATCTCGGGATGGAAAACGGTCCTTTATCCTTTCCTTATATTCTTTCTTTTTTTTTTTTTCGCGTACCCCGCCGCCGCCGCCGTCGCACAACTACTACTCTTCACGATTCTCCTTCTTTTTTTTTCCCCCGTTTTTCTTATTTTTTTTTTTTTTTTTTTTTTAACCCCACCCGGGAATATAAAGAGGAGTTTCCTTTTTATCGGACGGCAATATAACCAACCCCCTCTCCGCCGGCCGGCGTCTCTGCGCGTTTCTTTTTTTCCATCGGACGACGGGATTGCTTTTCGATTGGTCCGCCTTTTTTATTTTTAAGGTCCGACGGTTTTATTTTTAAATTTGTTTCAACGCAGCTCTCCTCCCACACACACACGATACCTATAATATTATGCGATACATAATCCGTCACGATATATTTACATATATTATTTATGGTTCTCCGCGAATTGCATAAAGAAAACTCAAATTCAACCACGTCTATCGGCACTTGTTTTACGTTGGACGCGCGTATTAAAAAACCCTACTTAAAGACCTTACCCGCGTGCGCAAACACAATGCTTATTATTAAAATTATATAACGTGTGAAATTATAATAGTCGGGCAAACTGTATACGTTTTGTGTATATAATAAAAAAAAAAAAAAAAAAACAATAACAGGTTATTGATTGAACATTAATCGAATTTTACCTTAATACTTAACGCGATCGAATTCGTGTGATATCTACGTATAGATACAGACGTATTGAACATTTTTTTTAACGCTATCTCTAAACATATTTTATCAGTCGTGTGAGCCTTTTGAACCGTTGAATTTGAAACTACGTGCTCTGCGTGCACTGCGCTGTGGTCGTGCGTGGAGTTGTAACGCGTAAGAGCCGTTGTACCTGAAACACTAATCGACGGCATACGCATTTAAAACATACCGTTCGTCGACCGCAACGGGAAAATACGTTTTATTACCTGGTCTGACTGCGCCTTCGATACCAACTCGATTTCGAACGATACCGCTGAGAGATCGAGTGCTGAAAACAAAAACTCACATTACTTATGTTGTTAACGATCGACAAATTATTAATTAAACAAACGCTCTGTTGTGTGTCAAAACGCTATTTTGTCGTGATGGACTCGCTTTGTTGTATAACCACGATATCTCCCGAGTAAATTATTATAGATACAATATTAGTGTCGTGTTCTCCTGTAAAAAAAAAAAAACAAAGCATATTAAACAATATGGCTAATAAAATTTCAACGAAAAATTAGAAATTAGAATTTTTTTAATGGCTTTTAGGTACAAACGGGAAACAAATTATTTATTTATAAATTTCTAAAGGGCCTGGAATATGTAAATAGGTTTATAAGTTAAAAATATGAATAAGTCCACTTTTTAAAATCGATTTAATCAGAAAAATTTCATTTGGTATGATTAAAATACCTATAATTCAGGTAATTGTAATATGTTAATACAGTACAATTAATTGTATTTAAAAAAATAGTTTTTACAGTAAATCTGACAAATTTTAAAAGTCATTTAATACAGCGGTCGCCAACTGGTGGTCCGCGGTAAAAATTTGATGGTCCACAGAAAAATTTGAACATTATTTGTAATGTTATGAGTTTATAATCGTAATTTTCGAAAGTAGTGTATAATACCGCTGTCTGTAGATTCAGTTTACAACAAATAAGAATAAACGTATGATAATATTGTTTATTTATTTATTATCGCATGTTATAAAATAAATAGACCTAATTTCCAACGATGGTGGGTTATTCAAGACATGAGTATAAGATATAAGTGGTCCGTAGAATTTAGAGTTATGGAATTAGTGGTCCGCGAGGTCCAAAAGGTTGGCGACCTCTGATTTAATACATAGAATAACGACTACCGTGGCAATACTATAACATTATTTAATTTTAGATAAAAATTATAATATATCGTCTGCCGAAAATAGCTTGATAAGTACAACTGACGAAATAACCATAAAAAAAAGTAAATAAGTAGAACTTGTTTAGAAAATATCGCCGTTCTAGAACAATCATATAATTCGGACGCGTAGAAGATGTAAAATATAATTTAGTATCCACGTTCTATCGACTCGACGACAATAATTGAAGTGCATTCGAGACCAAAAACAGGACGAAGAGGGTAGTCAATGCCCCTGATTTAACTATTTATAGTTATAAATTTATAATAGAACGATATAAAGTTATTATATTGATGAAAATTCCGATTGATCGTCAAAGTCAGTTGAAACGATAATAATTATTGTACGCGCGAACATTCGGAATATGTATTGGAATGTGTCAACGACACCAAAGATAGCACAGATAATATAAATCTCGACAAAGATATCCGTAAAATAATATTATACCATCAAACGTTGTCGATGTCGCGGTTGTATTTTTAAGATTATTATACCGTGTGCGACGAATTAGCAATTATTGCTACGTGACTGCCGATCGAATCGAGAGGTCGTTTTCAGCGCTCGAATGAATACGCATCTCGCTATCTATCGCCTACTATAATTATTAATATACGAGCACATTGAAAACGGACGCGAACACGACCGATGTACACAGCTCTAGGGTTGAAAATCCGAGAGAAAAAACCGCGTCGACGATTAGACTTTTCGTCAATCGAATGCAGACATGACGTCAGATTACTAAAGTTCCGCGTGGAGTAGTAGCAGTAGGAGGAGGGCAGAAGAAAAAGCTCTAAAACGCACCGCGTAGGCGATAACGATACGATGTGTACCGCGGGGCAATCGAATCGGACGGAAACCGTCGTCGTCGCGGGGAAAACAACAAACGGGAGGCGTAAAAATGATAGAATAACACGACGCGTTGCTCGCGCACACGTGGCCCGCTCCTGCCCGCGCGAAATCATATTGTTGTACTCGGAGACAACGACGATGATATTATAGTAATAGGTTATATATTATATATACGAATACTATCGCGCGAACGTGTGCGATTGGACACGGGCGCGCTCGCGGACGGGAAAAATTTGCATTCCCACGACTGTCACGGCCGCACGACGACGACGACTGTGCGGCGGAAGAAGAAAACCGCACGCACTCGTCGTCGCGTCGGTCGCGCCCGGGGTCCAGTGTCGATAAACGGACCGACGAAATAATAATAACGATAATATATTATTATTATTATATAAAACTGGTAATAATAAATAATAACTTACGTGCAGGTATTATGTGTACGCGTATATACACCGTGCGACCATGGGCGTTGCGCTGTCGGCGGACTGGCGATTTTTTCCGCAGCCTCTTCCGTCGCCGTCGCGTCGTTACGCACCGGTGGGTGGTCCGTCACGTTTCGTTCCGGCACACGGAAATTAACCCGAACCGATCCGATTCGTCATTATCATTACAATGATATCACACCCTGTTTATTATTATTATTATTAAATTATATCGACACACACACACACACACACACACACACACTCTACCACAGATCGTGTTCAATTGCCGCATTATAAATATTTTATATACGATATATTATTCTATTTTGATTTTTTTTTCTTCTTCTCCTTCATTCATCTCGCGTCATAAATAAAATTAAATATAATATTATGTATATACATACGATTCAGCCCGAACACAATATAACGCGACGTCGCATTGTGCCGTCGTCGTCGTCGTCGTCACCGTCGCCGCCGGTCGTCCGTTTACCGTCGTCGTATAGGTTGTAAATAATAATGCGTGACGTAATAGACTGGCGCCGCCGCCGCCGCCGCCGCCCGTTTTGGGGCTTCTGACCGTTTCCATTTCCGGTGTCGTCCGGACGGTTCTGAGGAAGTGAAAAAAATATGTATACGCGCGTGATATCGGTAAGTAACGCGAGACGAGCTTTTCAACCTTATCTATACGTGTGTGGGTTGGGGGTTTTTTCCAACAAACGATTTTCAAACTCGATACGAAACTCGTGAGTTTAGCACACACGTTTGGACGACACGAACAAGACTGAAACGATTAAGACTGATTAGAGAAAGCCGCGGTGGTTTTCGTCCGAACCGATTTCACCCCATTTCCGGACCGGATCTAGCTTTGTGTCGGTGTAACAATATAACAACGGGTTTCTTTTATTTTATAATTCGGACTTTGGACACGGCTGCATATATTTCATAAATCGCAGACGACCGACTGCGAGTTTTCGCGATTATTATTTCATAGATTTCATTATCGCCTGATAGTCGAATTAAAGAAGAAAACTTACTACGAAAAGGTGAAAAATTATTAAAATTTTGAGCCTTCTCCGTGGTGAAAAGAATTGGATACATATATATCGAACATTATTTACTCCGTAGATTACACACCGCTTCGTTGTTTTAAATCTTTGAGATTTATATTTATATTATGTGTGAAACAAAGTCCCCCCTCCGGCCCTCCCCAAATAAAAAGAAAAGAAATATTCCAATTACGACCGCGGGTCTTTCCATTGCGAATGTTATTAACGCGAGTCGATATCGTTTTGGGCCCGTCGTCTCCGATTACGAATAAATAATTAATCTGGAAAGTCAATCTGATTTATAATAAAATCGTGAAATTACACGTTGTTAGACTTTCACTACGGCAAAACATAGATGTGATACGAACAAACAACCGACTTTGTAATAATACGACGACGCGCGACGTGTCGAAGTATTCCTCTACGAGATTAATTTCATCCGATCGGTTTTAAATCCTAACCGAAATCCATATTTTTCCGAGCTAATCGTTTTGATTGAAATCAAATATTTCGATGTTAAATTAAACTAAAAGAAGCGAAAACTATTTTATAATATTTTATTTACTATACTCGCTGTAGTCCCCCGGCCTGGCCGTATGAAAGGCCTCGGTCGCGATTTTCCTCTGGGGCCTCGTTATTTTTTTCTCCGCGTTAAACCTTTCTATACAACGAGAAAATACTCAATCGAAATGAGTATTTGTATCTCTCCCGAGGATTTATTAAAATAGAATCACAATTATATTTCGACGATGTAGTATAATATTCAATGGGCAGCGCGGCAGCGGGCTTTTCGGCCGATAATAGATAATTTCGTATTTAAATATTAACGACGAAACATAATCATACAAAACGAGATATTTAAAATTTTCGTAATAGTCGAACACAATTATTTAAAAAAAAATAACAGAACAATAGGTCAATTTTAATTATTATTTTACGAACGTTTAACCGATTTTTCATTGAACGGAAAAAAGAAGCTCAAGGCCTCGTGCGCGTTCGCGACCCTGGTCGAGCCGACACTGAGAGTACTTATCGACTGCTGAATTGTTTTTTAAACGCGTGTCTCGTTCGTTAAGATAAAAGAAAGATTAATACTATTATGATACACGATTACATGAATATAGTATTGGGTAAAATCAACACTATACAGTAAGAATTGATTTTCACGTAAGGGAGGGGGAGGGGGGTGCACAACCCTGAGATGATTATGAGTTATGACTTATGAGCATTTGACTTTTTTTATATGACCGAATATAAAAAAGACCCTTAGATAAATATTTTAACGCTGATACAATAAGAAGTGATATAATGATATATACTAATAAAAGTATAGTTTACTTAGGTTAGGTAAAAATATTACTAAGTTGTAAATTTAAAAGCGAAAAAAGAGGGGAAAAATAGAATTTTCATACTATTAAATAGTTAAATACTATAGAATCGACTGAATTATGATACATATAAATAATATTTATTATTCAATAGTTTGAAAATAAATATTATTAAATGTACTAAGAGAACTTCAATTATGCATTTGAGGAAGGTATACGCATGCCAATTTTCAATTCGTTTAAATAACTACTACGATCGTTCACATTAATTTTTCGACTTGACTAAATAGTAAAATTACCCACCGACCCGACAAACCCTCTGGAAGTATTTTACTTGAATATTTTTTTAATATACTATTTATATTATTTATGGATATTAATATGTTCGTCTACTATTTGTAACACCCTATGTGAATATACGGAAAAATACTAATTTAAAACTGTCGACGCTTTAAGAGACTGAGTAAATTTGTAAAATTTAAGTTTCTATATTTGGTTTGTGGTAAAATATTTTTAAAATTGTTAGAACTTGGAGTTTTGAAAAATATTACCAACTACATACTTAATTTGTATTAGTGTTTTCGTGTCACAGAATGGTTCAATCAGAGCCTTCGAAAAATCGTCATGGTTGCACCGTTTCGACTTTGTTTTTATATTATTATCAGCCAAAAAACCTGCCGAAATCCATAACAAATATAAATTAGATATATAAGATTTACGATATGTTTACAATGGGAGCAGTATAACAATGATTAAAATCGAAAAGAAAAAAAAAAATGGTAGACCTTCGTCGGCAATAGCACCAATCAGACCAGGGTCGATATTGATATTTATTGAAATTATTATGGTCGGATTACCATTTTCTTCTCGACGACTTCAAACTAGGTGTTTTACACTTGCCATCGTGTAACGCAGGGGTGGCCAACGGGTCGATCGCGAGATGAATTCGAGTCGATCGCGACTCTCTTTCGCATTTTCTTTTGAATTTGTTGTGTAGTAGTATACCTATAGTTATAGTAGTAATGAGTTAAAAGTAATAATTTGTAAAATTAAACTGTAAAATGAAACATTAACAATAATACTTATTTGTATTCTAAATAAAAATAATAAAAGAAGTGTAGCACGCGCATGTACATATAATATATTTTTATTTTAGAAAAACACAGAGGTCGATCACAAGTCTATTAAAGTTGGCCCGCACCCCCGGGTGTAACGTATAGACTCGTATTGTGCGAGTTGCGGGGCATTTCGTAGTCCGAAAATCCTGACAATCCGAGTAAAACAATCGTGAAACCTAAACGCGGCCGTTTTGAAACGTCCGAAACTCGAAATCGGGTCTCACGATACATACTAAACCCGTTATTACCGTCGAAACCGAGTGTTAAACCGGCGGCGGGCGGGCGCGTGTGAGATTGTCTTCGTCGCGCGAGCTCGAACCTCGTGACAGGCAGCTGTTGATGACATAATATTCAGATTCAAATAACGACAACAATAATAATCGGAGTCTCTCGTCGACGATATACACACCGCGGAGACACCTCGCGCTCCCGCCGCCGCCGTCGCCGCCGTTCCGGGTAATCGGTTCCGTCGATAATTTTTATACAACAACGCTCCGGGGGAAATGTTAATAATTCGATCACAGTCCTGGGGAGAGGGTGGGGGGGGGGGTTGGCTGATCCAAATACGAATTCACATTGTGATGCGTGTGTCGGACGCGACCGCCCTCCACGCGCCGCGCCGCATCGCAGTCACAATCACCGGAGTTAACCAACCTTGACAATCATACCGTGCACGTACTACCCTTTTCAAATTAAGTCACATACCGTGTATAACCTCATTAAAAATTATGACAGGTAAATCAGGTGGCTCGGATAGGTTATCACACGCCGACGGTGGCCAACACACGCACACATATCGTATTCTGATAACAATGGACGCCTAGAGACGTGTATAATAATAATAATAATATTATATATGAATGTGAACGAGCTATTTGTCATTATTACGACAACCCGTCCCTCTCTCTGTCTGTCTGTATGTCTCTATCTCTCTCTCTCCCCCGTTTCATTTGTTCCGACAAACGTCATAATAATAATATAATAATAATAATAATAATCATATTATTGTGTATAATATAATGTATATGAATACCGCCGGCATTGTTGAACGTAATGATATGTATACACATATTTTATTATTTTCATCGGGAACGTTACTTTTTTTCATCGGCCTTAACAACGTCTGAGAGAGTAGGGATTTCTACTAAACGCGATGCGCCCGGTGACGAGACGGATGGTAATGAAGTGCATCAGAGAAGAAAACAGTCACACTGTGCACAGTGACTATAGTATACCGAGGCGATCGGCCGCTATCAGATTGAATTTTCTCGTAGCCCTCACCCCCCCGCCAACGCCGCCAATAGTACGACAAAAAAGCATATCGAAATGGCATAATAATAATAATATAAAGATGATAACCTCATTCCGACGGAATTGGAAACACTTTATCAATCATACGTACACTTTTTCTCTCTCGCGCGCGCACGCGCACACACAAATAAATGATAGGAGGGACGACCGCGACGACGACGGCGACGAAAACTACGAGACGGAGAGAGAGAGAGAGAGAGAAAAAGACCATATTAAATTAACGTCTATTTCGATTTTCTCCTTTATTCAGTCATTACTATTATTATTGTTGTTATTATTATTATTATTATTATTATTTATTAGTAATAGTACTCGTGGTATTGTTATTTATATATTTTCAACGGTCACGAATAGGAAACGCGAAAGAATCCAAACGAAAGCATTATAATACGATACGTTATTGTTATTAGACACGTGTAATAAATCGGAAGAGCGAAAGAAAGAAAGAAAAAAAATGCACTTAAATGTAGATCACGTCCGTCGTATCCGTCCGTGCGTCCATTTTACCGATATTTTTCATCCGGCAATTATCGCAGGGCCCTAGCCGTCCGGGGTGACTGATCTGCGCAGCATCCTTAACATTGGATTTCTGTACGCCGATAATGTGACAATAGTGAGCACTGTTGTTTCATATCGTTTAAAGAAACCTGACGATGAAATTTAATGACCGCTTCTGTTCCCGCGATAATCGCGCGCTCGTTTGCTAATCGATTATTATCTATTTCGTGACCGAAACACGGACGTAACACTACACTATAAACGTTTCGATAATATGATTGTCGAATATAAAATATAAACGACTAAAACATAGTTTTTTAGTTTTGAAATTTTAGTAATCGAATATTGTCTATTATCACACAACGTACGTTCAAAATTGTCGCGAAATACGCAAATCGAAACGTTTCCAAAACACTATAACGATAATAATTATTTTATCAGTCGAACGAAATGTGTGTTGAGAATTTTTAAGAATTTTTCCGCCTGCCATCGGGCTTATTATCGAGTAACGGAAAGTATTAGAAGATTATAAATTGCTTTATTACCTCTTCGTTGTTCACGTTGAAGTTATAGAGTGCAAAATTATCTACAACAAGATACTCGGTCTTTTCTAGCATCATCATCGTTTTCTTCTTCCTTAAAATCGCCAAATCGAGAAAGACCGACGAGTAAACGGAAATCCGATACGGATCCCACAGTAACGAGTTAAGCTGTAATGGCCTCCGTTATATTTTAACGCCAAAAGTTTATAAGGGGCTAAAGTTTAAAGCTTAAATGTTTCAATGGGTACTTTATTGCCTTGATAAAAATCAAAATATTAGAAAATAAACGGCCAGCCGAGTACACCTATACGCGGTGTAATAAAACGACGTGCCCGCGTCCGAAACTGCAGTTTGTCGCGGGATTTTCGTTCGTCGACAATAGATACAAACACGAAAACAATATGATTAAATCAATAAACGTCGATTGCACGTATGTATTACGTCGACAAGTAGTATCGATCGTTATTAATCACGCGAGTAATCGGTGAAATAACACGATAGATTTTCCAAGAACGTGAAAATAAAAAATCATGTACTTACTAATAACTATAATGTACCGTGAGATTAAAAGAATAGAAAAAACGATCGCTAACGATTCCGTCGACGAACGGCTGTGAAATATTTATTTCGCAACGAGATTTGACGAAAAATTGGCTACTTTATCGGGTACAGTAATAATTGCGAGAGAAAAAATGAAAAAGTACGTATCGGAAAATAATGCCGGCCCCCACGACGACGACGTATTGAATTACGATTTACGCGTACGCCTGCCGGTATATAGACATAAAGCTGCCGGTATAAAGAACCTTCATTACACCGTGATCGCATTCGACACATCCGGTCGCCAGTAGTTTTTGCTAATCGGGGACCCGCCGAAAACCTCGGCTCGCGGCACGTTCCCTCGTTTCGAAAATGATTCCTTCCGTCGCCCCGGACCGCTACTGCCAATCCCTGCAGGGTCAGCTATAATTGGAATGATATCTACGGCCGGCCAGTGGCGCATCTCTTACCCTAGCTCGCGCGCACACGAAGCCAATCAAGGCGGTAAGACTTTTTTATATATATATATATATATATGAGCAGTGTCCTTAGATAACGTTTTTCATCCGGCTGGCCACACTATATTCTACCGTCCTCTCGCTCGCGGGATTTTAATAACTGGTACACGCGCACGCCATCGACTGTTGGCTGGGATTTCCAAAACGAGATAAATAAAATAACATACATCTAGATCCCGGAGGAATGAAAAAAACAAGCGTTGGAAATCGGAAAAATACCCACGGATATAATATGACGTCATATCCTTTAGTAACTCATTCATGTCTCTCCGGGTACATTTCATAGAGACGGAAATATAAATAATACCTGTACGGTTGTATCGAATCAACAATGACTGGACTCGGAGTCGAACTGGCGCAAACGGCAGGATCCGATCGTGTGGACCCATCTTGGTTTCTTCACTTCACTCTGTAAATAAAAAAAAAATTGTTGTTCTTAAATTTATATATACACGCGTGGTTTGTATTATGAGAGAAAGTGCTACGAGCGTGGAAGGGGGGGGGGGGGTGAA
The DNA here is from genome assembly GCA_948098885.1 of Drepanosiphum platanoidis. Classification (NCBI taxonomy): domain Eukaryota; kingdom Metazoa; phylum Arthropoda; class Insecta; order Hemiptera; family Aphididae; genus Drepanosiphum; species Drepanosiphum platanoidis. The sequence continues at coordinate 10,403,166 of OX402528.1, forward strand.
GAGAGCAACTACCCTCAACATTTAAGAAAACCTTTAGATTTGTTGTAAATAATTAAGAAACGATAGTTAATGTAAATGAAAAGACGAAAAGGCGATTATCTATTTGTATTCTGTCGGGATGGTTTAATTTTATTGATAAATATATAACTGTATGACTAGGGTGTTATTTTATAACGAAATAATAATATTATATAAGACATTAAAAATTCAAAAAATTTCAAATAAAATATGAATTCGTTAAATAACTGTTGTTTTACTATTGTGATTAAGTTGAATAAAGTTTTTTTCAAACAATTGGTATTTAATTCTTTTATTTTTAATAACTTATATATATATATATATTACTAGCTGACCCGGCAAACGTTGTTTTGCCATATATTTCCAGTGAATTTTGCAGTATAAAAAATAACTGACTTATTGTAAGTGCGTGGCGACGACGGCGTCTACGATTGAAAGAGGAATGGTGCGCGCACGCACGCACGCAATTTCGGTAAAAGTTATGTAATAATATATGACGTTGCGAAATCCATACCTTTTGCGTAAACGTCGTCGGGTTTTCGCTTTAAAATTGTATACGCCTATCGAGCCTATCGACCAATGACTATAGATTTGCCTGCGATCGTATTCGACCGACCAATGAAAAAAGTTCTATTGTTCATCGCACGCACGCAATTTCGATAAAAGTTATGTAATAATATGATATTGCAAAATCAATTTGTTTTTGGTAAAGATCGTCGGGTTTTTTGATGACATAATAATCTATTCATATAAAATGCAAATTACTCGCTGATCGTTGCATCTCAAAATCTAGCCCGTGAAAAGTTTACCCCTTCTTTTAAGGGTTAAATTTTGAAAATAAGTTTGTAATTTATTTATATACAATATACATCCCCCTAGGGGAGGTGCTCAAAAGAGGATTTTGTATTATGAAAAATTACTAACCTATTGTAAGTATGTACGTATATATTATGAAAAGTTTATGAAACACGTATATATATTATATTTGAAAATGATTCGCAAAAAAATTTATAAACAATGATAATGGTCACTATGGTTACAGTATAGGTATACGTACATATGTATAAATGGGTTATATGATATAAATGGGCTGACTTTTTCCCATAACCAATAGCAACCATTTAAAATTTCAAAAGTACATCACAAAATTCCCGTTTCAGCACCTCCCCTAATTGGGTTTTTTCAAATTTTTTTTTTCGTAAAAACCTTCTCCTGGCAATTACGAACAATTCAAAAAAAATTCGAGCCAAATCGGCCCAGCCGTTCTCAATTGATGAATTGTTTTACATTTTTAGCTCTATTTATATATATATATAACCGTTCCAGAATATTCTCGGCGCTCGACACATATAAATATTGAAAAAAAAACTATTCTATCTTTTAAGTTGGACCACATTAGGCACATTATAAATGGTTACCGAATTTTATCAAAATCCGTTCAGTAGTTTCGGAGTTTATCGCGAACATACATCGTGACACGAAATTTTTATATATATAGATATATTATATACATTATACATACGTATGTATATAGGTGGGCTATTAGTGGGCCTCAAAGATTTGTTTATAAAATCGGTGTTCCTCACAACTAAAAAGGTTGGGAACCACTGTATTGGCCCATAATGTGCTAGGTATGATGACAAATAACATTGTACGACTATTATTCCCATTGCAAGCGTTACTTTTAACAACCCGTAATGATGGCATATATTCTGTCGACGACGAGTCACAGAAGACGCGGAACAGATACCCGCCGAGTCACTTATTTTTTGGCAAACCGCGCGATTCGAACACACTGCCCTCGCGCCGCCACCGTAGGGGCCGTGACGGTCCGAAGCTAAAAACGCCCGTCGAAAAGACCACAAAACGAAACTATTTATATATACGAATATATACAGCGATACAGTGTTTCCGACGTAATTGGCGCACGAAAAACGCGCGTGCGGTGCCACCGATTGAAAATTATATGGGAAATATCACGGGGACGCACGTTTTTATTCGCGTTGACAGAATTCGTGTTTCGTGTCACTCGCAGCGCGCTCGCACATACTTGTGTAAATATATATATATGTATACACAAACATTTATTCGCGCGAAATCCTCGGGGAGGGACGGACTGACGAAAGGAGTGGCTTTCGCACAAAAGGGATTTGCACCCGGCCGAGGGGAACGCGATGCTTTATTCATGCGGCGTATCTGGCCGGGACCTTTGAACTTTTTGCAACAACGACGACGACGACGAAGACGACGACGATCTAAGAATAAATACATATTGAGCGTAAAGAAATTTGTCCGAGTACGCATGGATAACGGCGCGGGCTGCCCCCACCCCCTCTCACCGTCGAGTTTCGACTGCGACTAGCTGCGGCGACGATGGAAGTTTTCTTTTATTCATGTTTTCCCCTCCGACAAACCCTTTCTCCCTGCCAACTCTTCTCGGCGTCTTCGACGCTCATATATATATATATATATATATATATATACCGTACACGCGTTGATCGATTTTTTTTCCCTTTCTATCCGTCAATGAATCAAACCCGGAACACCGCGTGTCACGCAAAAACTGAATTTCTCGATCGAAACGAACACAAATCCCACGTCTCCGAATCGATACACGGCACACGGCGGACACTATAGACAGAACTAAATTGATAAACAGACTGTCGTCAGAGTACGATAATAATTATTATACGGTCGATATGACCGATTCGTCGAGACAAAATAACGTGATATTTTTACTCTTTGTCCGAGTTATAACTCATCTGATACGGCGATAGACAGATAGTGTTGAAATATAATATATCGTTTGAGGTGGTTAATTATTGTAGTACTCGAATTTTCACTTTATATTATGCATATAACAATATACATAGCGAACGGAGAACAATAAATAATGTATTTCGAAAAATTAAACTATATATAGCGATAAAACTTATAAAAATTATAAATAATTACAATTCGCATTGTTCACGAGCCACCGATTTTAATTTGTTGCGAAAATACTCGTCCGCTGTACATGTATGTGTGTACAAGTGCGAGTCTTATTAAATTGTTTCTACGGAGAGTTAAAGGCAATAGATATTAAGTGTCCAAAGGTGTCTGCAGTACGCGATCAAACGGCGTTTATTCCCTCTCTCTCTCTGTGTTCGGTTGTTGCCAGAAAAAAAAAAAGAAAACCCATATCCTTTTCCACTCGTAAACGTTCGAAATAAACCGAAAGGGCGATTATCCCTTATGTATAAAGCTCCCCGGGCTTTTAAACGCTTTGGTATTCCGATCGGTCTTGGTCTGGCTGACAGACCCCAAAAACCGACACGTCATCATATACACACGAACGCTGGGTGGGGTCCAGACATTCAAATCCTCTTATTTGGACGTCTCCCTGTTCTTTTCTACATTTTCTTTTATTCCGCGTCTTCGCTCTCACTCTTTCTCACTCTTTCGCTCGCTCTCTTTCTCGTCACGCGCATTTCTCCGCGTGACCCTTGGCAGCGACTAGGGAGCAATTGTTACTGGCCTTGAGGGGTCATCTATTCTGAAAGTTGCAATCCCTAAAGGCTATGTCAATTCGTTTTTTCTCATACATTTTTCTTCTTTTTTTCCTACTCCTGAGCCCTTCTATATCCTTAGGCACCTTTGTTCGCCCCGCTTATACAGCTCCCAACATTATTATTATTATTATTATTATTATTATTCTTATTACTACTATTATTAATTTATTAGTTATTACTATTACTAACCTTATTATTATTTGATTACTATTATTATTGTTTCTACCGAAAAGATTATACCTTCTGGATTTCCCTTAGTCTTACAAGACCGTGACAGTTTTTCGCTTGACGTGAATTGAATCTTAAAATTTCATATGGCATTTTGTACATCATTGTCGATCAAATACCACTATCGATAAAATAATAATCGAATTTGCGATCACCGGTTAATTCCCACTATTGTGCAAAACCCTCGAACAACCCAAATAGGTACAGATTCACGGAAAAATCACTACACTTTACAAAGTGTCGAGTATAAATCGCATTTCAGAATAAATGGACTGCGCAGTTTATCGAATTGATTTTGGTAAAAAAATTACTTAAAAATTAACGATTTAAAATGATGACTCGTAAAATTATTTTAATTTTGATTGTTAAAAACTAACGAAAATTTTCGTTAGTGATATTTTCAGTATAAAACTAATTAAATTACAATTTTTAACGAAATATGGAATGATTGTTCAAAATTTGTAAAATCAAGTTAGCATTATATAATACTTTTGAAGTTTGTACTCGGTTTCGATTACCTATATCAATCATAAAACATAAATATATTTTAGGCACTTCGAAGAACTTCTAAAAACTAAAATATATTCGTGGCACATTAAGTATTCATAAATGCAAGCGAATATGTTGTAAAATTTAACTCGATATCATAAAAATTTCAAACGACAAATCAATTGTGGAAATTTATAAAATACAAATATACAATTAAAATATTAGTTCCGAAAACCTCGCGCGCAAATAATCAGAGTATGGCTGATCTACTAAATCGTTATTGTTTTCCGACGGACAATAATGGCAAACTATTCCAAAAAAGAACTAATAGATTTCGAGCGCACCTACCGTTTAATAAAACGTAATTTTTCATTTTATACGCGAGTCGTGAAATCGTCGTCGAAATTATTAGTAAAACCAATAGTCGAAATTCTATATGGGCGGTTAAATATAATTCGTCGACCAAGAGTTTATTACGGCGTATATTTAAGTTTATACAGTGCCTGACAAATAAAAATTTGACACATTTTCCAACGTATTATATTTCTGTGCTGGAGTGAGTGTGGCTAACACAGCGATTAGTTGCCGACATGAAAAAAAAAAGAGACGCGACGCGACAAATTGAAATATAAAAATCCACTCGTCCGTAATAGATATTCTGTTCTCACACAGTTTCACTCAAATTGGTCGTGAAATATCGGCACACACATACACACATCGTAACAATCACAAATCGTGTACAAGTATATTTATATACCTACACAACAGTAATATAATAAGAGCGAAAAAAAAAATACAAAATAATAATAATATAATAATGGAACAACGCGCGCGTTTCTTCTTCCTATCAATCAGATGCCATTATACACGGACGTAATGTAGTCTAATTGAATATAACTGTAACTGTCTCTAATGGTTCTGGGCCGACAACGGTTTAAAATATCATCAAATTACATTAGTTTTTCTCTCGTCAAGGCTAGTTATAGAATTTAGAATTTAGAACTAGACTTTAGAATATTTATGTTTAAACGTTAAAAATTATTTTATTTTTTTTTTAAAAAACATGTCTTTATACCTGATTTAATACATAAATCAAAAATGTATTTCCTACATAACCTAGTAAAATCGTTAATAAATTCATAAATGTATTGAAAATTGAAATCGGACATCGGGAAGTACTTAAAATAACCTCCCTCTTATTGGTCTAAAAGCATATAAACGGCACGCACCAACAGCCTTAATTACGATGTAATATCACGGTGTGTATTTTTTCGGCAAGTATCGCGTCTACGAAAACTGTTAAAATTTAAAACTATTGTAAACAATATATTTTAATGCGATCGATAAATTCAAAACGTATTATATTAGTTGATTTTTTTTTTTTTTCCAACCACTCGGACAATATCATTAGCGAGGAATATTATATTATAAGCTAAACGATTCTCTCGTGAAAACATTATAGTTTCGTTATAAAAGATTTAATTTAATTATGTTCGATTTAATAACCGCAGTAATAAATATTAATACTAGGTTACAATAAATACAACACAATACTACTATTTGTTACACTACGAGATATATATAATAAAATTCATACATTACACGTTAACCAGAGACAATTTTCGAAAATGAATTCCAAGAAAGTCGTCATGGTAGATAAATTAAGGAAACACAAAAGCAATAACTGTCTAGTGGGTGCATGTATATATACGTAGATGTTGATCAAACTAATGTTTCTGTTTTTAAATTCTAAATGATAAAGAATATGAATTTATACGACTTCTGTGCGTCTTTATGATAATCGCAACAAAAAAATACGTCTTGCAAGACAAAACAAGATTTCTATTTATATACTAAATCATATACGGTGTACTTAATTAACAAAGGATCTAATGTTGAATACCCGTACGTTTTATAACAATATTATTTGATGAAATTTAATACTATGATGTTACCACTGAAAACCATAGCAATAATTTAAGATTTAACGAAAATATTTATCAGAATATTTCAAAACAGTAAGAAATGCATTAAACATTTCCTAGCCTAAATTATTTATACGAGTATATATAAATATGAACTATGAAAAATAACAGTTGGGTGTTGGGTATATTTTTTAGCAGTTGGCTGTAGGGAAAGATTTGAAAAAAGACCAATTAAATACTTTTATTCGAAATAACGATAATTTAAATTAATCACAATAATTAATTGGGTACACAATAATTTCAAAAAAGTATATTTTCTATTCGCGTGTTACTTATAGAGATGGTTATTTCTTTATATTCAACGCGAAAACGGTTGGAATAAAATAAATCGATAAAACCGTTTGGATTCGATTAAAAGTTTGTCATGCGCGTACATCAAACCTATACCTATCTATTATTTAAGCGTTCGTTCGTTGATTGTCTTTTATTTAATTCGCAAAAAAAATCGTCTCGGGACACATCATAACATTACCGTTTGTTTAATATACGGTATAAGCAATATTATTTCCAGCGAAACGTTTTCGCTGTACGATTCCAATGACATGTTTTTATTTTAAAGGAATTTACTGATGAACTCTACCTCGGTCGTCGACTACCAGCCCCGGGGCGTCAAACAACAACCAGAGATAAAAAAAACTCACCTACTACAGACGTACAAACATCAAACAGAAGATAACCATGTTTGGCGACGAGGAAAACTCTATCCCTCGGAGGATTGTTATCGCATTGTGGAGAATGTAACTAAATTCTTCTTCTTTTATCCCCACCCCATCTTTCCTCCCCGTTCTTTTGTGTAACAAAATCGAGACGGAAAAGCAATTTCTTTAAAGAAAAGCCGAGTTTCGTGGGTATGTGTTTTTTTAACGAATTCGTATGGTTTTTCCTTCTTTTTACTTCGACAAACAGTCGTCTAACGAACAGACTTGTTTGTCTTTTGATATACCCATCTTCTTTTAACGGAGTACTAAAAAAATAATGGCTACAGTTTAATTAAGCCTAAGTATTACTTTGGGGACGAGGCACTCGCTTGACGGAATTTCGGAAGCACGGCAGTGGAAAGTTTTTGACATTTTCGTCTTATCGTTTAATTATTTCCAATGCGATATTGACTTAAAAAAAAAAAAACAGTGAGGTTTTAAAAATGGCGTCTGCAGTATCGGCCAACGAACATTGTAGCCACTGACAAAAGCATCCTCGTTTAGTAAACATCTGGGGAACTTATTGAGAGAATAGAGACGACACGAAGAAGAAATTTTAGAAATTAAAAGTTACAAGAAATTTTTCTCATTAAATACTTCAGGACGGTCTGTAAGACTTGAAGAATTCTTTACAAGTATATCGTAAAACCATTATAATATTATAATTTATGGATAAACAGTATATAATGTATTGTTAGTGAAAATGTTCTCAAGACACGTGTACGTGTACCTAACAGTTTTTTTTTTTTTAATAAATTCAATAAAATCTATAAAAATCAACGGTGTAATATACGTATTATTGAAAAATAATAACGTACAAAACATTTCCAATCAAAATAATATACGTAAACAAAATAACCTATTCTTTAAGATTTTGAATGAAGCAAATAATGAATTGGGTTTTACTATAATGTGTGTTTTTTATTTAATTTTATAATTGACATTTTTTTTATGTCTGTCGAGCCGACTTCTGAGAGGGTCTTTGATATCAAACGTTATCTAGTAGGTACTTTAGGAGGTAAATTCAAAATTCCTTCGAGAGTTTTGGTAAAAATTGAGAAAAATTATTAAAAAAAAACCGGTAAAATTTGCGGCTTACCGAATTTCGACAAAATCTAATTTTTTTTTTCATTGCAATTCTGAAATGAATAAAATTGTAAAAACTCGTTGCCATTGTACCGTGCATTTATTGTATATACACTTGTTTATTTATCGCGAATAATGGATTTACGGACTGAATCTATGAACAATAAAGTGCAGGAATTGCACTTACAAAAACCAATATAATCACAGGCAAACAGAAAGCGATCAAATATTAACGGTGGGGTCCATATTGGTATGGGACATCAAACGTCTTACAGGTTCGTTAGTCGTTTAATTGGTGGCGCTAAACGCTATACGCGAACCATAATAATGGAACGAGAGGAACGTTGGACGGCATTAAAATTGAACACGGAGAGTAAACTTTGCCGGCTCTTTAAAAAAAAAAATTGATATCTCAATATTGCGCTTCCGGTTCGCGCTAACGAAGCCAAACCAAGTCGGGTAGCGACGGGAACCTGCTCGTGAGGCGGACACAACCGAAATAGCCGAAGGATCGCATAAACCTACGCCGCACGTTTTCTAGTCGGCAAGCGACGCATCGTAATATTAAGTGACCGATTATTTTTTTTCGCCTTTAACCCGACAGCTTATTACCGACTCGAAATCTGAAACGTTAATAGATGACGACGTGTGAGACTCGCGGCCGAATGCCGAACGTCGCCGACGTCGCGCGTCGTAACGACGACCGTTCAAAAGTGTACCTAAGGAGGGGAGGGAGGGATATTTCCCGTGTTCAAGTGAAATCGAAAAGTTTATAACAAGTCAAACTTATATCAAGTTGGCGTCAAACAAGTCAAACTTATGTCGTCGTCGCGGACAACATCGCACGACAGATGAAGCCTACCTAATATATATTATACCCGACCCATGTCCCGGATTGTCCGCGGGCCCCCGGCGGTATAATAAGTAGTAACGCGGGCGCTGTTGGCGCTGCGCGGCCGGTACGTTTTTATTTTACAACACCTATGCCGACGACGCTCGCGCCCGTGCGATATAATAATAATAATATAACGCGGGCGGCGTAACGATATTACGCGCGAATGTAAACCGGAGGAAAAGTCGATAAAGAATTAAAGCGCGCCCGGGCGGCGGCGGCGGCGGCGGGGGCCGATGAAAATCAGGAAGCGATCGGCGTTGGCCAGTTGCCAAGCAACCGGGGCCCAGCTAACGGCCAATTTGCGATTAGCGCACGCTATATACGGCACAATCGTTTTGCACACTTTATCCCCCCTCGACCTGCCCCGCTAGTGTGCCGCGGCCGACGCGTGTGTGTGTGTGTGTGCGCGCGCGCGTCATCCGTCGTCGTTTAACTCCCGAACGGCCGATAATTTATTGCGCCCGCGCGCGAACCGCCGGCGAGACGATTTTTCCCTGTTGCACTCGATTTTTATTTATCGGCACCGCGTACGGTATACGTATATATACTCGTATACGTAGAGGTGGTCGTCGGTCCTGCGACGCCGCCGCCGCCGCGATCGGCCCGAGACGATTGTTTTGGACGCGCGGGGTGTCGTCGACAAACGGATATAATTACGCCGAGGACGCGAGCCGCTGTCTCCTCCCCGTAGCTTTGGACGTTAGAGGGGGGGGGCGTGGGAAACTGCGTTTTTTTTTTTTTTTTTTTTTTAAAATTATACGGAATTATATTTATTAATATAAATTAATATAAGCAGTGATAGATTTGCCACGACGCCATCTATCTTATCTTAGATCAAAAATTACATCGGGTGCGGGGAGATCTCGCGGCGAAATAAATTTTCAATTTGAAAAACTGCAGACTAGTGGTTCTAAAGTTTCGTCTAAATCTTAGTTAGGTATCGCCGGTAAACTCATTACGGGCGGTAACAAAAAAAAAGTACTTTATTCGCCGCAGATACGTTTTCCTATGCGATCGAGACGTCATATAGACCTTTTATAAAATACTCACACAACACTCGACGTTTATAATAAATCTATATTAATTGTTTGATGATTTAAGGTTAAATTTTGCTAAAAAACAAATTACATCTACCTATAATACTAAAACTCTACACATTATAATATAATCGATGCACAAACATTGTACTCGTTATATAACTTGAAAACTGTACACGCCCAATTGAATTTTAAATTTATTATAATAATTAATTGTGTCATCGAATATTTGGCGATTCGATTTTGAGCGGGGGAGAGGGCCAAGTCCCTACGAGTCGATACGAGATTTAATTCTCAAGAGAAACACTTATTTTTAATACAATTTTGCGTCTCTCGACTAATTTTTCTCCGAATCGAACACTGTATACTATAATTATTAGTATACCTACATTATTGTAGCCCGTTGCCACCGTTTCTAATAAGAATCGAAAACGTTCGTTTACAGCGGATAATTATTCGATAAATTAGCTCAATATGATATTATATTAACTTACCACGTCGTGTTCGATGCGCGAATACCGTGGCGAATGAAATCCGTTGAAGTCGTTACGAAAACTGTTCGCCTCGTCGAAATAATTCCGTCTTGTACGCAGTCCGAACGGGATATCGCCGATCTGAAAAAAAAAAAAAAAACATTTATCGAAACGATTATCGTACCATATTATTATTGTTTGGACTCGTGAAAAAATAATATATTAATTCGAAAAAACTTAGCCTTAGTACGCGAAGAACCGCGCCGCGGTCGGGTGTTTTTTTTTTTTATTTCGTTCTATTTAATCTTTTTCGAGATAGAAGTATTACAAAAATCTCGCGACGCTCTATCAATTGGAATTTCATTATACCGCGTTGTCGACGGCGCACTTTGAACGAAACATTTTTAGAATTTTCCCATTACGTTTTTTTTTTTTTAGAAAAATCAATTCCGGTGTCGCGCCGCGATTAATCGTTTTGAAACCCAGCGATTTTCACCGATCGTCACGTTTCGACAAATACGCGAGATTGTAATTCCTCCGAAAACCCGTCGACCATTATTCTCTAATTCAAACAATTCGAAGATTTTCCGACACCGAAAATCCGTATAATCTTTGAACACAAAATAAAATATCCAAATTAAATCGCTTGTTAATACTATAGGTATGTGACTTTTTATAGTTACAAATTATTATGAAATAAAAAATGACACGGAGTGTAAATTTAAATGGTTTTTTTTTCCAGTTTCATAATGAAATATTCGATTTTAACGCTTTTGAAGAATCTCAGCTACTCGTAAAATGTTAGTATTGTTTTTAGATTTTTTTACCGCGTTAATTAATTTAGAATAATTTCTTGTTTTCGGTGTAAAGATTCTTATGCTTATTATTTATCATTAATTAACTAACTCGGTAAAACACTAATACCCGATATGACCCCGGGCATGTATTACAACTAACAATGTTATCATGATAAAACTACGTATACATAAAAAAAAAAACGTGCCAACAGCTGTTTACACACATATTATATACGTACATAAATTACCAACGAAAATAAGCAATTCGAACGTCGTCGTCGAGGCAACCATTGTAATTACATTCGATTTCCTCCCGAAAATAATATTTTTCCTCTGCTTGTCCACGTGTAACACGACGGCCGTGTTTAAATTTAAAATTAATTTTTTAACACATTTTTCCTGGTAACTCGGGTCACCGGACGCGCGCGCGTCTTTTCGTGTTTCTCATCGTTTATCCTTAATTTCGTTGCTTATTCGGCATTATCTGGTTGACTTCTCAAGTGGGACACACGGCCCCATACACGTTGTACGCCGGTGTTCTGAATATAATTCACCGATTTACCTTGTATATAGTAATGAGAACAAATTACTCGCATTAAACCTTGTGTTGTTTTCGATGTGATATTAATTTCACAGACACCGGCCAACAAGTAGCATAATACCCGGTGTAAAAACACAGAAGAGAATAAACCATTTTCCGAATTGAACTCTACGCGAGATTGTATTCTTACGTTCTTAGATCGATCGGGGTGATTAGAAGTAGTAGTAACACAATTACAATATCATTATTCTATTACTTGCGTTCGACAACACTGCGGTGTTTATATCGTAGCCGACGACGTAATGTATTGTACGTCGAAAAATCGAATTAAGTTTCTCCTCGCGGATCCCATACGGTATGGTTGTCGCTAAAAACGTTGTAATTACATATTATAGGAATACCATAATATGAATCGGCGGCACAGTCGATCGATCCGAACAACGGCGCGCGGCGGACGGACGGGGGCGCGCGCGGGCGTGATATTTTCCGATTATTATTTTTCTATTGCTCTGCCGCGCGCATTAGTGATGCACGGATGAAAAATCTTTGCGAATTTGTTGTTTCCCCGTCTCCCGGACCGTTGCGGACGGCCGACGACGGCAGGACACGAAGGGGGGCCCCGCGCATTATAGTATATGGTCCATTTATCATCGCAGCAGGTGTATATTGCTGCGTGTTCGTGCTCTCATTTAAGATTCCGCTCATAACTTTTATTATTATACTTTTTCGGAATTAATACGATTTTTCATCTTATATTACTTCATTGTAACTAGAACCGTACATCTTTCCATCTCTGTTTCCGGGACCGCTGCCCCGGCTTTTCATCCATCCCACACATACACGTGTGTATATATATATATATATTAAAAGCCCGTAGAGCTTTGGACGTTAATAAAAGCTTCGGCCCGCTGTACAATGCCGGAATTAAAACCGTCTTCATTGTTATTCTCGAAATGATTCCGGGCGGGAGACCTGTGAACCAAACAAAAAAAAAAAAAGAAAAAGGGAATAAATAAATACTACGAGAGAAGAAAAACCGAGGAAAGACGTATGTTATTAAGGACGATGGCGGTGGAGCTTGATAAAAAGAAAAAAAAGGTCGGGACGTATGAGAAATGAGCTCGGACTACCCACCCATTTATTTTTATTTTATTTTTTTTTTCTCCTCGGTCGTATATATGAAATACGAGGGAAATGTTCTTGCCTAGATTAATTAAACTCTCGGGAAAACCACAATATGTCACGTGCATCTTTCGTGCCTTTTTGCAACACCGCTAAGCTACGCGCCACGTATACATCTAAATTTTTACACGAGCAAAGTCGAATTCAATACATTTTTTTTATTTTTTTCATATTCGCCGGGCTTTTTTTTCAAGCACTTTACACTCGATAATCAATATAACCGGTGGTATTTGAAAACGGATTATTAGAATTTAGATTATTGAACGTTCGACTGAAGTATTACTTGGTCCATAACTTTTATACTAACAAATAAAACGTAATGAAAGCGTATGTTCATAGGCAAATAAGCCACACTGATTTCTAAACGAATTATTATTTATTTATTTTTTACGCCATGTTTAATTAATTAACGTCAATATACTAATTGTATACTACAATGTATATAATATACTAATCAAATTCATTCGTTGACAATTATTTAGAATTAATTATTTGAGTTCTAGTATAGCACAAAAAACAAAATCCATAATCTGGTTTTTATTGAACAATACTATTTCCTTTATGGATATCTTGGATTTTCAGAAAAAATATACTTAAAGCCCTTGTCTATCGATTATTTTAGGAACTATACTTAGAAAAACACAAGTATTGTTTTTTTGATACAAAGAATCAAAAAGTAATTTACTTAAATTACAAGGCAAACATAAAATATTGTACAAATTGTCTACGAATAAATTTTAACTTTTCGATGCAATCATTATAGATCATTAATATGCTCGATTTAATTGATTTAATTAATGAATTCGTAATTTAATGTTTAAAATTAACGTTGACATATTATAATATATAAAATACCTTATGAATTTTACTCCAAATATTTGAATCGATACGACGGTTGTAAGCTTATTTTCGATTTCTAGTTGTCTAGCTATAGCGCACGCATAACTGAAAAATAAAATAAAAAGGACATAAACAAACGGCTCACAGATCCTCACATATCTCTCAGAGATATGCAGTTGTTTACGATTATCGTTACAGACCTGAGCTTATTGTTTCAACTTACATACGCGTAAATTAATTATAACGCGTTGCGAGAAAATAAAATAAATATCTTTCGCAACTGTATAGAAAATCACTACATACTTATTTACACTAATTTTGATTGTATATATTTATAAGGTGTAATGTTAACTAGTAACGTTATGAATAATTCAATTTTTTTTTATTATTTTTTTAACCATGGTATTTAATTTACTTTCATATAACAAATGATTGCATTTTAACATTTATTTATTACCTCGTACCACCGGTTAGGTTTTATAATTTTTATAAAAATTTCACTGATGTTTAATTAAATGTTTATACTTGTGGTGCTCTCCGAGGCCCTAAGACAGTAATTTGCCATTGAAGTATTTTACACTGTTTGAATTGCCGCGGTAGGAACGCCCTTTCACACACCCTTTATTTCCAGCAATAAAAAGGATAGGTGTTTTCTTATTGTTCGCGTCGGAAAACAAGATCATCATCAGGTGGTTTAACAAAAACATATTACGGAATACCTATCTATCGTGCGAATGCTAAAATGTCGAAAAATTAAATAAATCTAAGAATAATTCATACGCATATAATGTGGTATAATGAACCAGTTATTACCATTTTCGTATCAATTAAATTTCCCAACAATTATTCTAGAAATTAACTAAAAAAAAATAATAATAATTCCTGTTTAACCATAAAATATGATACATATTATAAATTATTCATTCGAGTGCGAGAGAAACCAAGATTACTTTTTTATATAATTGTTTTCGTATCGTGTCCAGCAGTTAGTTGTATGCCGGTTCAATATATGATTAACAATTACATTCATTTGAAAGTAAATATACTAGCGCGATCGTAGAATAATATAAAATACGAATTGATCTTTAAATTATGCATACGGCGATAAATATTAATCAGCCCGGCCTAATTAATAAATCAAGGATTCGTCAGATTCATGAACGCGCGCGATACCATATAATAATATCATACGAATGTGACCTTAATATGCCACAACTCGAAGCCATAAAAATAAAAAGCTATTAAATAGTATAAAACATTGAACGAATAGACAGAAATTGTCTTTTCGAAAAACAATAACCACGTACGATATATAATATTATTGTAATCGGAGACAAATTGTGGTGGTACCTGCGGGAAATCGGGAAAATCCCCGTGGACCGATTCGATTTTGGACCGAATTTTCCATTTTATAATTACGACAAACAACCCTGTGAATAGGATACCATTATTTCCGAAACATTTTGTTTCTATGATTCGTCGATTTTCCGGACCGAAACGGAAGCACATACACGTCTCATTGCCGACGTCGGTAAATGCATTAAATGCATTCTGCATTGTTTCAACAATTTAATAATGTGGTATTCGTTTTGCTGGAGGAGACAACTTGGGCGAGCAAAGAGTCGACTCTCCCCCCCGAATAACCTATAAATATAACCTAACCTATGATCTATAGATCATAGATATCAGAGATACGCGTGTCACCACTTTTCAAGTGGTGGAAAATGGTTTTTTTCCAAACCAGGTAAGTCAGGCGAAAAAAGCTTCGGGCCGCCACTCCGGCACAACAATAATAACCAAATCACTGGCCGCGCGCGCGCGCGCGCGCTCGTCGGACGAGGGCGAAAGCGTTTTTCACGGCGGCCAGTGTATATATAGTAGTGGTCAGCAACGGTACTTAGTATTGATCCCGAGCGCGGCGGCGGCGGCGGCCGAAGAGGGGCGCGAAACGACGACGCGGGCGAGAGAGCGAAATCGGCGGACGGGACGGCGCGAGAGGGTGGCGGCGGCGGCGGCGATGCTGCGCGCTGCCGGTATTTACGCAATTAGCCCGACAACGGTGCGGGCGGAGGCGACCAGGGGCGTCCGGCGCACGCGCGCCCGGCCGATCACCTGAAAACGTTCGCATATTAAAAAAACGGAGCGCGCGCGCGCTCTTAACCGACGCGGCGGCATTAGCCGCCGCGATTCAAAGGTCGTTTATCATTCGGTTACGCGGGATTTAACGCGCGTAAAGACCTGCGGGCCGGAAAAATATATACATTAACGATATTAAAACCCATCACGGACGTGGCGCGCGAGCGCGAGTGTGTGCACGCGTGTGTGCGTGGGCGCGCGAGAAAACGCGCAGAAAGAAGAAAGGAAAACGAAAATTAATCAAATTACGGTCGCCGCCCGGTGGCGCGGCGCGCGCGGTTTTTGACGAAATGGAGCGGAAATATTGGCCGGCCGTGTACGGGTTGACGATGTCATTAATTCTTGTCCGGTTTTGTTTCTAGTATACGTGTATACCACACACTTCTCTGCCGCCGCCGCCGCTGCTGCTGTGGCTGCGCGGCCGGCTTCTGTTACCCCGGCGGGCTCGGTTCACGTGTCAGAAATTAATAAATCCGCCGCCGCGACCGGGAGCGCTTTTTCATTTCGGTAATGGATTTGCTGCGGGCTATGTGTATACATACATGTCGTATTATGTGCGCCCCTTCTACCGTCATATTATATGCGCGCGCATGTATATACAAAAAAATAAAGTATAATTCATATATTCGCGCCGACGACCCCGCCGCCGCCGCCGCCGCAGCGAGAAACGCACTCGTATATTATGTTTTTCGAGTTATATCCGACAAACCGGCGGCGGCGGGCACCTAAACGACACTGTCAATGGCCCGCGGTCCCGGCCGCGAGATATTGTCATTGGCGTCCCCCGTGCGGATTCGATTCGACCAAACCGTACCTACGCGCGTGTTATAATATAGGTATTGCCCACATCGTGCGGTGAAAATATAGTTTTTAGAAATGCGTGCACAGACGTGTTTTTTCACAACGACCGGATTTTATCGTTTGAGACTTACGATATTAACATGACAGTATTATGTGGTTCGATTGCACAAGTTATTACCCGTGTGTGTACCTATATATTTATCTCGGAGCTTACTTGCAATCGTTTTTCGAATGACAAAACTCATTGTTACTTTATATAATATATAAAAAAATAAAAAAAACCTCAGGTCTGAAGTTTCTATATTTTATACTACAACGTGTACATTATACGCATATATACATTCGATATTGTTCCTGTGCACAGTGTTCGCCCGTCCCCGATATACCGTGTTAAGAGATAAAAAAAGACGAACAAAAACTCGTGGTGTGTCAGTGACCAGACAGGTTTTTTTTTTCAATCGCTACCTACGAGTATATTTAAAATTCTTTTTGAGTTATAAGCTAACCTAAGGGACCCCTCCAACGACCAAGTACGGTTAATAGTTTAGCATGTTAATTAAAAAATCGATTATATTATAAATACTAATGACTTGTGAGAGATAATTTTAAAATTTTTCGATAATGATAAAAGACATTTATTCAACTTGATTATTTCGAAAACCCGATGAAATTTAGGACGATAGCGTTGAAAGTTCTAAATTCAAATTCAAAAGGTGCACGCGTTTAATTGTTTGGTCTTTGTTTTTGTGATCAACAGCGATTTTAAAAACTTAATAAAGATTAATTATGAATTTTTACACTTATGTTTATTCAGAATCATTTATTCAATGTGGAAATTCATCGTAATTGTATACCATGTATTTATGAGAAAAATTATTCGTTTTGATTTTGAACAATTATCAATTAATTCATTTTCACAATGAACGCGTTTAAAAAATAGATGAAAGAATATGTGTTACGAATGTTCCTGTTATTATTAATAATATAAAAATCAATTTAGGAATGACCATGAAAATCAATATATATTTTAAGTTAAACAACTTCAAATGTATACTCATTTTTCTTCATTATTACTAATCAATACTTATATATACGAGTGTATATATAGATAATCTATATAAAAATTTATTAAATTAAATTAGCTGTATAAAACCATAATAAACTCTAATGTATTATAGTCAATAACCAAAAAATAACGGCAACGCCCACGCGAATTCTGTTACGATGTTTTTTTCTTCGGAAAACATTATGTAGTTTGCGATAACCAAATTAATTTAGTTTCCTCGACAGGCACTTTGTATATAAACAAATCGATAAAGCTTCCATTGCTCACAATTGCTCTTATATATTCGGACAAAGGACAGCCCCCGCTAATGGACATTGGCTATTCGATTTTCGGGAATAAAAAAAAATCCACCCGTAAGCGAATATCCAATCCTTCAAACGAAAAGCAGTGACAGCTTTTTGTTTAATTCACAATTTATCATAAAAATCAAGAACTAAATAATACCATTAAATTTGCAAGTTAAAAAAAATGTAACAGTTTAAAATTACTTTTTATAAATCACAGAAATAAAAATTAAATAAATATCAAAGAAATTAAATATTATTATGCTAAAATCAATAAATTGATAAATTTAATTAATTGCGAATTAGTCCTGAACAAACAGTAAACGATCCAAACAGCCCATTCAGAAATATATAAGTTATTTTTTTATTGATTTAAATGCTAAATTGAATTTACACCAAATTACAAATTCTTTACGAGAGATTACGGAAAATAATAAATTTAATTAGTACGAAATTTAATAATAATTAAATAATAAATATTTTACAACCTGTTTTCAGTTTTTAGTTTAAGTAGATAACAGATATTGAAACGAGTGTATATGTAATTAAAATGTTGGCATTTAAAATATACACATACTAAAATATATGTAAATATATAGATAACATCTCGAGCTTTAAATTATTTATCGAACCACTTCTGTTTATTTCTTAATTTATACTAAGAGTTTTGATAAACATTATGCTACTCAAAAGTTAATATTATTTTAGTTCATAATCATTTATAATAATATAGACATAATTATTATTATCAGGTACCCTCCTATAATAAAATACATTAATATTTTTCTTTTATTCATTTTAACATATTATTTTATTAATAATAATTGTGCACAACGAGTGTTTAAATAATTCAATTTATGACTCCTATCTCATGAAAAAATACGAGTTTATGAAATTTGATCGCAAATTGAATTACTTAGCCATGTCGTACTTTGGTTCCGTTGTTTCAAACTGAGATCGATGCAATTTCTACGCGCTTGCTAGAGTCTACCACTACTAGCTACCTAATTTTAGAAAACACTTTTAGTTGAACTGAAAAGTTTTGCCCTTAAAACATTTCGCCGATATGAGAAATAAATATGAATTCAATAACATATTAATTCGCCAGAAGTTTTAAGATTAAACAATCGATCCGTTATTAATTTTCACATGGTATACGAGAATATATTGATACCAACCGATTTTTATTATAATTTATGATACGTTTTTGATTAGTTGGGAATATATGAAAACGGCATAAATAATATAAATCTAATACCAGACACTAGAAAATATCATTATTGAAAAGTATTCGAGTATCTTACGATACAGAAAAATAAAACTAAATTTTTATACTTTTTAACTACGAGATTTTTTCCTGATTAAATCATTCATGAAAAACGTCAATGTCGAGTACAAAACACAATAAAACCATTTAATATGTGTAATATCAATCAGTGTTTGTATTATCCCATACATGCATCTGGACTAATGGTGTATAAGACTCCTTTTGTGGGCAATACCGTCAATACCCACGCTAAAATATCAATCTCCCTTGTACACTGTCTATTATTTCCTATCTGTATATTTCCAAGTGACCGGTAGTAATGATAATATCGTTAAATTTATAAATTCTTTTGAATTGCTTTGGTGGACGAAAAATTTATAAACGCATTATACAAGAAGGTATATTGCGCTTTATAAGTGGAATAGTGAAACTAACAACCCATCGTCGTGCGAATAGGTTGAACCGATATGTTCTTATTTATAGATACTATATTCTTAAAGATTACCTACAATTTAAAAGCATTATAAGTGTACTCGTTCGCTTTAAACTCGCATCTAAATTTTTTTTTTACGGAAAAAATATCATTAATCTATAAAAGATATTTCTACTTATTTTACTATCTACAGATATTTATACTGTGATTTCATCAGTATTCTAAAGATCCAAACTTTTTCAATAATTATTAAGATAATGTATCACGTAACAGAAACTAAACATATTTCGACTTTTATTTTTCACAAATATTTCTAAAATATTTCAGCGATTGATGGAATAAATTTGAAAAATTATTATACTGACCAATCTTGGGGATAAGCACTGGTTAAAACTTCAAAATCTATGTACCTATGTCTAATGGTTTATTACTTTTAAATAGAATACTGAATCGCGCCCAAGAGAGTGAAACTAGAAAACACCGAGTCTTCCTATGATGTGTATTTATATAAAAATATAAATTTATTGTTTTCGTATCGTTGACATTTTTTTAATGATTTGGCTTTGTAAAATTAATATTTAATATAATATTTTGAGAAGTTGAGGCATAAAGAATAAGCAACATTAAAAGTAACTAATGAAAACCTATATATATAAATATATATTATATATATATATGTAGTATATACATAAATGAGAAAGAAAAGAATGTAAAATCTTGGGCTTTTTATTATTAGTATTAGTATTATTATTATTTTTATTTATTTTTATTTTTTTGACGTATATAAACCGGACTTCCGGAAAACCGTCGTTAATTTTATGGGTTTTCCAAGAAACGAACGCACATATTTTCATCGATTACCTAGTAACTCCCCCCCCCCTGCAACATACTAAAAGACCCCAATCCTACCCGTTTACAGCGTATTATCATTATATTTCTCTTTCTATTCGGAAACTTTTTTGCCTGCCCGTCCAAACGTCCCGCCAGCACAGGACGGCAATAACAATAATAACGCGCTCGGCGGCGGCGGACTCGGTGATTTTATGGCATGGAAAAAAAAAGGGATACGGTCAGTCCGTGGGAATTGATGGCGCACGGTTTCCTTTCTCGCCCGACGGTTTTTATTTTTAATGCATAATGTAATGGCGTAGAACACCCTATACTGCTGGTAAGGATGGGGACGGAAAAAAAAACAACGAATAAGAGAAAATTTCTCCTTTTTTTTTTTTTCCTTCCTCGTTTTTCCTTCTTAGTGAAAATAACAAATCGTAAAACAAACACAAGTTCGGATATTATTCACCCGTGGCTACCGCAGTGGGAGTACAAGGGGGTCATAAATTATGTAACAGGCCCCACGCGAATATTTCCACATGACAGATACAAACCCTTAAGGAGAGCAGGCAGGGGATTTATTTCGATTATAATATCGTATTATTATTCGACTGCATTAAAGACGTCCGTGGCAAGAAATCTAGCACACGGATGATGGAATAAGGGTAAAAGAACATTTTATGCGTTGAAAAACAAAGAATAAAATGAAAACAATGCGTGCTGCATACCAAATGTATGGCTGTAATTATTACTATCGAAATTAGAAGATTAAAAGCGTTAAACCCAAGCAATAAGTCGAAAACGTGGAATACGATGAATTTGAATATTCAATGTAAATTAAATCAGATGCGAAAATATATTTATTTTTTAATTATTTGAGTACGGCAGACTATATGTGATTTCAAATGAAACGAGAAAATTGTTGGTTTACCAACAGCGCTTATTTTTAAATAATTATTTACAACTACAGACTTTTAACCGAATTGGAAATATTTTATTATCAAAACCAGCATAAATTAAAACAATTTAAATTTAAAAAAAAAAAAGTGAGATGCAAGACTCAGATAGAATACAGGTGATTGATATTGTTAAATTAATCCAATATATTTTTTAAATCGATATTCTATTACATAATATTACTTTTGAAAAACGATTCTGAGTGAAACATAACTGATTGAATAAGCCTCTGTTTATTTTTTACAAATAATTTATAATATTATTAGTGATTTTTTAATTCAACATACTAAGCGAATTGTAATTATTAGTGTTTGTTGTATTTGTAATGTTATTTCGAATTTAAAAATTTTTGACATTATTTTTGAACATTGTAAGAACAAAAAAGTCTAAGTGTATAACTGATGTGTAATTATTTTTCCTTTAAATAAATTTAAAAACTATGTTACAACATAGTTGTTGGTGATCATTATCTAAAATCTGATTATTTCATAATATCCATCCTAACCATCGCGTATTAAAAACTAACATGCACTATTTACTAGACTCTCGAAATAGAAAACCCAAGCCATAAAATTGCAGCATAAAATATCCAAAGGAATATAAATAAAACAGACGAATACATTCATGAAATGTAAAGCCATAAACATTTTGGTTATTGCCATTTCATTCCAATGTGTATGTTTTATAAACAGCAATGGACCTGCCTATTTTTTCATTTTTTTTTTTTTTCTTACGTTTTACAATCCCCTAAACGGCCGTTAAGTCACATAAGGGCAAAGGCCGTTTAAAAAAAAAAAAAAAAACGCTCTCACCCTTCGAGGGTAGATTATACGTATTCATTTTAAAGTAAAAAAAACCTCGGGCGTATAAATATATTATGTTTGGTCCAAAAAATACGTAGAGGGGTTCACTATCCAAAAGTGGAGTTTAATATTTAATACAGTTAAACGTGTTTATATACACAGAAAGCTTCTAAAAAAAAAAAAACGATATAATAAACACTAACTCGCTTTTAGGCAATTGATCGCAAAAACACTTTAAATATTTATATATTATTTCCATTCAAAATTGACTAATACGCAATCGACATAAAAACATTTTAACTTCACATATACCTAGTCTTTGGTTTTTTTTTTATTTTTTGACTACAGTCATCATTCTTACGATTAACGATCACAACTAATACAAATAAACTATTCATATTAATCCCGATATTGCCAGTATAGATAGTTACTAATAGACTTTTTTATCATTTATTCATAAATTAACCTAAACATTTTAAAGTATTTATTTGTTTTCATACAATTGAATACGAATGCAATCGAACCACAAAATAATGTATTTAAAGGCATTCAGTATACCCAACCAGTATACCAAAAAGTTATTTTATCTAATTGATTTGTGAAACAAAAAAAATTAAAAAACGCCATTTTAACTCGTTAAAGTCTAACTTAAAAATGTTATAAAGAGAACCAAAATAATACACAGTTCCAATTTTAATTTCCAATGATATATTCAATTGGATATATTTTTCCATGAATATTTAAAAGATGGTTCACGATTAAATTCCCTGGGCCTATAGAAAGCTTTTTGACTTTTGCAAAATATCGATAGAAATACGTAGTATAAAATTATGTATAAATATAATATATAACAGTACGTACCCAAATTGTTATTTTCTATTTAATTTCAAATTTGTTCGATTCCGTTTGATTTGTTGGGTTCCATAATTTCAAATATTCAACCTAAACAATATAATTATAATTTATAAAATATGAATAAAATTCTGATAATTATTATTGTAAAGATCGTGACAATTTATTAACCGAACAAGATAAACGTAGTAGTACTGTATAATTATACAAAATGTTTGTATATTTTATACTATTTTATACTTACTAGCTGACCCGACAAACGTTGTTTTGCCATAAATTTCTAGTGAATTTTGTAGTATAAAAAATAACTAACTTTTTGTAAGTATGTGACGGCGTCTATGATTGAAAGAGGAATGGAGCGCGCAAGCACGCAATTTTTCGGTAAAAGTTATGTAATAATAATATATGACGTTGCAAAATACCTTTTGGTAAACGGGTTTTCGCTTTAATTGTATACGTCATCGAGCTTATCGACCAATAACGATAGATTTGCCTGCGATCGTATGCGACCGTCCAATGAAAAAAGTTCTATTGTATTCGTTCTATTGTTCATCGCACGCACGCGATTTCGATAAAAGTTATGTAACAATATGATATTGCAAAATCAATACCTTTTGGTAAAGATCATCGGTTTTTTTGATGACATAATAATCTATTTATATAAAATGCAAATTACCACGCACTTGCTGATCGTCGCAACTCAAAATCTAACCCTAGTTCTTCATTTTCAACCCCTTTAACCCCCTTAGAGGTTGAATTTTGAATAAAATGTTCATTATTTGATTTACTAACTTGTGTATGCTAAGTTTCAAAAAAATCTGACCGAAAAACAACATTATACATTTTTAACACCTTTTACCCCCTTTAAGGGTTGAATTTTGAAAAATAAGTTTACCCCTTTTGACCCCCTTAGGGTAACTTTTCTTAATTTTTTTCCGTAAGATCCTTCTCCTGACAATAACAAACACATTTATTACCATATATTGCTACTTTAAAATAAAATATACACAGCAACCGAACAAAATAAACCTATAGGTACAGTACCTATAATTACTACGAATGGTTTTATATTTCATACTGTATTGAAACGCTATATTATATATTAAAAAAAAATAAATAGTCACAATATGGTAATAATACCTACATTATGTGATTAAACTCATTACCGTCATTGCCGGGTTCGTTCAATTACAAATCTGAGATTAAAACCGAGCTTTCCAAAAGAAAAAAAAAAAAAAAAACGAGAATAGTCTTTTCTCACAAAGGAAAGTAAATGAATCTTTTTAGATGGATTAACGATCCTGCCGCGGACTTAGACGCGCACACAAAAGCAACCCCTCAACACGAGCTGCTGTCAATCGTCGATATTATCGACTTATCTCCACACACCATACACAAAAAACAAATTAATTTTTGCAACAAGAAATAGGCGGGGTGGCAGCCATGGCAGCTGATTGTGAATTAAAGAACGTGCTTGCACGTATAGGGTGTGTTGTCACGATATGTGTGTGTGTGTGTGTGTGTGTGTGTGTGTGTGCACGCGCGCACGGTGTGGCGGTGCAGTGGTAGCAAAAATCCACTCTCTTCCATAACTTTTCTCTCCGTGCGCGCACAGGTCATTAGGAAGACCGGACTTTGCGGAAGGGACCGCCGCCTCTGGCACCCCCCCATTTAATTTATGCGGCATCACACGCGGCCGACCCTCGATTTTTCGAGCGCCCAAGACGATCGTGATCTGATTCTAAAAATAACCGCCTCGTTTTTTTTTTTTTTGTTTTTTTTTTTACTCTTTAACCACTCCTCTCTTCAACCACCACCGCCAGACCCTAATCTTGCTCCCAATCATTACCATCGTGGATGGGTTGTTTTTCCTATCCCTCCTCGCCCTCCCGTTCTATGTCTTTTGGTTTTTTATTCCTCGCCGTAAATGGATTTAATTCGGACGCCATTTTCTTCCGAGGCGGTGGCGGGGCGGCGTTGCGTTGGATGAGAAATTATCGCCGTTTTTTTTACCATGTGTATACTCACACATATGTACACACAATATACACGCGCACATTTCCTACTCCTCCTCCTCCTCCTCCTCCCGTACACGAGTCTCGTATAATTCAGAATTTGTCGAGAGAGAAAAAAACAACAACAACTTTCCCGGGCGCTGGACAAGGGGTTGTTGCCACTGCTGCATGAACGTAGGAATAAGCTTAAAGAAAGCCTTAATGCCGTTTCAGCGTAGTTTCGCCCTCTGAATAATCAAAATTTATGAGTTTCCTACGAGCCCCGCGAAATGACGGTATTCTATACCGACACCCTTCTCTGTCCATCCCTTCGGACACCCCTTGGCCGCAATTCACGTGATCACAATATTATATGTAGCCAGGGACAACCACCGCCGCCGTCGTCGCCGACAGTGCGTGTACGAACCCCACACGTATTGGTCATGTGTTACGCCGCTGGACAACAACATTTTCCCATTTACAATACCGAAAAAAAACCTCTCAGCTCGCGCGCCTAAACATAATAAATAATAAAAATTTGTCAAAAAAAATAAAATATGTTATATTCTAACAAATTCACCAATTCGCTGCGTATCAAAGTTCACATATTATAGTGGTACAAATCATTTTCTTCAGAATAACTAATAAAAGCTTTTAAAATGTCACATGTAAAACGTCAAACACGAATATTATGCCAATATTATAGTTTACATAGGGCGACTATGTTTTAAATACATTAAACATTGTTTAACACGTACCCCGGATTTTATGAAAACTTGTTTTAACAGAAACTTTATTTAAACTGGTCACCAATTTACGACTAATACTTGGCAATGTATTGTTCTGGTCGTTCTGAAAAACTTGTCTAAAATGGAATATTTCTTAGTTCCCGAACGATTCCATCTTTTAGTGTTTTTATTGTACTATAAAATAACAGTCTCGTTTTTTAGAAGTTTTACCATTGTTAATATTACTGTTTTTTCATAAAAATCTTACACTCACACATACATTTATAACTATGATTTATTACTTGGAAATATTTTTCCATAATTTATGCTGTATTCAATTTAAGAAGTAAACTTTAAACCCAAAATTAATTTAATCAAATAAGTATTAGATTCAAATGAATCGATAAATTTCAGATCACTTTTTAAATAGTCTTAAATAATATGTATTACATATTATATAGCATAATGTCGCACTAAGATTATATATATTTTGATTGTTTTTGAAAAGAATTTTATACCTTAAATGATTTAAATTTAAGTGTTTATTTTATTAGTACTACAAAAATAAAAAGTATAAATTTAATACTATAGTATTTTTAGTTTTTATTGTTTTGAAATATACTTATTTTTATTTTTTAAGTAACTAAATTTTCAATAATTATCGAATTCCGGTATTCAGTTAGTCAACAATATGAATGGCATTATCTTGTAACAATAACCTAAAATTAATTAAACCTTAATTATTTGTAAAATTATTAATAATTCTACTAAAAATCGATTGTATTTAATGATGGTCTAAACAATTATAATTGAAATACCTATAGAAATTTGCCAAAAATAATAAATACTAGTAAAAATATTAAAATCGTAAATACCTATTTATTTAAATGCGTGCAAAGAATTATATTTATGTATGATATTATATAATTTTATATTATGGAAAATATTATCTTCAAAACACGTATTAAACAATTTTTTGTCGTAAGAATTGAGGGATGAATTATTATAGTACGCTATATGTACTGCCCGTTAGGGATGTAGAGTCGGTGTGCGAACAGACACTGAAAACGGAAGTTTAATGGGCCTCGCCGACACGAAGACAAGGCGGATGCAAAGACTTTTTTTCTACACGTCCCAAAGACAATTTTTCTAGCTAGGTTTTCTCTCCGCCCACTCTTTTTCCTTTCCACTGTGCTAGTATTCCTTTTTACCGGAGGCCCCGGCGTCGATTTATTTTGATCCCGTTTTGTAACGTGTCCCCAGAGACGGGCCGAAAATCGTTTCCTGGACAAAAACTAAAGGGACTTAAAGCTCAGAGGAATGATTCAACACTGTCGTACGTGCATTATCATTTTCCCTTTTGCTCACCCCACACTGTCCCAGCACGCACAAAAACATACCATTCCATTTCTCCTGTGTGTCGCTGCACCACGAATGCTATTATAATATATTGTTTACACTCCGTCGGCTACTTTACCTTTATATGATTCTTATAACTCTGTATCAACGAATTTTGGAAAAGTTATTTAAAGTGTGTATTTGGACAATTTTCAAGTATTCTGTAAACAAGGACATGTACTTATGCATAATAAGTACATGTACGATTATTAATCGACCCAATAAATATTCTTTATTCTAAATTACAATGACAATAATGAAATTCAGAATACTTTTAAAAATTGAATTCATTATCTGAATAGTTTATTGGCATTTTTTAATGCTAAAGCCGTAATTGAAAAAGCATTCCAAGGAGATTTCAAGATGTTTCAGTCAACAGCAAATAACAATTCTTACATTTTAAAAAAGAGTACCTAATCTAATCAAGTAACTATATCTACAAATATTTGTATATTAGTGTCATACAAAAATGTCACAAAATAAGTAACAATTGTTTTACTTACAATTTAGTATTTACCCAATTCTAAAAATATTTGTATATTAGTGTCATACAAAAATGTCACAAAATAAGTAACAATTGTTTTACTTACAATTTAGTATTTACCCAATTCGGTTTCAATTTATTTTTAAAAGCATCTACTACATATAAACCTGATTTTATTTTTATGGTAGCATTGGTTTTAATAAAATATTAATTTTAAAATAAATAATTTAAAATCGTTATAGCCAAAACAATTAATTAAAAATGTATCATTAAAATATAATAGCAAACAAATATCTAAACGTATAGTAATTTTTAGTGTTATATAATCTACATATACTTATGGTAATACTTTGCTTCTTAGTTTTTGCGAAAGTATCAAATAAATAAACTTGTAATCATTTTTCAAACTAAATCAATCTTACGACTTCGACAACAATTGTCCGTGGTATCATATCGTATAGGCATACTCGTTTGTATCGTTTAATAGTTTACAAAACGAATATACTAACATGGTAAACTCGAGTTGAATGCAAACTCGACTGTTCAAAGTGGTCGGAGATAAATCAACATGATTGATTCGACTTCAGGCGCAAACATTAGCCATATATACGCGTGTACATAGTAGCGGGCAGTAGTCGTGGCTGAGGGGAAAATTTCAATTATCTTTAATAGACGGTAATTCTATACTTCTCCTCCGCCAACCCCTCCCATGTGGTTAGCTCTGCAGGGATGTTATTATATAGCGCAGAACAACATAATGCTCGAGTGAAACGTTAAACGGCACCCTGAATCCAACAGTAATTGCGTTTATATAAAATGGGCGTTTAGCTGACGGAAATAGTCCAAAAAGAGATTGGAGTGGGTATAGGGAAGCTAGTATAACTTTGGTAGTCGGTGGACTATTATTTCTGGAATTCGGTTCATTGAGAAATTAACTGATTTTAGTCGATTACACGCGTCAAATTGGCGTGCACTGACAGAATGTTATACATACGTATATATATATATATAACCATCTGATATTATTTTCATTTCACGGAAATTACAGACGAAATTCCTAATTTAATTAGACACATAAAAAATACATACTTCTAAACAAGATATAGTATAGAAATATACATGATTGATATTTTTTTAATTAATTAACTCCACAACTATTAATCACACCCCAGCTACTATAAATACACAACTTTAAAACCATAACATTAACATTTTTTTTTGCAATATAATTATGATTAAAACGAAATATCTCGCACTGTAATTTTACCACTGTACGATTGATCTCTTTTTGTTATAAAATTCAAAAAACCATCATTGAATTTGTCACGGAAACAATTTTTTGAAATTTATAAGATAAAAAATATATTGCAAAAAAACGTATACAGTTACTTCGTTGAATAGGAAATAACTTATAACATCTGATATTCTGATATTGTATTATCAATACTATGAATGTTTATTCGACAAGTAAAATATATAGTACACCCTACTGGAAAATTACCTAATTCGGCTCGTGTCAGATTGTCGTTACCGGTGTTTATGATTTACGTATTTTACAGATAAAAAAAAAAACACTGATATTAACAAAATGTACTCGACGTGATCGTGATGTAATTTTTTTTTATCATTACACATTTGTTGCATTTCCGCATAATTGTTTGTAAAAATGAGCTTAAGTGTACCGCGAAGTACACGTCAAATCAGTGTTCGATGTCAAAAACCGTAAATCAAAACAAAACCTCTAGGACAATTTCGATTTTTGACGTTTGGCGGCTGTCTTTAAACAACTACTACATAATGTAGGTACCTATTCGCGGACGACGCGTAACGTTACGTCATTTTATATAGTAAAATATTGCTCGTAAAGTCGTACGACCCATGGTAATTGCAGTGAGTACACCTACTAACTACCGCGGCCGGCGCGTATAAAATCGAATGGCGGTGGCGAAAACGCGCGGTTATATTCATTAAAACTGCCGCGCGTATGGATTTTTCGGAACGGGCGGCAAACGTCTCCGCCGCCGTCGCCACCGCCGTCGTCGTAGTCGTCGGGTAAAACGATTTAAACGATTTCTCAGTTCACCGAGACGCGCGTTTGGCGAGCATTTATAATAATAATAATAATAATAACGCGGCCGAAAACGTCAGTTGCACATTATTCCGTATGTACCGCCGCCGCCTTTACCGCTCGGTTCGAATCTCACGCGCGCGCCCGCCACCGCCGCCAACCCTACATTATTTTATATATATACCCGTATATTTGCACGCACACGAACACTCTCGTACACATACGACCTACGTTTGTATACGTATTTACGCGGTGCGCTTGCGCCTGCCGGCAATTATGTTTATTCACGCTCTATGCGCCCGTTCCCTCTGCCGCTCTCTTCTTAGGTCTTCGTCGCCCACGGACCCGGCAAAAAAGGTCTGCGTATAATATATAATATATATATATACGACGTATATATACGTATATTATACGTATACGCCAAGTCGGTCGTGTCATTCCTTCCTTTCTCCCTAGCTTTTCTCTCCTCTTCTTCTCTCTCCTCCCCATCCTATAACTTTCCTCCGGCCTTTTTTTCTCCCACCGGAATCCACCCCCCCCTCATATTCCCGTCATTTTCTCTTCTTTCTTCCCTCTCTACCTCACAACATCCCATCCCCTTTCATTTCTCTCTCTTTCTCTCTTTCACGCGGATTTTGTTTCTCTTTCGTACGCGTTCTCTCTCCCCGTTGACAGCCGTCATTCTCCCGGACACCACGCCACTACACACACATACACACACACACACACACACACACACACACACACACACACACACACACAAACCAAACATATACACACACACACAGAAATAGTTTCTCTCGCGATCAATACCTCCACACACACACTTGCAATCTACTCCTCTAACGCGTATAATATATACACACATATATATTTATCATTGTATAAAGTTGTTATTATTCAATGCACTATAGGTGTGTACTGTTGGTTGTGATGGCGCGTTAAAGCATCTGCGCACGAATAAAGTACAAGTCAACCGTCGGTGCATTCAATCATTGTATGCAAATAAAAAATATATTACAACTCGAAGTATATATTATCGATATGCAACAACCCCTTTTATAACAGCGCCACCTTATTAAAGTTTAAAAAAAAAAATATGTTTCCTACCCCTATTCTTGATCATAATATAAACGTGACTTGAATATTTTATTTAAATAAGCAATTTTATTTATGCTACACAAAGATAAGTTAACAACACTAATTAGATAATTGTGAAAAGTCATAATTGAAGTATAGTTTTTAGAAAACAATTTATTGAATGTTTTCTTTTAGCTTTAATTATTATAATTATTATTACAATAACTTAATTAACTTATTATTAGTATTGGAAATTGATTGTAACAATCATTATTAAAAGACAACATTATAGAAACTCGTTTTCGTTTTTAAATTTTCTCAAACAATTTACCTCCGCCCTTGATTTCAAAATGTGGCCGCCGAGGGTGATTTTCTCTTTTGTCCTCCCCTTAAACACGCCTCTGCTCTTTATGGACAACCAGCGTCAGCGTGCAAAAACAATATTATCGTGAACCGAGTAGTTCTAATATTATTTTTAATCGTTAAAATCGGGAAGCTAATCTTTAACCCTTTTGATTGTTATATAGAAAAATAACAGACCGACATTCTTAAACGATTTTTTTTTTATATTTTTGATAAAATGAGCGATATTACTTACGATTAAACGTATCATAAACAAAACAATATCGCCTCGTTTAGGTTTAATAAAAATCCTTTGTGTATATTTTTTTTTCTATGCAGTTATAGGATTATAATATTATAATAATCTAAGACAAAATTGTATACAGTAAAATCTGTTCAAGACGAAACACTCCGTTATAGATAAGTTTCCATATTATCTTATACAATATCCAGTATGCACAATATACTTATATAATTTCTTTCTAAGACAGAATCTATATTATTCAGGATCCTTGTTCGTCTTAGACAAGTTTTACTGTATGACCAATGAAGTATTGGGTGATGAAAGTTTTTAGGCCATTCAGTATAATGCAATATTATAACGACACCAAACACAATTAGCAATAATTAACTTATTATTATACAACCATGGATCGTATTCATTTTTCGCAGTTAATATGCTACCTACTGAATATTTAAATAGAACGTGAATCGTACGATAAAGCTCATGTATTTCGCATTACTTTAAAAATAAAATAAAAATTGAAATTTGTATAGTTAAGTACAACAATTATTATGAAGTAAACATATTTTTTACTTAATTGAAAACGATGGTTGACATCAAATTACTAATTCTAACAATAACAGGACGTAAATTATAGTAATTTGTAAGTATTACATGGATTCAGGTTTTCCTGTAATTCATAATACTTGTAAGCGTAAGCCATCAGTGTTCTTAATGTGTAAGTTTAAAATAGTTTTTGAAGCGTGTGGACACAATGATCAAAACAAAAGATCTTTTATTGAAGCGTCTAAAGCTTACAAAAAAATAATAATAATAAATAGAATAAAAGAATCTTGTAACGCAAGGCCTCTTAGATAACGACCGTTTGTCGACAGATATAGCCTACACACATGCACTCGATAATGAAAAGAAAAAAAAAAAAGAGGGAAAAGAAAACAACAGGAAATACTAAGTCTTGAGAGGAAGAAAAGCCGAAATTAAATTCTTCGTTGAATTCTTGGTCCGGAGGCGAACACAAGAAATCCGCGGCAAATAGGCCAAATTATTTTTCTATATTGCCAATGGTCGAAGAGAGTTGTATGTATGTGTGAGCGTGGGTTTTATCTCCAAGAATAACGACTAATTGAATCCCGCTCAACACGTGAAGAGGGCAGAACATTTGAGGATAGCGGGGTAAGACACAAACTCAAGTATACTAAGGGGAAATACGGGAATCAAAATATAATTAATGGATAACGATGGAAATGTAATCGTAAACGACTGCTGAAGAGAAAAATACTACAACTACAGATGTCCGAGAAAATACTTATTTTTGTTTTTAAAATCTATATGTCAATTTATATTAGACCGACAAAATTAACCATCTACATTCTACACATCATATATGCTAAAGCAGCTTTTCAGTTATTTTTTAAACGTTAAATGCTCAGCTTTCCCAATAATTTTTATACTTTAGAAAAATGTATTTTGATACATTTTTAAACATTATTCCATTTTTTTGTAAAATAAAATGTATTTTATATCGAAATACTTCGATTTTAATTCACACATTACATTTTTTTTTTTATATATTCTGAAACAACATATTTTTAGAATTTTGTTTTTAAGTCGATATATAAATATTAACTGGTATAAAATAGTTAATATTGACAAATATTTAAAATTTAGATGAGCACTTATATTTTGTAAGATATTTTCCAGCTGTCACTTATAATAATAATCAAACATTTTTTTCCAGAAATACGTCATAAAATTAATCAAGCAAAAAATGAGCGTTCATCGTTAAAGAAATTACTTTTCATGGTATTATTTTGACTATTATTTTCTAATCAAGTGAAATAGTTTTAAAACAAATTGTTGTATTCATAATATATATATATATATATATAATATATATATGTATATACTAGCTGATCTATGCAAATACTTTTTACGCAATAGTTTGCTATGAGTGCATATTAAAATGTATTTATGCATCATTAATGTTTATGAAAAGGAAGATGTAGAATACAAAATAGTGGATATAATTTTCATTTTGATATTTGAAAAGTTTCTTTGAAACTATCTTATAATAAATGTATATAAAAATAATAATAGTAATAATAATGCCTTAATACGCACATAGTTCACGAAGTTTAACATTTAATTATAATAATCATTTAATCATCGATTTTCCAATAGGAAAGGTATAATTTCAAGAATAATGATAGCGACCGATAAGTAAGTATTCGTTGTATAGTTATCCCGTTTCGAGGTGTTTTACGGGCAGTGCAGTACCGCTTGGGCGGCCTGTGCTTTTACACGGAAAACCCCGAACCCCCGTCAAACCGAAAATCATAAAAACGTATAATTTATACATTTTACTACACAATACGCGACGGCGGCGTATCTCTATAGTCTGTGCGATTTTTACTAAAATATCAAATAAAAAAATGTCACGCAAACAGCGCGCCGGGGACGACGTAAGATACAAAATTACAAACGGGTTGACTCACCGGTGATGTCGGCCATTTTGTTTTCTCCGTTCGAATTTTCACTGCCGTCTGCGTGCACTCGCTACAACCACGAACGATTTTCTTTCCGTCGCGTTTTCGTACACGATCCGGTTGGTACTCCCCATCGCAGAATCGACGGATCGAAACATTCGAAACACTCGCACTCGCGATTGAATTCAAACCACCGCGGTTCGATGAAAAAATCGGAAAACGCGAAAACGACGACATAGACGACGGCAACGGCCACGCGATACTGCCGCGACGCAGAGAAAAGCGTATGCGACGCGGTCGTAGAAGACAATCGTGGTCGTACGAGGTAAAGGTCGCCCGTATACCACGGTAACGTTCGCCGAGTCGAGTACGAGCGGATTCACGCACTTCGCCGTCACGTGACGTTTTCTTATCGGCCGAATTGCATGCGGTTACATTATTACGGTACACCGAGCGGTAACTCGCGATACCAAAACTACCGAACGGTACCGCACAATTGAATAATAATAATATTCGACTTGTGATTGGCCGTGTGTTCACCGGTTGTCTGTTCGATGGCGGCCATTTTAAAATCTGTAACAAAATTATGTATCGTATGAACATAGGCGTGCGCACGGGGGGAGGGGAGGTAGGTACTAGTCGGTTTTATTTACATCACTGAAATTTAATTCGAATAGGCTAGGCAATGTTTTCCATTTTTAACCCTTTGACCACTTTTAACCCCCTTGGGATTAATTTTCTTAATTTTTCTTTCCGCAAGAACCTTCTACAAAGTATAAGAAAACTTAAAAAAAAAAAAGATGAATGAAATCGGTAAAGGCGTTCTCGAGTTATTGCGTGACCAAGGGAAATAGAGATTCATTTATATATATATGCTGTAAATAAATAAACTTTATAAAATATGTATATTAAAAATAGTTTATATTTAGATATTTACTTAAATCACAAACAATCAAATGTGAAACTCAAAGTTAAATGTTAGCTATCATAAAAATAACTAATTAAATTTAAACTGAACATATTTAAATTTTAAAAATTATAATAAAATATTAGATACCAATGCTATATAATTCTGTAAGCCTCTCTTCTAACGAACATTTACTTGACTGTAGGTATTTACTATTGATGAAAACCATTTATCTTAAGGAAAAAAATCCACCCTTGAGTGTTTTCTAAAATCGTACTATAGGATCATACACTTGAAAACAGTGGCTTTTGACAGATTATCATACAAGTAAAATCGTTTACAAAAGTATTTTAGTAAAAAAAAGAGGGTTGAAACTTGAATGGATAATTTTGCGGAATAATCGAAAGCTAAAGAACTTGTGGGAAGGCATATAGTAGAAAGCACGGCTTACTTAACCTCTGTGACCGCTATGCAAGCTGAGGGTGAAGGTTCTATTGATAAAAACCAACCCCGACTGGTGGCTGAACGACAAGGGATCGTCCATTCTAATTCGTATTTTTTATACATGTATAAAAAGTACCAAAAAGGGGGCATCATTTTTTCGAGGGGCTGATTTCCGATAACTGGGGGATACAACTAAAGGGACAGGACCGTCTCGACAATATATTTTTTATCAGCTATTGTTGTTTTGTTGCCTTAGAGGAGCCATCCAAACCATTAGGCCGAATTGAGAAAATATTTTTATACATTTATATATATATAATACATATATATATAATACTTGGCTCGTTCTTATTTTTTTCTTGTTTTTGCCCTCGTTTTTATATCGCTGACCGTATCTACCATGTAATTGAATTATATTCGGCAACTGCGTTACCCCTTGTCAAAGGGTGGGTTCTTGTCTTTATTTTTCTTTGCTTTTACAATTCAGTAATATTAAATCAATCATAATATTATTACCGTTTTCGCCGTTATCTCGTTCATAAGTGTATTGGACGGCGTTCTGTGTAGGCAACATAACCATACATGGCCGAGAAAATGTTCATTCTCCATATACCAAAATTTACCCATGTACTTTTTGCGAAAATCAATCGTTTGAAACCTGTGGTACAAAAGAGAAAACATAAAATTCACGAAAGACAAATGGATAATTAAAACAATATTTCTGTTAATACAAATATTTAATAGAATACATATTTGTATTCTTGTACAAGTTTATTAATTATGCTATTTACAATAATTTTAATAATTACAATTTTACTCGTTTCAAAACTTGGCGTTTTGATTTGTTTTGAACATTATGTACAGAAATCAAATAAAAATAAACCTATTACACAAATCATTTATAAAAATGTAATTATCACGATTGAATTCATTAAAAGTCATCAACATTTTAATTCTAAAATATTATAATAATGCCAATACATTATATTATACTTGTACATAATATACCCACACGATTTTATGACGTTGCTCATACACGTACTCGTATGTGATCATATCTTAATTTATCAGAACGTATTTTTTTAGTTTATAGGCTATAAAGTAGGAATAAAAATTATCTGTTCGTATTTATCGGTATAGTAAAAAGAAAAACATTTATTGTCGGTCTAAAAAATATGTCAACAATAAAATATGAAAAAAATTACATTTCTAAAAAGTTTCTAATAATAAATTGATAATTTATCAAATAAATAACACAGACAATAAATTATAATTTAACTAAGCATAGCAATAAAATCAGAATATCAAAGGAAAAATTGACAAATTAATTTAGACTTAGATTTCAAATTAATAAAATTAACTAATCAAACAAAATCATCAATAAAATTAGTAATATATTGTATCGCATTAAAGTTTAAAGAAAAACAAAGTGAAAAGTGCGAGAAAAAGATTGTAAAATTGATTGCCTCCAGAGAGAATTGAACTCTCGACCCCTGGTTTACAAGACCAGTGCTCTAACCACTGAGCTATGGAGGCAAGTACCCGTCGCGACGCAACTGACATCACTTAAAAGTTACATTATTTAAAATAAATACTTTCATAAATAGTTAATTTAAACAATAATTAATTATCAATAATAAATACTTTATATAGAAAAATGTAAGTAGTTTATAATAAACTCATTTTTTTTTTCTTGATAAGTAAGCAGCTACACTGTAAAAATAATAAATAGGTACAGGCAATAAATATGTATAGGTCATATAGGTGCCTACTTAATAATAATTGTAAGTAAATGGTTGTCAGAAGATGAATTTAATTCCCTCAAAATCTTACAGTTAATACTTTCTGAATTTTAAATTTGTATCCAACCTAACCTTTACGATGATAAACTTTAAAATTCTATTTAAACTTATTAATTCTTATTTTCTACTTAAATAAATCACTTATAAAATAAGTAATTATCTATATCATAATGGTATTGCTATTTGTTAGCAATTACTTGTTATTAATATAAAAATAAGGCAAACTTAAAAATATTATACTTCTTTATGTGTTTTAAACATTGACAGCCTGGAAAGATTAATCAGTCCAAGAAAATAACAATTTAAATAGTATTTATTGCTCAAATTTCAATTACTATAATATTACATTTTTTATCATTACTGTTCTGTGTCCATGTATGAATACCTAATTACCTTATACCTACATATAATTCACCTACATTCTATACATAGAATATTTTTTCTGAATGCGATCAAAAATTTCATTTTATACCTACTATTTAATTTAATAACAAAATACCACCACTACACCAACAGGAAATTACCTATGTAAAATACATATAATAAAATACCTACTAATAATGATCTAAATAAATACCTATAAATATTGGCACATCATATTCATCACACTGATTTTATTCAGACCTAAAAATATGAATGAATGTTTATGCAATAATTAAAAACATGTTAATATCGTGAAATATACGTGAAATTACCTGATATCTATCTAGTCTAGTGCCAAAATTCTGTAACAACACTGGTGGTAATTTTTTAATAAATCAATACCTGTTTCCAAACTTTTTTAAAGAGGGGACTATATGAATTTTTCTTTGTTAATTTCAGAATATTTAAATCAAGGCATGTTAATGAAAATAAACTACAATAAATAACAATTTTCACTAATTTATTTTACATGCAGAGACACAGAGTCATCAGTCATCACACATTAACGAACCTATGTTTATAATTAAACAACAATAATGATGACTGACTACATAGTATGTAGTACATACACAAGTGTTAGCCTACACTAGATACATAACTATTTATCATAATATTCATAACAAACCTCTTGGACTCACAAGTCAACAACACTGATAATTAGAGTATTTTAATATTATTTGAAACATTTATGAAAACGTGATAAATGACAAATTAACTATTATTCTGTTACTCATAATGTATGTAATTGTACATGTACAAAATTGTTCAGTTCAACAAAGGTTTTTTATTTTTCTAAGAAAAATAAAAAAAATTATTTTAATTTAAAAACATTGCTTGAGAAATCTTGAATTAAATTTATCCTTCAAAAAATTTGGCCTTCACCAGCTTAAAATATTAATTGCTGGAATAAATTATAAATTCAAATATTTTTTTGTCTTATATCATATTCACTTTTTATACTTTAATAACTATGCTTACTTATTATTATCAGGGTTAAATTAAAAATAGTAATACCATTTTGTTGTTATAACTATAGTCACTAATCAGTAGTTACACTGTTAAGTTAAATAAATCAATTATTTAATCACTTACCTATCACTTTCATGTTGAAATTCAACAGCTGAATTATCACTTATCATTTAAAAAATGACAAAATATATTAAATAATAAACTTTGTCAGATTAAAATCATATAACTAATTGTAAAATCTAAATTTTAAAGTTGAGTTATAGGTATATTTTATCCTTGTTTTATATTTGCTATTTTATGACCTTAATCTCTCATATTGAATTAAAAAACCATGTACCTGCCTATGTTATTTAGAAGTCAACCAAAACATACTACCTGGAATGAATATTATTTATAAATTTACATTTAATTTGTAGCTATATAGTCAAATTTAAATTAGAGATTTTTGACCCTAATTTTAATTCTAAAATAATTCTAAACACTCACAAGTGAAAACAAACAATTTAACTGGAGTTAAAATGTAAAAAGCTGTTAGCTTTTTTATGTAGTAACTTTATACATAGTAGCAAATTTGGTAAAAATTAGAAGTTAAACTGCCAACAATTTCCGTTAATGTACCTATGTATATAGTATTTTAAAGTAAATAAATAAAAAAACATAATATAGTAAAACAAAGAACACAAAAAAATCTAAAGAACGATTTCAATTTTATTTAACACGAGTTTAGCTACAACTACCTAATAGTCTACAATAGGTAATCAATTTAACTAAAGACTGGATTTTAATTAATAATTGTTGAATGTGCATATAAATATGCATTTTAATTTAATCATCTTATAAATATAGTGTAAAAATTAAGTATTTCACATGTACACGTGGGACGTGACACTAACAATTTGTAAACTAACTTAAATATTTATTATGTTGTCTGTCGTGTGCCTAAAAAAGTTTTAAATTATGAAAAAAAATTGGTAATTTAAGTAGATAAATATCGGGAATGTATCCATTCGTGTAATGAGATAAGATAAAATAATACTTAGGTATAACTGTATAAGTATATATAACTATATTATTATAGTATAGGTATTATATAGGTATCTTGTATCTATTCGAATTGTCTCCCATTATTGTACTTAATAAATCAATCGTTAGATAATCTATAAGAAAACTTAATAGATAATACTCTGAGTAATAAAATGTATTAATTATTCTATACAATCGAAATATCAAAGTTTAAATTAAACAAATATTTTAGAATTTTCAGCAAATACGTAACATTTTATACCGACGATACGCATAAAAATGCATTACAAAACCAAGAATAACGCCCAAACGAAACGTGCAAAAATATGCAATATCACATTTTATTATTTTACCGATCAAGTAGTAATTTATGAAAACTCATTGATACACGTTGTATTTGATGTAGAAAATAGCAACGTGCATTTTACGCGAAATCCGGTATTTACTAATAACTATAATAACGCCATATACATAATATTACACGGACAACAAACTTACCCGCAGAGTGCAGTGCAAAAACCAAAACATTTTTCATCGTCTACGTTGTCAACAAACAGCCGACCCCGATTTCGAAAGACCGTTGTTATTGTTTCGTTCGATTTTGTTTCGTTTCACGTTGATGTTGAAAATATTATAAAACGGACAAAAATTAATGAGAAAAGAAAACCGTCGTCGCCGCGTCGCATATTACTGTAACCCATACAAACGAAACTGGTAAATCCCTAATGGGTTTTTTGGTTTAACGTAGTCGCAGGTGACCGCGGTTGGTACGCCGATCAGTGTTTTTCGCTAAACAATTTGCCGTCGATCGACGAAATAAAATTTGAATTTCCACTGCTGCCAACATGATGTGGATTCGTTTTCAAATTCGAATATCACTATATTATATTATAAAATAATAGAGAAACAGACAATAAATAGGTATATTAGTCGAACATTATGATGGAACATTTATAGTAATTAAAGCAATATAATAATTATTATATTATTTATATTATGATAATGTTTGCGAACGGAAAAAGTCGACGCATCGACGAAAAACACTATCCCCGAATAATAAATATTTCAGCCACGACAATTAATAAAAGAAATTATTTTTTTATTCATATTAGAAAATGTTTTCATCGAGTAATAATAATAGAAAAAAAAACAACACAGGTTAAGTTATTTAATAATCCAGAGATTGGAATCGAATGAGGAAATCAAATAACGGATCGTTGATATTATTGGTGAATTGGTCTTTTAAATTTTAAACCTAAGTACCGTTGCTTTAGAAAAACGATTCTGAGCGAAGGAGAGTGAGTGGATCAACCTATACTTCTTCTAAATACCTCGTTAAAATATCCGATTTCATTCAAATTTAATTTTCTACCGCTTATGCATTTTTTTTTCTGGTCAATTTCTTTATTGACTAGAAAGGAGCAACTTATGAACAGTTATTATTTATATTAAGATTTATCAACATTGGTATCTTACTGTCAATCATGATTACAACTTACATCGGTTAAGTTAAAATGAGTACTAGATATCTATAGTGTTGTTGTGGTTAACTATGAATTAACTGAGTAAACGAGTAAAAAATAGATAGCCACCATTGATTAAGTATAGGTATAACAAATCGGTGTACAGACAAGTGGTCTATTAGATATAGTCTACTCTCAAAATGTTAACAGCATAATGTCTTTTTAAATAAAGCTCTACAGTAATAATAATATATACATACTAAGACAATGTTCATTTTTTTTTTAATATGCCCACTGTTTTCATAGTCTGTAAGTTAATGGTCGTATATATAATTTCTAAGTATTAGATTTTTATTTACCTATTTCTTAGTAATTGCCAGGCTTAATTTACAATATCTATTTTAAAATGAAAACACCTCGCTAGAAACTTAGTATACACTAGGTACAGCAAAATGTGAGGATAACATTTAAAGTTTTAAAACATAAAAAATGGCTTTTTTGTGTGCCTACTGAAAAAGAATAGGTTTAATACTATTTTAAGAATAATTTTCATATATGAAAAATATTCAGAATATGATTATTTTAGCAATTTAACTCGTTGCAAGAAATAATAGTTTATATAGCGGGCCTTCAAAATAGTTCATCCAATAAATACATTTCTGTCAAAAAATCTCCAAATAAATTTCTAAACATTTAAAATTATTCATAATAATGTTTATATAAAGTAGAATAAATCATTTAAGATCGATGGAATACAATGAGGTAATATCACCTTACCACCGTACCAGTAGACACATAAAATAATGAATATTAATAAAAATATTGAACACTTATTTTAGTAGGGTTGAGAATAATAATATGTTTAATATTATAAAAAAAAAAAAAACAGTTTACAGGCTAGATTAGAAAATGTATATCTTGAGAGCATAGTCTCGGCCAAAAAGATACATTCGAGTTATGAAAAAATGATGGTATATTGTACAGAAATTAAAAAAATGCCAGTGTTTGAGAGGATTCGTACACAACCTTAAATTTTAAAATAGATAATAAATGAAAATAAAATGTTATTTATTTTATTTGGTGATTTTTTTACTTTATAAAATGTATTGTTAAATAATTTTAATTGATAGGGAAATATTTTGACCAGAGATATTTTGACTAAAGGTATTTTATTGTAGTACCATTGTATTAAAAGTCAACGAGATTAAATTTTCAATCATTTTTAACCGAAACAAAAATGGTTGTTTCTTTATTAAGAAACTTTAAACAACTGGTAATTAACATTAACACTTGAAAAATATTGAGTATTGTACTGGTATCGATTAAAAATAATTTGTAAAAAATATAATATTTAAGTATCTATGTTACCTAAACAATACCGATTTGATTTATAAACATAATAATATTTTGAATTTTTAACACAAAAAAATTATCTAAAATATAAGAAAAGGTATGTCAAATAATCTCAAATATAGTATCTTAACTCTAACCAATATTAATTTAAAACCACCTACACAAATATATTATTTTGTAATAAAAATTAATATAATTATTACTTATAAACTCTTACAAGCAACTTGTTCTTAAAACTGAAACAATATTCGTTTAAAATATTATTGTTTTTTATAGACGTCCAATACTTTTATATAAATTACATGTAATGATATTTATTAATAACAATTTAACTAATAACATTCAGAATAAAAATAATCAATATAACTGTAGGTATAACTATCTATTATTAATTATATATAAAAAAATAATAATGAAAATAATTGCTTAGAGTTAATAAAAATTAAATTAATAATGCATATAACAGGTTAAAATAAGTATTAAAATTTAAAACAAAAATTCAAATAAAATATTATTTAAACACAAATGTGTACAGAAAAAGACTACCTTGAAAGAGTTTAAACT
Source organism: Drepanosiphum platanoidis (assembly GCA_948098885.1). NCBI lineage: Eukaryota > Metazoa > Arthropoda > Insecta > Hemiptera > Aphididae > Drepanosiphum > Drepanosiphum platanoidis. Next base: position 10,446,188 of record OX402528.1, read on the forward strand.
ATTTACTCAATATTTATGATTGAAAAAAAAATGTCAGTCAATACAATTTTTTATCTTACTTAACGGCTTAATTAAATGTGGCAATTAAAAAATTATTTAATTATGTGAATGATATAGATAAAATGTAATAATACAATTTAAAACCAATTAAATAATAACAATAATTTGTACTGTTAATTTGATCAAAATGAATATTAACCTAACCAGTAACCAATTAAACGAATATAAAAAAATTTTACAATAAAAAAATTAAACATTTGATTTCACTAAATGAGAAAGTACATTTAATAATTGTTCTAATATAAAAATACCTGTTGTTTTTTTTTTTATATAATATTCCTTTTAACAAATTTAATTTGCTTTTAATATTTATTTTACTTAATAATTTAAAATTGTAAAAATCCAGATCTAATACATTATATTTAATAATAATCTCGACTGAATTATGAATTTGAAACAAAAATAATTTTTAAAATAGGATGTTAAGTATTAACATTTGAATTTAAATTAATACTTAATATAAGGCAAGTGTTTTTTGTCGCCTATCAAGTATTATTTTTATAAAGATAAAATTAAAAAGCTTAACTAAACAAAAAATAAAACTATGACATCGACTTAAAAACAGTCAACAGTAAATAATTATAACAATGTGCAATGAATCTCTAATTATTTTACATTTTTAAACAGAATAAAAAGAAAATTGAATAATTCAAATCCAAAAATATAAAATGTATTATATAATTTTTAACATTACCATTATATTCCAATCGTGTTTCATTCAAATTCAAATCAATAATTATCCAATAGGTTAGCTCTTTTGAAAAGGAACACCAAAAAAAAAAAAAGAATTAAAAGAAAAAGAATTATATGCACTCAGAACAAAGATTTAAGTAAAATAATAAAAAATGAACACATACATGTTTAAAAGATATGAACTTAGGTAACACTGATTGCAGACTGAAATCACAAGTGCGTTTGTCGAACACACGAGCACAACTGTGGCGTTACTATCGGCGCCGTACAACTACAGCGTGCCGCACGAACCCTTTGGACTCCTTTGCATGAAGCACTGTGGTTGGCTAAAAAATAAAGGCCATTTACCCTTTTTTTTTTTCTTCCACTATACAGCGTAAGTCTCTGAACCCCAATGATATGCGATTCAATCTAATGGTGCGCAATTGCAAACATGTGTTCTGCCGGCATGAGTATACAAACACTATGCATAAAAAAAAAGAAAAAACATTTAGAGTTAGACTATAAAATATTAGTAAGGAAGGGTTAACTTACCCCTTTTGGTTGCACAGGAGCCATTTTGATTTTTTGCACCCTTTTTTTAATGCTTATAATGAACCACTGCAGCTGGTTAAAAAAGGGTTGCAACCCTTTTTAAAGGTGAATCACTGCTCAGCCCTCTAGGTGTGCTCTAGCAAATAATATTACAGTCACGCGTTTAAAATAAATTATGTTCATCAACCTACTGCCGAATACTACTATTTGAATATTTTTTTTCATGCCATTTGTCAATACATTTGCGATATGAGCATACGTACCGAATAATTGTATGATATCATTTTACCAACGAAATCTTCACACATAATAATTGATTGTTGAGATGGCCAAAGGGAACTTCGTCGAACGTACTTTCATAACACCGACCGATTATTTCCATCGAGAACCTATTAAAAAAACGACTATAGTGTTAGTACAAAACACTATAATTGAATGAAAGTAGAAAATTAATTTACCATTACTTCGCTGTCGTGTAGCCTACAGTGTTATAGGTAGACTGCAGTCTGTAGGTACGCGGATTTAGATGATTTTATTACGGTAAAAACTGAACAATAATAACGAAACGCGACTATGTAATAAAAAATTGAATGTTGTAAACAAACTCGCACTATGAAAACAGTATTATCTTTATCGCTTATCAGGTTGATCGCGTTTTTGAATTCAAAACACAGACTATCGCGTCTGCTGTGATACCGTGCCATTCCGTTTGTGAAATAAGTATGGCAATGATTTTCAAAATTTCCATTTCGATGATGTTTTAGATATCAACGGAGCACACAACTCGATGTACCTACTAACTACTTCAAAATCGTGCATAATTATTGCGGTTTAGTTGTTTGTATCTGTTTCGCTTGACGATTTGATCGATGAACTCGGCGGCGACATGAATGATTTCCAAATACCTACTTATACGACGTAGGTAATCAAATTCAAATACTTTTTCCCGTTAATTCGATAAATAATTAAATCAAATTTTTTGAAATTTATAGCGAAGACGAACGATATTCACAATAAATTCAACACGATGAAAAAACACCTGCAAAATCGTCAAAAATCATATTTAGTCCATATTATATTGTCGAACGTTTTTCTTTCTTTTTACTTGTTTTATTTTTTATCATTTATACTATACAGAGAGCCATAATATTGTACATAATATGCAAAACGTGTAAAGTTGTAAAAAAATAATAATAGCTAGAAGGTTAGCCTAATAACAATAATTAATTTGAAAGAGCATAGAAACGCCGGCACATTTTAAGGCGAGCCACTGAGTCTAAATCCATGATGAAATTTGATTTTTTTTTTTTTAAATTAAGAAACAAATTTAGATTATCAAAAAGAAAAAAAGGTAATCTCGTTTGTATTTTGTTGGAGTAGTTAAATTTTATTCACACTAAGGCTTAGAGGACGGATTTCATTTCAATATATTAAAAAATGACTATTGATGAAAAAATAATATACCTTGACTACAAAAACATAACGAAAGTTCAAAAAATACATAAATAATGAAATTAATTTGTTTTTAATTCTATACGTGATACCTACGAGTTTTATGCTTCAAAAACATTGTCATCAACTCATAAAAATAAGCTTCTAAAAAAAAAAAAATTTAATTTCCATTTAAATCTACTCCCAATAGTTATAAGTTTATTATAACTTATAAATGTCAAAACAATTAGTTAAACAAAAAATTGATTACGTGAGTGTATTGGTGATTTTGTAATAACATAAAGAAAACTTAATTGTTATTGCTTATTTAATCTGCAATTTAATCATATCAGACTATTATAGTATATTATATTGATATTTTGTGGGCGCGGCTACTTATTCTAGTAAAAATTAGACGTCAGAGTCTAAAAAGATTTTTAAAAAATATATATTATCGGCGCGAATAACGTCTGATCTCAGTGCTTAAAATTAGAATAATTGCAATATAGTAAAACGACGAAATAGGTCGTTAGTTAGTCGTTAATTTATTAGTCCAGGTCCACCTGGACAGGTAAATCAACGGACAATTGTTTCGAAAACCTTATGAATTCGGATACCTACGTAATAAAACCGGTAGTGTTGTTTCGATGGTGTTTTACATGATAATAATAATAATAATAATATAAACGTACACACGTCATTATGACAAGGCTGCTTCGGGGGAGTCATCGCATGAGTCATATTATGATTATTATATCCAATATCTAGTTTTATTTATCAGACGCGCATGACTTGTAATCGAACAGTCGAGTGCAAAGATACATTATTATTTATATATTCTGTGAATAATATCAAAGTACACTCTACTCGTCGGTTGATGTTTCCTTAACGGGTCACGTTATTATCAATAATCCCGCAAGAGGAGAAAAAGAAATCGTCGACGAGCATTATAATAATACATATTATGACGAAGAAGCACCGGGGGGAGGGGGCTTTTGACAACTTATCGTCGTCGTTACTATATATATTAAATAGGTCATCGTGGTTTTATCATGGTCGTCGTGGCTCGATATTAGTCCCGAGTCGTGACAGCTTTGCGAGAGCTGAGAAGAAAAAAATCTACCATTATATTTTATAATAAAACACACGCACACACACACACATCTAAGTACAACACAACGGTAGTCGGCGGAATGAAAATACTTTCGTTAAATTTAAACCATCTCGCCCGATTACATTTTTTGTAATAAATCGTTATCGCGAAATTAGATATGTCAATAAGGGAATACGTCATAAATAGCATGTAATAAAGCATTAAATCACTTCGATAGTTCAATAAAATACATTATTGTAAAGTTTGCACAACACTATATATATTATAATATTGCGGCACTTTTTTTTTTAGTTTTAATCGTTATCGAAATTTTATAGTCGAGAAGGAAATAAAAAATCAAATAAATATCGTTCGAGTAATTTATTTCACTCATTAAGTGCTTTGTTGCTTTGTAGATAAATTTATTTGTAATTCTCGTCAGAGAAAATGCCACAGTTTAAAAGTCTCTCTCTCTCTCTCTCCCTTAGTGATTATAAAATTATTATTATTATTATTGCTCGCGGGAACGTGTCGATTGGCATTTAGTTTCCTAAAGCGATTAAAATTGAAAATTTCTAATGGTCATAATCGTCCGAGATTACGCGCACTTAATTCATTACGATTAAAACACACAGTAACAATTATTATTATTCTTACCGTTTTGTAATGATTATTTTCGAATTTCCATTGAGAATTCGGATTTTCGACGATGCGGCCGCGCGTTTTCAAACGGAAAATATTTCTCCGCCGGTTCATTTCAACGAATCTTGAAGCACGTCTTGAAAATAAATTCGAATCGTAACAAATTTTTACTAAATATATATAGAAAATGTTTGCTCAAAACTATTAAATATAATATATAAATACAGATGAAATAGGTATTGCCCAGAGCGTTAAAATATAAAAAAAAAGAGTGCAAAAATTGTGGTCTCGAATAAAATTCATCATCGGGTGTAATAAATTTGATATATTTATTTATAATTTGTTATTATTATATGAATACATACTATTAATTTCGTTTTATATTTTTATAAAGTCGAACGGATGTGAAAAAAAACAAAAATTATCTGAAAATATTATTCGGAATCAATTATCGGGCACTGATCAGTATCGAATAAGGTAGTGGGTTTATGTTTTCAATAACAAAGTTCGAATTGTGTTGTTCTATAAAATTTTAATTCAGATATGACGTCGAAAGCGTATACGTTTAGCAAAACTCAATAGTTAACTTTGTGTACTATGATGAGAATCTCTAACAATTATCAACTGAAATTACAATTTTCCATCAGATTCGTGCATAAACGCACATCATTTAAATTACTTCAAATGAAAATTCGGCCAGAGCTAAATTCAGTTTTTAATACTTCAATGTTGGCGTTATACAGCGCTACACCGGTCTTGAGCCGACTCGAACGGTTTAGCACTATAGCTCGACCCGTAACTACTATCGGCCGTACCCGTATGGCTGTGGTATAACAATATTATTCCATATCCGTGTCGCTCAGATAACCTATTAGGTGTTTTATTATGTCGGCAAGTCAATAGTTCAACATTAAAATAATATTTACCAATGTGTTGTTTTTTTTTTGTTAAAACGGTCGAGTCAATACGCACGATTCGTTATCAGTGAAACCCAGACTGTAGACAGCCTTTTCAACAAGCCTATATTTAGTTAGTCGATATATTATATTTAATGGTAAGGTCAAGAGTCGAGGGAATAGTCATTTAGAAAATACATATAAAAATGTCAATATGAAGGTAATACATAAATAACATACAAGGGCATATTTTTTAAAATCAATCATCGGCAACAGGCTTACGAGTAAACAAAGATCATTTGAAAATTTACCAGAGGTCTAACCGTGTGTGTGCTTTAATTATTGAAGAATACTGTTGTTTTTTCTTTTTTCGATACTTAATTTTTGACTGCAAATCACAGATACATAAAACCGTAATGGCAAATATATTTTCTATTATTCATAATATTATATACTTAGAGAATAATAGTGTAATTGTTTTTTAATGATCAAATTATCAATGTACTAATTGAGCATACAAATGTTTATTCTACATTTACTACCTATTCCAAGAGCAAAGACTGAAATTAATGAAATATTTAAAAAATACTAACACAATGTTATTAATTCTATAGGTTCTGCTTATTATTAGCGATATTCAATAGACTACAAAAAAATAAACAGTTATATTTCCCATTGTCCAGTAAAAAAATGCTATTTGTGTTATTATATCTAAAGAAGATGATGATGAAAAAAAAATTACAAGAGTTCAATGCTCTGGTATACATTTCGGCTGTACAATAACTTTAAAAAGAACTTAAAGTATAATGTTCTTCGTAATATTTAAAAAAAAAACAATAACTTAAGCAAGTACAATTTACAGATATAATATGTATGAATATTACTAATTTACTTATCTCATAAAGAATTGTTGGGCGAGTAAAAAATAATAATAATAAAACATTTATACAAGTGAAATGTTCTATAAATATTTGTTTATTGGTTGGTTATAATAAAAAAAAATATTTGACAATATATTATACAATACAATTTGTTTATAATTTATAATTATTTTACTTGGTTGCCACGGGAACGTAAATTGGTATAAAAAGCTATACGTTTATTATTGCTCATAGAAATTTTTAAAAATAATTAATAAATATAAATAAAGATACCACACAGCCAATTAAATATCAAACAAAATACAAAACACTTAATTGTTAGGTACGTACTATTTTTTTTTTTTTTTTTGTTCAAGTCATGGATTTTGTATAAATATTTAACTACTGTTTCTATGCGAAACAGTAAAATGTGCAAATCATAACAAGTATAAAGCAGATGTTTTTAGAATAAAGAAAATGTTTTTTTCTTTTTCAGTTATTATTGTATATAATAGTAGAAAAAATATAAACAAGAGTTAAGAGGAGCTTAGACAAAAAAAAAATCGATAGTAATTAATTCCTAAATCTGATCAACAGCAATAGCCGATAATCAAATTTAAATTTACAGACAAAATTATTCATAAGATTAACCAAAGTTGTATAACAATTTAAAGGCTATGAGAATAATGTATTTTAAATTATCATTAAATAATAGATATCTGAGACTTGTTTACAACAATATTCATTTGAAACAAATCTACAGTTCCCAAGCAGCTAATCAAAACACAATAAAAAATGATGAAATTTTTATGTTTGATAATGCATTAAAAAAATAAATAAATTAAAATTAAAATAAAATATATACTTAATGATTTTAGACCCATGGTTATAAACATAAATTGAATGGGTATAATTGAGATTTGGTTATTTTAATGTAATATATTAAATGCCATACATCGTAGTTTTTAGCTGTTGTTGATCTGGATTTTGTATTTTATTCAGAAAATTGTTACTCTCCATTTTTGAAGCACAACATTAAAATCATTATTTTATTTTTGTTCAATATCCATGAGAAACCAAATGATCACCAAGCTTTTCGACTACGGAGGCAGCTTGTTGAGGTTGAATAGGGTCTTCGTACAATGAAACGACTACGGCCTGTTGGGTCTTCACACAGTGTGCTCCTACTTTGCCCAGCTTAGCTCTGATAACTTTATCAGTACCGGACAAGTAAATGTATCTATTACCACCAAGCGTTACACCAGAAGCAGCCAAAACATTCTGATTTTCAAATCCAGCAATTAGTCGATTAAGTTCTTCCTTGCTAACTGTAAAATCATTAGATGTGGCCCACACAGTACCATCGTGGCCAGCAATTGCAGCCTTGGTTACGCATCGAGATGCTATGAGGTGTTTGTCAACATAATCTTGCCAAGAAGACATATTTGATGTGTTTAATGTGCGTTAAAATTAAGTCTTGATAGGTATTAACTAGGTATAACCTAGAACATTAAACTAATTTATTGAGTTGATGTGGTTACTTTCACGGCCAATTTCTTAAAGAACACCTGTAACAAAAAACAAAAAACTTTATTAATAAACTAAATCAAATAAATTATGAATAAATAAAGTACCTATATTTTACATTTTAGAAATGTTTGACTTATCTAATAAAATTATTTTAGCTTGTATACATAGAAACAAAATGAGAGGCTGTAACTAATTTATTGATTAATAAGTAGGTATACGGAAAATTCAAAAATTTCATGGCTAAATTTGGATATCATAACAAAACTACAAATCTAATAATATTCTCACCCTTTGTAGTCAAATTTAAAATATCACAATATATATTTTATACACTACAATACTACATTATGGTTATCTATACAATATATAATCTGATTTTAATTTAACCATATTTGAACTCCTTCACTTCTTAAAATTAACCCATTTAGTATAATTACTTTATTAGATAATATAATAATAATAATAAATAAAACTAATAAAATTTAATTGTTATTCCAAATGTTTAAAAGATTTATACAGTTACACATATTAAAAAATGACCAATAATTATACTGTAATAAAATAAGACGATTAAGTTTTTATGTGAATATTTAAAAATAATTATATTTAATTTTTTCTCCATATATTTATTACTTCCTGTGTATGAATAATCAGTATTATATTACAAATAATTGATTATAAATACAATATACATAATTGTAGGCAATAGATAATAAAATTATAACTATTTAATATCCTCAAAAATAAATATGGTAAATGTTTTCAACAAATATAATTATAAATTTAGATTTAAAAGATTAAACTATTTGTAAATAGTCTGTAGTGTTGATTCAATTATTAAAATTATTATTAACTATTAAGTCAATCTTCATTATTATAGCCAATTTATAAACTATTTTATTTATTCTAAATAGCAAAATATATTTTTATTTTCATATAATATTAGAGCAAAATCTGAAAATTTGGTACCAAAATAAAAAAATCAAATGTCAAGAACTAATTAAGTTTATTATTATTTATAGGCATTTAAAATTGAGATAAGAGTGTAGTGTACATTGCAAATTATTGGTGTACTACTGTTTTAATCTTCGGATACATACTTATAAATTCCTAATAACTATTGATTTAATATTTGTTTCTTGACATTAACATTCTCAAAACAATATTTTGCTTTTATAAAAATGTAAATTAATTAGACATAAAATTATACATTTATTTTTATTTTTTACAATAGTTCTTAAATTGACAGAAAAAACAAGTATTGAATGCGAAAATATCAAACAATTTAATTTAAAACCTTAAATCACTTAAAAATGAATTTATATTTTTTGTTTAATTTTTACACAATATTTGTGTATCGCCAATATATACTTTTTAAAACAATGCAAATATTTAAATAAATACTTAACAATTTGTTAATTTTATTTATTGTATTAAATTAACATTTAAAAATTTATTTTTGATTTAACTAAAAACTATTACTTTGTTATTTTACAATAATAATTTAGTTGGGAGAAAATATAGGTCGGTATTTAGAAAATAATTAATTATAATTATTGAATTAAAAACGAAAGCTTAAGAAAATATATATCAGTACTTTTAATAGTTCATTGCAGTAGTTCTTGAATGATGAACAAAACTAATAAGTAAAACTTGATTCTGAGAAATAAGCAATTACAATTTCATACTAATTTATACTTTCACATTTCTGTCTACTTAGTACATTATTTTAGACTTTCAGAGTATTTATTTATCTATAAATGGATGAAAAATATCAATACCTAATAATTAAATAATAATATTAGTTTTATCAAAGGATAAATTAAATACATAAAATAAATTATTGTTTTCATATATAATTTCCAAATTAAATTATATTTGAAATAGGCCAAATCATAAGGTTCCATTCATTTAATTAAAGACTCAAGTTTATGTTAATAATAAATTATATAAAATATTTTTTTTAAACGTATTTATGCGATGGATGGGCTATGCATTTTTTCAATCACAAAAAATGTTTTATCATCTACTTCCCCCACCCCCTGAGGTTTTCAATAAGATAATCAATATTTAGCTATTGTAAATTCATCCATAATAAGTCTTAGCAATTTCTTTTTTCAAACTGATGCCTTGTCACATTCATCTTATTATACAAGGTTAAAGGCGATATGTAATAAACAACCATAGAAACTAATATCCATCTATGATAAGTTATTCCAATATATTACATTGTAGATAAACTAAATTTATAGCTAAATTAAGATCATTTACCATTTTAAAAGGAATTTCACTGGACTGAAGAAGTATTTTAATATATAATTTTAGACCAATTTTAAGCACATCTATTACCTAAAGTATTCAAAACATGACTGTGATGAAGCCTAACATAAATTCCATAAACAACTAGGTTTCTATTATTGAGGATCAATATTTTATTTTTTTAAGATTTAGAATAGTGATAAATGTATAAGTTACCAATTTTAAGTCTTTTTATAACCAGTTTTAATAACAATTGTTTTAAATTAGGTATCATTTTTAAATACAACAATAAGCGATTTTACTTTTTCTACACAGATATATTTTAATAGATTTTTATGTGTTATAAAATAAAACGATATTTAGATTACATCTATAAGTTACAAATAAAATTCTTTACTGTTCAATCATATTTAAATAAATAATAATTATATCTAGTAAAAGCACAAATTAGGATGTACAGTTGAGTAGCATTATCACTTTTTAGTTATTATTCAAGCCTCTAGCGTTCATCAATACTTGAAACTAGAAAATAAAGAAGAAATGAATGACTGACCAGTAAAACCTGTTTTTTTTTTTTTTATAAATTATTTAACTCTCAAACATATAAAATAAGTAACATATTGTACCATGATAAAGTTTTATGGTATTTACAGTAGACTTAATAAATATTTAGGTATTGCAGATTAATTATAAATACAGAAAAAATGTATACATTTTATTAAAAAAACAATTAATATTAAAAAACAGTATTAGTAATTTGACTAAAATTCTTCTTAAAGTAATAATTAATAATTGAATGAAATGATTATTTAATTAAATTTACTCTCAATAGAATTGCACTCAAATTGATAATAATAATCAAATTCCTATCCTAAGTTCTTAAGGCCAATAGTAATATCAGAAAATTGCATTTTTAAGTAGTTGCTTTAATTATAAACTTTCCTAATAGATAGGACTTATAAATTTATTTTTCATAATCTAATGAAAAATCAAATATTTTCTTTATTAAAAACACCAAATAAAAAAATTGAATAAACTGTTTTCCAAATATAATATATTAAGATGTTATTTTATTTTTAATGTTTTCAGAACAAAAATTATTTGTAAGAAGAACATCACAAAGTATAACATTTGTTATATCTATCAAATTAATATTATAATTTTTTAAGTTTTATATTTTTAACAAATGTATAGTAGATAACTGAATTATTTAGAAAATGGCATTTTACAATTTCATTATTGATCCTAAATTAATTAACTTTTCGATAAATAATTTAAGAATGCATATTTAAAAATAAATCATAGGTAGGCTATAAAGTAGATGTATAGTCTTATAAAGTATTGAATTTCAAATCTTTTTTTAAAATAAGCTATTTTTTTTATCAGAAAATAAGAATATAAATAGTTTAGAATATTTTGTATTATTGCTATAAATAATTTGAATACTACATTGCATAAAAGTTAATTTAAAAAATTTAAATAATACTTAATAGTTAACTGAAAAAACTTGACAAAACTCATACTAATATTAGTTAGTTAGATATAAATCATTTAACTGAAAACAAGTAATTATGATAAGTTTAACTGTATTTGTATAAATTAAATAATTTGTTTTTAATTAGGTAAATTTAAAATATTTACAAAAATGATCATCATATTTTTTGCAATAATTTATACTTATAAAGGATTATTTGGAATAATAATGTGTTAATTTTAAATTCAGTTAAAATATATGACAGGAAAGAGATATAATGTTTATTATATAGATGATGCCTCTTAGTCATTCAACTAATCACTACAAAGGGCATAAGGAATTTAGCATGACCAGATGTTTACAGCGTGACTTGGGGGGAATATGACATCATAGATGAGGTCATTGGATTGGAAAAAACTACATAGATACCTAAATCATTTGTTTTAAAATATTATATAATTACTCAAATTTATGAAAAATATTGTAATACATATTATTATTAATTAAACGAAAATGTCAATACATGAAAATAAATATAATTTATTTCCTACAATTTAAAAATATCCTACCAAAAGAAGGCAACTACAAGTTAAGTAAGAAAATAGGATGTCTATATTCTGTAGTACATTCATTTTTTTTTATTATAAATATTAATAAACTTAAAGTTTTGTAGTAATGAAATCATAATTATACCTAAAAAGAGGCTAATCTAATTACAGATTATAAAATTGAATATACATACCAAATAGTAGAATTTGAAAATTGCAAGGTAATATAAGTAGAGATATAGAAAACAAAAATGTTTACTATGGTCCTGAAATATAAATAAATATTTTTCAGCTATGTGATATTGATATAAATATAGCAACAGATATTTCACATAAACAGAGAATAAATGTATTTCAGCCTATTAAGAATTAAATTAAATTTTTGAATTGACAGTTATTACCTACCTACCTACCTGAACCAGTAACTATAAACTGTAAGAAAATGTCTGAAAAACAACAAATTCAAATCAAGAAAATATTCAAATTTAAATAAAATATTGTTTATTTATTATGTAAGATAACCATAGAATAGAACAAAATAATCAACAGATATTACTTACAGAGTACTAATAGGTTCAAAGTATGACTAATCAATTAGGAATTTAATAGTCAAAACATATTTCTTGGTAAATATTTCAATAATAACAGTGGGTTTCATGCATATAAACTGTAAATAGACATTGACTAAAATCATTCAGATTAACTGAATTAGATATTAAAATAAATAATTTAAAATGTTAATGATTTAACACTTACATAAGTCATGAATATGTGACAAAGATTATGATTATATTTAATAATAAAAATTAAAAATATCCATGATAAATCATTTAAATTAGGTCAATCAACTTTAAAATACCAACAAATAACATTTTGTTTCCTTGCCAAAAATAAAGAGAAACAAGAAACCTTAGAGAAACCAAACAGTTATTTTAACAGTCTTATTAGACATTTTTAAGTTAAATAGATACAGAGTTTATTATATCCGATTGATTTTTTAAGTTTTTAAGGATTACCTAACCTAATCTATTATAAGTGAAGTATTCCGACCCAACATGAATCAATTATAATTCAATAAAAATAGGCATCATTAATTATAAAAATCATATACTTATGTATATAAACCTAAGTAATTAATGGCCAAAAACATCAACCAATTAACATAATAGTATTATGTGAATGGATTATAAATGCATTCTCGTATGATAAAATCAGGAACAAAAATAAAAGCATGACACATTTGGGTTGCAGGGAAAAATGTGTACCTATTAATAAAATTATCGAAGGCTATCGATTATAAAATAAAGATATCCCAAAACGTTTGAAAAATAAAGTCGTTGAAATTACAACAAACACATGAAAACCCTACGCGAAACACACCGATTTAGAGTCGGCAGCGACAGCGTCCTCTGAGGGAAACAAATTTACAAGCCTTATATGGGTACAAACGTTAAATCTCCTTGACGAGCACAATGTTACGCTAGTATTGACCTAAATTTAGACGGCAAACGAATAAGATGAATAGGTGTCGCGCGCGCGTCTAGACAAAAGTACATAATGCACACCCGGGGGCGGGGGAGCGTAGAGCAACGAATTGGGGAATAAAAAAAAAAAAAAAAAAAACCGGCCGCAACGGAATCCGGGTCCGGAGAAAATACCCGTCGGACCAGACGACGTTCGCGTCGACGAGAAAAGAAAAGAGAAAAAATGATAAAAAATAATATCGTTTTACCGGCGCGACGTCGCTGTTGGTGTGGATCTTCGGTCGTTGATCGACGGGCGTCCGTCGGGGCGAGCACGGATCGATTCTCCTCGGGTCTGCGGCGGAGCGAATAGAGCTGCTGCTGCTGGTGCTGCTGCTGCGGCGGCGACGAGTGGCGAGTGACGACTACGACGGCGGCGATTGCGTGACGGCGGCAGATCGCGGTGTCAGCACATGGCGCGGCGGCGGGCGCGGTACTGCGGTAGTGGTTATCGGCGGCGGCGGCGGCGGCGGCGGCGGCGGTGGCGGTGGTTAACGTGGTCCGTGGTGGTCGTCGGCAAGCAATCGTTGTCTCGTCGTGGCGGCGCGCGCGCGCTCGCGTTCTCTACGGGATCGCTCGCCGCGTCGCGTAACGTAAATTTTGTCAGCGGCGGCGAAACTCGCGCCGGTGCTTCTATACGTACGTTTTTCGAAACGATACGAGCACATGCGCGCACGAAACGAAGAAAAATCAGCGGAAACGCGCGGAATATCAAGTGACAATTGCCCAATAATGGCCAAGACGCGAATCGTTGCGCGATGCGCGTGCGCCGCGGCCGTTTTCGATCGGTAGGATGATGTTAGCAACGATTGCCGTCGCCGCCGCCGGTTTGACGACCCCTGGCGCGCGCCGGCGTTGGCAGGCTGGGCAGGCTGCAGCTTGCCGCGGCGGCAGCTGCCGTTGCTGTCACCCGTCGCGCCTCGTCGCCTGCCGCCGCCGCCGCCGCCGAGTTCGAACTCCGAGTGCAAAACTGCAAAAAGACACGTCGCGCGCACGATTTCATATATATATATATATGTATTCCGCGTCGGCTTGTTTACGTAGTTTTCCATATACATAGTATTCCGTATATATAAATATATATTTCAGTTGTGTCGAATCTCGAGGACGACGGGAAAAAGTTTGAGATATCAACCAATTTTATACACCGCGCGAGCTATTTTAAAGAGTTCATACTTGTTAAACAATATTTTCTGAATATCTACTTGGAAATTAAAATACGATTACGCGCATACGTTTTTATTTCTAAACGACCTGGAGTTTTCTTTCGTCGCTTTAATCATAAACGGTTTATCTATGAATTCGAGTATGTAGAAAAAACGTCAATAACTGTATGGATGACTCATTAAAAAAAAAGTACATAAAAATGTAAAAATATACACGTTCCATGTCTGGTACGACTCACTAATCGCCTTGGAATTTCTCGGAGCTTTGTTTTTAATCGAAGTATCACAAAAAATAAATAAATACGATTGATTTTATTTCGAATTACCGAGATTAACACTATTGAGCGAATGGGATCGAAGTTTTTGGGGATTTTAATTTTGTTTGAGCTCAAGTTCGACACGACAAGAATCTAATGTATTTGAATCGTTGTTGTTGCCGTTCCGACAAAGAATTCGATTTCAATTGCCTTGCGCTTAGGTATTCCTGAAATAACCGGGTGATATTGCGGCGTAAGTTTGTTAAAGAAATGTGAAGAAAAAAAACATTCGATTCTCGGAAACCGCGAGTGACGCGTGCGTTCGACAAACGGATACGATCGCGTGCACGGCCGTAGCTATTTATAGGTAATACTCAGTTTCAAATCCAAATTCAATACGTAGTCATCACGAGTGATTCAGTGGTTTATATAGGTGTTTTTACAACAGTTAAATCGTCCTTTTTGGACGACCATACGTAAAATATATTTATATTTTTCGACCATTACTTACAAAGTTACAAGTTACAATCCGTATGTTTTTAGAACTGAATCATTGATTATACGTATACACAATTATCAATATATAATATAAATACACACACACACTCACACTATATACATATATAGGTATATATATATTTAACTTACTTATTATATTTAATTATTGGTGAATATTTTTCACGATACCCATCTCTCTTTTAGTTATTGAAGCCTGAAAGCCAGAAGTATGTATCTATTTGGTTCTTTAATATACGTATGTATATTAGTTATTTTTATAATTATTATTTATTCTATAACGTTCCCACTGTTAAAAAAATTAAAATTATTGTCTACAGTTCAAATACGCGGATATTTGTTACATTTAATGGAATAAAATATTATGCACATTGTCTCTATATAATAAGTGTCTACATTTCAAGAATCAAATAATGATTATTATTTATCGGAACAATGAAAACCAGACATCTTCGTTTCATCATACTTTCCACATTTTATTTCCAAAAAGTTCAACAAGTTTCGTTGAATTATCAATCAATGGCAATGAAAATGTTATTATCTTATGCCGTTATGTATACTTACAACAATCTGCAAATACGCCTAAATATTGAACATAATCTGTGGGTATCGTTTTCGATATGATATAATTATATTACGTTATTGTTAATAAAATAAGTCGGAGAATCATAATCTATGATACTAACTATTAATAGTTATAGACGTGCGTGTAATAGTTTCAGTGGCGTACAATGGCGGTTTTCCCGGGGAAGCAAGGGAGGTGGCGCCTCCCTTGAAAATTAGAAAGAAAAAGTGGTTAAAATCATAGTAATTATTATTGGTTTTATAATTTCATAATAAAATATACACACAATTGTGAAAGTGAAATAAATTGCCCGCACTTGAATTTTCCGATTAAACTGTAAAACGCGACGCGTAGCACGCGTTGCAGTGTGAATGTTCCGCCGCCGTGGCCGTGTGGTCGCGTGGCCGCCGTGACGGAACGACGGCGACGTGGTCGCGCGCTGCGGACAGAACTCTGGATACCGCTGTCGCGTTCGTCCGTCCGGAGGTCGTTTAAAAAAACGACCGTTAAAAAAACAAATTACTTTCCATGAATTAGTAAATAATTATCATTGGCTGTTGGTTTTTCCAACCGTTTCGGCCGACGCGGGTCGATTGGTTTTCCCTTCCTCTCCGAACGGGTCCGTGCTTCGAGATTTTTATGCCGACCGCCATCGAATCTCGTTTCACGGTTTCTACAAAATTCCTTTCGCGGCGATGGTAATAGTATTTATCGACGAATAATCGCACGTCTCACGGCGGTCGCGTGGGCGCAACCAAATTATTTCGTCGCTAAAATACTACCGTACTATCGATATTAGGTTTTTAGCGTATTTTTCGTATCGTTTCGCCGCCGTCGCGTCCGGTGCGCGCGATCCATTACGCGAGTGTAATGGCCGTCGCCTCCGGATTTTCAACGATTCCGTCGAGGCTCGGACGACGTCTAATCTAAGTCGGTAAAGGCTTCGAGTGTGCGTTTTTTGACGTCGTCGCGTCGTTTCGTATCGTATTTTCCGTCGCCCGAGTGTTTTTCGGTTTGTGTTTCGCGAGTTAGGTTAGGATGTTACGACCACGGCTCGGATGGTAAAAATATAAAATAAATGGCGGAAATTTCGTGAGTATTCGTTTTTGTTGTGTAGTAAGTTTCCGGCGTTCGGAGTGTTATCGCTTTATCGGCGTGACGTTAGAATGTCGATGTTCAATAACGCTCAAAAGTTACTGATATTTATAATATAATTTTGTGTTTACTATCAACTTAATATTTCGGAAGAAACCGCAGCGCAGTATTTCTCCCACCATACACCACTAGATAAGTATACCTATATGATTTGGCATAATATACGTTTGTATTATAAAATACATTTATTACTCGGGACATACAGAGCATAATATAATTATCCACGTCTTCATAAAGTTTCAGTAAATTCGAATCTCAGTTGAACTGAAAAAATATGAATTGATATGATTATTATTATCATTGATCAATGCCCATAAGGCCATATCAAAGCAATGTATTGAGTAGGTATATAATTTGTTATCGAACCCTAATGAATAATGAAATATATATAGGTATGTTTTTGCAATCTTATTGAAAACCCATAGTTTTTAATATAGTTTCAAATGAATTCAACTTTCTTTTTGTTTACTTATATGACGTATATTGTAAACATATAAGTCTACCGTAGAAGTACTAGAAATTTTAAATTCTATAAAATATTCATGTTGTAGCCGTTGTACTGGTTGTAGGTACCTATTATATACTTAAGGTATAAAAATAATAAATTAATTCAATAGTACCTTGGTATTGGAGCTTTTATACCATAAGAATTATTACCTATATACTTTCATAAAATATGTAAAATATGATAAAAAAAAAATAGAATACGTTAATAATAGCTACGAAATAGTAAAAACTAGGTGGGTGCCATGTAATAGGTTGAAAAATAACAACTTAAAACACGCATACTTATCTATAATATTCTTCAAAAATCAAGAATATTTTCAATTGTATATTTTAAATATTTAATCAATAGTGTTCATTTTTAATATGATAAAATAAACTGTTATTAGATAATTGTAATACATACAATGTATGTATACAAGTATATATGATTGTATAAATGTATATTATACATATATATTTGTTCAGTGGAACCTCGATAACTTGAATGAATTCTTTGGCCTCTGCAAATAATAAAATATATTCTATATAACTCGAATTTTCGATAAGTCAGATTTTTTTTGTCTCCGACTGGTTTGAGTTATCGAGGTTCTGTATATATATATATTTTTTTTTTTCATTAAATATGACATTAGTAAAATGTCAATAAATTGCTATACATATGAGTATTAACGTTTAAACATTATCTAGTATTATGCTTGAGCATAATTTGTATGTACATTGTACATACTTATATAAGTTATATGTATAATAAAGTTGTATACATAATTGTTAATAGGTATAGGTACCTAATCTAACATTTTAATTTGAATAATGCTGACTCTGATTTTTTTTAAACTAAAATAGCTTACCATAACATGATATCATATTATATAAACTACATAAATAATTATACTACTATATCATTATTCATAACTAATTCAAATAAATAATTAATTCACATTTCATACTAATAATAAAAAATCAATTATATCTACTGTACTTTAAAAAAAATGCTCATTGCTCATTTATGTATAAAATATGTGTTTCATAATTTTATATCTAAAATAGATATAATGTAGTGAGACAAAGTATTATAATTTTCATTAATATACATTTTGGGAATAAAGGGATTTTTAGATTCTGAAAAAATGAGGAATCTATTGATTCTACCATATGTATTTTTGTTTGTGTCAGTGAACACGATAAGTACCCGAAATAATGGTTCGATTTTCAACTTTAGTATTGGTCTCAGCTAGCAAATAGCATCTAGTTCAGAGGTTCCCAAACAGTGGGTCGCGATTATACTTTTGGTGGGTCGTGCTATATTTTTAAATAATACTCATCTATTATTATTATATTAATTTTTTGTTGAATGGTTGACTAAAACCTAACCGGCTCACCTAACTAGATTCTAGTTGGTACTTTCATAATAATATCTATCATTTTTCTATATTTTAGTAGTTACATTAACTTTAAAAATCATAAAACTACTCATTTTAGCTATTTTTCAATCCTATTGTGAGTTTCAACACGGGAAGGGATTTATTATGATAAAAATTAATTATAATTACTCTCTTATGGTAATGAAACTTATGGAAAAGATGTCTTGCATTAAAAATGTTAGTTTTTTTCATTTTCTAACACCTAAAATGGCTAGTACCACACTATCCACAGCGAGTAAGCACTCTGTCCTCTAATTATCGGTATCTGGCAATAATCACACATTTATGTGCAATAACTGCGAAAATTTACTGATAAGCGTTAAAATACATTTATGATGCAACTGATCCCGAAACAAAGAATCACTCCCTGCTCTAAACTGACAATTTTCGATCACTTTTTATCCAAATAATATTAATTTGTATTATGTAAAAATGTAATATTTATTTTGTATCTAACAAAGACAAAATATATCGAAATCAATAATTCAACGTACAAAAATATGATATGTTTATAGATATAGGTATATTATTCTGCATTAATTACAATTCGCAGTAATTTTTAAAGTATTTTATTATTGTTTAAATACATATTTACATTATATCTGTTGGCTCTTAGATACATATTATGATTAATCAGATAACGGCAGAGATATAATTCAATATTTTAACTCATGAAATAATAATGATTGGTCAATATAAAACACTTATCAGAATACCTATTTTCCCTATTATCCATTTTAACTATACTGCGTTGCTATGGTGACTGAATAAGTAACTAATTGATACACAAAATTACGAATATGATAACTACGTAGGTAGTACCTACTAGGTACTCGTATATACTTATGTATATGAAAAAAAAAGGTAAAATTATATAAATTGATTTTGGTTCCTTAATTATACATAATAGGTATTAGATATTTATTATAAACATATTTTATATTTATATACGTAAACAAATGTTTTGAATTTTCGCGGTTGAAATAACATTAAATTAACAATATATACTCATATAAGAATAGAGGTACCTAACTATGTCATTCGTGTTATATTGTAATTAAGACAAAAGATAAGTATCCAAGGTGAAAGTTCAGCGTGCAAAACATGATATATATTTATTTGATTTATCTTATCCTCACTGTTAGTATAGTTTAAAGCGTTTTATGAATTGTATTCATTTTACACATCATACTCATTAGTCATATAACAATATGTTATTACTTTGTAAATTAATTCCTTCTATCACACTGTTAAATCTATGTTGGACTAAACTCCACTTAATGCCTACGATTTGAAGTATTTCGAACAATAAAAATACACGTCTACTAATGTCGTCCTTCATGTTGGCCACAGAATGTGGTACGACACCCAAATATTCTAATTCATCGTGGATTTTATTTCGATATATAACCAATTCTTCAGTATGAGTGCCATCAAATATTTCGACGATTGTTATAAACCTTTTGATATCAGTTTTGATGCTCACGTTTATGTACAGTGGTAACAATTCATTAAAAACCATGTCTTGAATTAACCCTAAATTGATTTTATCTGTATCCTGGATTTTGTACTTGAAAGCTATTAAATCATTGAGAATGTCCATCATTCTTGTATACGTTATGACGAGAATCCATTTGGAGGTGAAAATCTCATGATCGTAAGCATCCTGAATATCAAATACATTTTTTTTATAACTGTTTTGAATGTCTTCAATTGTTTTTGTCCTACCATCCCAGTACATTCTAAATCGTTCCTGTATGCGACCGTCATCTATAATCTTTTGCACAAAACTTCCGATGAAACCGAAAAACTTTTCATAATTTTTTATCGCGAATAATTTTTTTTTCTCCTCCCAATATGTTATTATTTTTTTATATACTATGCCTTGGAGACCAATGTAACTTCGCCAGTTTTTAAATTTATAATTATAACTTTTATCTTCTGGCTTTGGCTTATAACTACAATTTATTTTGTGTTGAGCACTCAATACATTTGTGATATAAAATCTAAATATTTTTAAATTTTGTATGCGTTCTTCGTTTAACGACTTTTGTTCGTCTTTATTGAATAAGTCGACATGTCGCATGTTATATTTCACAAACAATATTATTTTCTTCCATTCAATAGTATCACCACCATAACTCTCGTTTATAATTATATCTCTAATTTCCTGCTTCACTTTAACACATACTTTATTGAACTTTTGAAAGCAATTATCAACGGCTTTTACGTCTTTTCGTACAGAAGCATTTTTACATTGCTCAATTATGTCATCGATAGAATTGATTGTTAATAACATTCGAAATAATTTTGTACATAGTGGTCGGCCCATGTACTGTTTTACGTATAATGTAGATAATTCTTTATAATCAATAACGTATTCTGATATGGTAGTGGATATGAAATACATTTTGTTCATAAATATGTTGGAAACAACTGGATGTAGCACAGTACATATAATTGTATTTGATAAAGAACTTAAATAATCTTCCAGACTTTCACTGTTGTTTTCATTAAAATCTTCTAATTTTAGTCTACCAAAGGCCTGAAGGTCTTTATCGAATTCTGTTTGATCAGGAAATTGCATATTGTAGCATGTTTCCCATAAGCAGTTGTTAATAATTATCATATTTCTTATTAAATATGACGATTGACCTTGGTTTTTAAATATCCTTATGTATTTCTCCAGTACGGTACGTAATCTTTTATTACATGAATCCGTTTTATCATTACCGTTTTTTACATTTTCATTTATATCATGTAATATAGTCGAAATGTGGCCGTTTATTATTTTTGTTAATTTTAGAATTATTAATTTTTCAAATTTATGGATGATTTTAATGTCAGTACTTTTCGCAATATCGCTTTCGTACACTTCTTTTATCGATGTCAGTGTCTCGTTCCATTTCATTTGTACACTTTGAGATTTTTTTTCAATCAAATTTAATATTTTTTTGAAATAGCTGTCATTCGGACAAAATACAAATAAATCCATTTTGTCAAAACTTTGAAATGAAAAATATATCATTGGTTTTAAATTATCAATTTTTGTTTGAAGCAACGCATCGTGTTTGAATTGAATTGCGTCATTTTTATTCAGAGGTGATGTACATGTATTGTATTTTGATATAGATGACGATTTATTTATATAATCATTTATAATTGTTTTAATGTGTTTATAGCTCTGAATACGATAGCAATTCGCAACACTAAATATTTCTAAGTATGATTGTACTTGGAAATTAGTTAATGTTATGGAGTTTAATCTTTCTTTTAATGTTTCTGTTGATTCGTTTTTGTTTGGATCATTTTCAATTTCATTTTTTATGAATGCAGACCAAGAAAGCAATATTTTTATAATATCATGTTTTTTAGATTCAAAATTTTTCGTATAATTGAGTAATCCTATTAATGTGAGTACCATGTTTGACATAGTTTTCTGCATTGGTGTCAATAAGCTCGCCTGATATTTTATAAAACAGTTTCGCATCGCAATTGATTTGTCATCAACACTAAATTCTTTATTCGTATACACTAACTCGCAATCTGCAAATCGTGCATTTACAAGTTTAACAAAATAATACATTGCATCACTATACTCACACGATACGATGATATTCAGCAAATGCGCTACTTCGAACACGTTATGCTGTGTGATTGGCCACGAATCATTTACATTCAACTTTTTTGCGTTGGATATCTTAAAAAAATCATTTAATGAAAATTCTCTGTCATCCATGAACACCTTTTTTGACATAACATTGTCAATTTTCAGAAATTGTTTTAAAAAGTTATTTAGTTCTATTTTTTCTAGTCTTACGTTAGAGAGATACGCCACTATAAAAATTGACAACATTAGTGAACATTTCATCATGATTTTATCAAGAATTTTTAATTTAATTTAATTTAATTAAGAAAATAATATTTTTTCAATAAGTTCGTATATATTTTCCTCATTGTTGTGATTCGGCATTTCACAGTGACAAAGTTATGGTGTTACGACACCATCACGTGAATATACTGGCGTGTTCTTAAATGGCTTATTTTGCTCAATATAATATTGTTAGCGTGATAAATATTATAATTTAAAGTATTAAGTTTTGCGTTTTTAAGCACTCGAGCCAAAAATACAAGTTGTTTTACACATGTTTTTGATTGGAGATAAATGACGAGAGAAGAATGAACCACCTGCGAACAATGTTTGCGCGTTCCTTCAATATTTGCAAGCTAACAAATATGGCACCGTTCGCATGCCCGTACATCTTATTTATTGTCAATTGTAATCATAGTCTACCTATGCATTATCAATTTCATTTGTCAAATATTTGCATTTTTTACACTAATTTTCGTAAAGTTTCAATTTCAAATTGCTTGTGCCAATTTTTTCAGTTCCAATGTCTTCAGTTAATACCAACTAGGCGCTTATATCAATTACGGTCAAATCAATTACTGAAAAAAATCTATCATAGGTTTGACGTACCTATATAATTAGTTGAAGTTAGTTTTAGGATAAAATGTTTATTGTAAATGATATTACACTATTTATTGGTACAGTATACTTATTGGTACTTTATCAAAGAACTGGTGTTCTTTATATGTTTTTACAAACAAATTACACATTGGATATTATTTTTAATTTTTTTGTAATAATTTTTAAGTTTTCTCTTTTATTCATTTTTAAAAATGTTTAACCTGCACACATATAGATAGAAGTAAAACGGTTATTTATCTATAACAGAGTCATTATGAACAATTAAAATTTGTGCAATTTCAGAGGTTTTCACTTACGATGTTGTCTAAAATAGTAAATAAGTAAATACCTAATAAAATTGGTATCGCTGTCAGATATCAGATTACATTGATTTAAATATCGATAT
Source organism: Drepanosiphum platanoidis (assembly GCA_948098885.1). Taxonomy (NCBI): domain Eukaryota; kingdom Metazoa; phylum Arthropoda; class Insecta; order Hemiptera; family Aphididae; genus Drepanosiphum; species Drepanosiphum platanoidis. The sequence goes on from OX402528.1 coordinate 10,470,195, forward strand.
AATCGATATATATATATATATATATACATATATATATTATATATACATGTAATAGGTATGTAAGTACATTGTATACTTATAATTTATATATACTTACTATATTATACATGTTATATTTAATTACTATTATTATACTTACGTGAACATACGCGAACTATATTCAAAATATATGTTGTACCTATGTCAAATTTTTTAATAATATCATGCCATTTCAACATTTTTTTATCTAAAGTGATATATTTTACTAATGTAATATTTCTTTTACACCATAAACTATTACGTTAAGAAGCATCATCGTTATGTCGTTATATAATATGGTTTTGAATACTAGTAGAATATCTAGTCGAGGTACCTACCAAGTACCGATTCAAGATTTTAGTCACGTTTACAAATTCTAAGTGTTATAACATTATGCGCACCTTCCCGAAACTTATCTTAATTCAGACATTTGTATGTAGAGATGTGTTGGTCAAGTAGCCATAAATTATTTGGTAAACGTCTAACAATAGTCAATTCTAAATATTCAAGGCCAAAATTTAATATTATGATGTCATATTTGAATAATAATAACATATCGTAACAACTACCTATATTTTTATATGTTTTCTTGGTACCTACATTATTGGTAACCTCTATTGGCTCTATTTAACTGTTTCTAATAGAATGTTTAACTTATTTACTAGTAACTAATTTTTAATTGTTTTGAAGTTTAATTTGAAAACATGTATATATTTTAAGTATAACTTTTTTCCAAAATTAAGTTATTTATCAAAGTATTTTCATACAAGTGATATAAAAAACGAAGAATTTATTATCATTATTCGTTAATATAGAAAAATGAGACTATTTCTCTGGAAAGAGAAATTGAAGCTGTTCATGTTCTAAGGAATCGGCATTTCATGACATTAAAACAAATTCACTTTAAATACCAAACTGATAATTGGTAAAATACATTTTTATTATTAAATTAATAATTATTTAATTATTGATTAATATAATATATACTTTTTTGAAAATAGACCAACCGGTTAAATACAATTTATTGATGAAAACTTGCCTTATAGTATTGAGTATCGTTGACCGCCAACCTGAGTGATTTAAAATGATTTTAACTTTTTTCAATCTTATTCTGAGCGAAAAAAACTCACAGTTATCGTCAAAAAATACATTTGTCATATAGAATTCTGAATGACTTGTAGCATTTATTGAAAAACATCTCAATTTTTAATTGAAAGACTTTAAAAGCACCTAACGCATATATCTGTTTTAAAAATAAAAAGTTTAGAACCGCAATAAGAGAACCAGAAAAGTGCAGAATCCTAGTAATTAATTTTCTAGAGTGCTCAAAAGCTAATAGGTACATAAAGTACATTTCGTAACTGCAATGGTGAATCCGATATAATAAATGTTGTTAGGTTATTAAAATAATTTGAAATCGAACGAGCATAAGTTTTAATGCATACTTACGGTTTCATTCGATAAGTTTTGTGATAAGGTATTTAATCGTTTTTATTAAAAATCATTTAAATTTTTTCAGATCACGTGACACGCGAGAATAGTTTCAATGCAAATCATATAGAATTCAATATTATATAAAATATGATATTCGTTGTGTGCTCCAAAATGATTTATAGTCACTATTATAGATGTTAGAGAAAACCAGTAAGATACTTAAAAAGCGGGTTTTCTTAAGCATTTTGATGTATTTCTAAAAACTTGTCGAATAGATGAAACAAGCGCGAAAAATATTAAATTATCATTACGACATAGTTTGCTAGGTACGTACATTTTAATTTTATTTTTTAAATATTTATAGACGTTTCCATGGATGCATTAGTATTCTTAATTTGTTAAGTTGCAGTTTTTATAATTATTATTATTATTTTTTTTTTTTGGTGTTCTGCGTCATCGCAGTCATCAATAATAATAATCGTTATTCGTTGATGACGGCGATGACATAACGAACAATGTAAACACACTATACCACCAACTACGATTAGTACGAAAAATGTACATCACGATTCGTCAAGAAATTTCAAAGTGCAATCTGCATTACTTATTTAAAAGGTTTCCTTTGATATTTTTTTTGTTTTCAGAAACATATCATATTAAACACCCAATCCAAAAAAGAACCTTTTCTTTTTACATGACGTATATATTATATATCTACATTATAAGATATGTATCTACTGGTTCTGAGAAACCTATAGTATCTAATCTGTTACCTGAATTATAATTAGATAATCAGAATTCTAGATTCAATCAGTTTTATTTGGGCTCATGGATTTAATCCACTAATCCAAAGTTTGGATCTGATTTGTTTTTTTTTTTAAAATTTTAAAATTAATATATATTTTTTTAAGCATGATATATTTTATTCAAAATAATAACCGTCATATAGTTCAATGTAAATCAAATTAACAATTTGTAACTTAGGTTACTCAAATTATTTGATAAATTGTTATAAATAAAAATATAATAGTGTTGGAAGTCTGGAATTATGATAATCCGAGGAATTTATTTGTAATTACAACCAAATATTTGATTAAATTGGTCAAATCAAATAAAAATAGATGATTTATTAAAATAATAGTATAATTATCATGGTAATACACTTATATTAAATAAACATTGAGAGATATATGTATATATATTATATAATATTGACATATTATGTATATATTTTTTTTGTACAATATTTAATTAAATAATATAATTTTTGAAAAGCAATAATATTAATATATATTTAATTTATACATTTTTAATTTTTTCATGAATTCCATTAACTCCAATTCCATGTAATATCTCAGATAACCAAGACATTAGTGTATTTCAGAGTAGTAGAATGTTTGGGTTAGAACTTTACAAGTTGATTGTAGGTACTTTATAATTTAAACTTACATAGAATATTATATAAATTACTTAAACATTTTTTCAACAAATAACCAAAATTAAAATTAGTTAACAGTATAGTAAGTCTAAAGTTAAATGGTTTAGGATAGTTTAAAGTGGCGTTAAGTAATTAACATGAATAACAAAAATAAAATCATTCAGCTTTATTTTAAATTTAGACAATGTTCTTTTCATATTAAAATTTTCAAAAAACCACTTAACATGACAATTTGTTTTATATTTATTATAGTTTCAAAGGGTTTATTCTATAATTTAAAAAATATTATGTACAACTTAATTACTAGAAATTCAAAATTTATCATATAACTATGTGATAGGAATGAGTTCAGACTGTTCACATCTAAGTGGTTGTATAACTTCAACTACCATTGATCCACACATGACATCATAAGCGCATCTGTTCTGATTGGCTGCAGCTGTGATAAATGGTAACGGGAACAAGAATGCAAAAACCAAATTTTTAGCAAGTGAACGAAAAGTTGCACGTTTCCAACCCAGATCGCCACCAGGAGTCAGAGCAATCACATCAGCTGGCTGACCTCTTATATGAAATAGTTTATCAGCTCGAACAACAGCAAGATCTAATAAAATTTTACCAACTGTTGCTCCACCTTGAAATATTCTACCGCCTTGCAACCAATATATCTAAACAAAGGTTTTTAAAATTTTAATTAATTATTAGTTAAGCATTGAGTTATGGAGGTTTATAGAAGGTTAAATACTAGTAATTTATATTTGACTACAATCATTTTATGGATGGTAATAAAATTGAAATTACTTCGTATACACAAACTACTATTCGATGAGTAATTTCTAAGAAAAATAGTTCGGCTGTCATTTCTACAGCTGTAGTGTAATCCACATTAAAATCATCTTGCAAAAAAATGCTGTTATATTTGGTAAAATCTCTAAAAATAAAAACAAAAATAAATTAGTAGATGATATAACTCTTTTAAAGGTACAGGTTTCTTACATCAGTAAATGTTAAATAAAATAAACAAATAAATAAGATATAAATTAAATTAATTGTAAGGAAGCAATTGAAATGTAAAAAAAAAGAAAAAAAGAGTTAAATATTAAAGTGTGATTCATAAAAGGATGATGTCATCCAACGATGACTAATTTCTAAAAAAGTGAGTTTTTCACTCAAAATTACGACCTAGTTGTAAAAGTACATATAATCATAAATTTGTTATAGATTTAATGTATTGTAGCTAATCAACTAGTTATTAAGTATAAATAAAATACTGTTTCAGCTATTCATACACCAAAATAGTTGTTTTAACAAATTGTATTTTTTTTAAAAAATAATTTTTATAAAATTTGATTTCTCACTAAAAACTAAAATTAAAAAACTTATTTTACATGGTTGGGCAATGAGCAAAAAAGAGAGAATACCCAATTAAAATATTAAAGATGAAGTATGCTACAAAAATAGATTAAAACCTCCCTCCAAGACAAATAAAATTCTAACAATTAAATTGTATTTTAAAATTATTAAGGAATTAAACAATTGCATAGGTTTTAATTATTTTATTAAGCTAAATGTAAGTTTTAATCCAAACCAAAGATTTGCTAATTAAAATTATTTTTAAATATTTATGTATCATATAAAAGTATAATTATTACAAATAATAAACAATTTTTATATTTATTCCTAAGAAAAAGTTGTTTTACATGGCACTTGAATTGGAAAAAATGAAAAGGAGATAAAAAAATAAATAGCGTTTCTTATAATAACTGACCTCAACTAAACTTATGTACAAACATAATAAGAAATAACTGGTGTAATTCTATCAATTTATCAATGTTTTTTGTTTATATTTTTATGACAAGAACTTCTAAATTACTTATTTTGTAACTGTTAATCTTTTTTTATCATCCAAAAGTCTGTAACTACACGGTTAAATCCATTTTCAATCGAGTATGATGGTAGAGAAATTAAGAATTTTTGAACGGTTTCGAATTGTATTTTACACAAATATTTGTGTAATAAAGTAATTACTGCGAATAACTAATTACACAATAGGTTATATAAGTTTATGAATTTTTTAAACAGTATTCACCTTCATTATTTATATTCAACATCATCAAATTGTGCCGGCAGTTATTCACTGTACTTGATCACTCTAGAGCCTCTCCCCCCCAGAGACAATATTGTTTACTTTGGGAAGCACACCTGTAGCTATTTAAGGCTACGGGTACTATGGATGCGAGTTCTGATGAATACGACCGAAATCCTCTTCAGAACAAGGCAGTTACACTGTGGATGTTTTCTGTTATTAATTTATCATAATCCATGTTGAAATAACCAAATCACTCGAAATTCAAAGCAGGTCGCACGAAAAAAATCAAATTGTTTGAACACTCAACTGGTTCTGACGTGTTCGTCATTGCCAGTGTAAACACTCTCATTGAAAAACATGCATTTGTTTGTTCAAACTAATTCGTCAGACCTCTCATTCATAGTAACCGTGGTCTACTGCAATATCTAAGTCAATTTATTTCAATCTGCCTGGATTTCAGTTTGTAGTGTAGAATGTAATTTTTATTTCTAAGCAGATCCAGATAATTATTTAACCTGAGACAAAAATCTAGTAATGCTCCCCTCATTTAAATTAGTTACATCTTTCATAAAATGTTTAAGCATGTATTTTTATCATTTTAATAATGTTTAAGGAATAAAATTATTAATATTATGTACAAGCAGTTATCAATATTGCTGTGAAATTTTTTTCTACATAGTGGATTTTATAACCTTATAAGTTTAATATTTTTGCAACCCTTGTAATAAAGTACTGAAGTACCTCACCTCACCTTAACCAAGATATAACTCTGATATAGTCTAGGAATACATTTCTTAATAACATGTGGTCTAGTGCATAATTTTAGTGTTTTTAGTGCATAAAGGCATATTTTTATAGCATAATCAATAATGTTTTTAGAACAAATGGTCAGCTTGTCACTTATATTTAGCTACCTATTCGAGCGTAGTAATTTGTTTATAAAGTGCGTACAAACAGGTCTATGTAATAAATGGAATATTACTCTAAGATTTAAGATATTTTGATACATGTACTAGTATATACAATTTTAAATTAGCTAAATTTAGTTAAATATATACATTTCATTTCAAATATAATGTGGTGAATTTAGTTTATCACCTATGAGAAGAATTTGAATATATTTGAATATTTGACTAATTCAAACAAATGATAACATATTTTTTAAGTAACTAAACATGAATTATTCCTTACATGTATACAATTGAATCTACCACGAAGTATGCAACCACAATTTTGACGAGGCTCAACAGTATGAAATCAATAAATTCAGCTCCGAAACGCTTCCATAAAGATGGTATTTGACACCTGATACCTGAAAAAATATTATTAATTAAGCATAATTTGTGATTTTTCACTTAGATTTATGAACAATACATACCAACAAATTGACCGGGCTCAACAGGTGTTGTTTCAGGAACAGTCTCGGATGCAATGTCAGGCCCATTACCTCGTTGATCATCTGGTGAGTCGTTCGAAACTTGTTCGTAATCATTTTGGAGAAATTCTTGTTGCAAATTATTGTAATAACACTGATAACTGTTTACAGTGGCCAACCAGCTGCGTAATTGGTTGAAATATTCTTCTCTAATATCCTTATTCGTCATATTGGCGTTTCGATTACCTTTAGGTGTGTTCGTAGAATCTTTGTTAGGTTCCGACTGATCTGTAGGGTTTTCCATAATTTCGTCGCGTCCTACACAAATATGAAATGCAATATTTAGAAAAAACAAACAAACACGTTAACAAAGATAAAAACCTTAATTTGAAAATAAGAATTAAGAGCGCCCAATAAATAATAAATATTAAGACACGGGTATTGACTGCAACATAAACTATTGTCTTTTAATGTAATTCGTTTTTTATGGATTTCATTATTATTTAATTCGTGTTACCGTTTCGGGTTGATACGACTATTGATAACGTATTGGGTGATAAGAATACAAAGAAGTGATGTCACTACGAAAAAATAATATTACCAGTAGAGCAATAAAATATTACCTACGGTTTGTGTTTAATTTTTTTTTCTCTCGGTTTCTACCGTGGTTGCGATTTGTAGGAAAAAATCTTTTTTATAATTTTCTTCATATTCGTTTAATATTTCTTTCTCTTTGGTTTTCTTTTGGTTCGGAATAATTTTAATACAACGTTGAAAACATACATTTTTTTAAAGTATCCAGTTTGAAGACATTATAAGTAATGTATTATAATAACGATTATTAATTAATATATTAAGGTATAATTTATAAATCTTTAGTTCTGTGACGTAACCATTTTGACATTTTTGTTTTATTCTCATTTATTTAATAAAAAAACATGCGTCGTTTGTTCATAGACGTACACTTTTTCATATCATTTGGACGGCGAACATTTTCGGCGCTATGCTGTATATTGTAACTCGTAACAAGTTAAATGCCATAATATTTATATATTCGATTTTTTTTATAGCGCACACAGTGGAGTGAGAACAACACTAGAGCGCGCAAGCTAATGGTTCGACGAATTATAAATTCGGCGTGGCTATCGTTAGTGAACCCGTCGACGTCCATACTTATCATTCAATTATCAACACTCTTTTCCTAGAAACGGCAAGTATTTTTTTGTCTTTCGTCTGTATTCGGTTTATAGAATCCGATACGGATAGGCCGTACAGGGATCGAGACATTGCTCTAATTTTGACCATGAATAGACGTGTAAAATGATATGATTATCTTATAATATCTTTATACGTCTATTGTAGTCGGCAGTCTGAGTCACGCAGTGGTCAAATATAATATGTAGGTGTTATATAATTGTATACATTTTAAAGTTGTAGTTATATGTATACCTGGGAGCAGTGGTGTAGATACGATTATTTTCCGGGGGAGGAGAGGGGTTACAAAAATGCAAAATTAATTAGTTTCCAATATTTATATAATACATTTTTTGCAGGGTGTGCAAAATAGGTTTAGTAGGAGCAGTAGTTAGAGTGGAGGAGAACGTAGGGGACACTTGTCTCCTATAACTTCTGATCAAACTTTAATGTGCCACCCATAACTTTTTTCCTGTAAGGTGTACTAATAGGACACTGTACGTTTTATGTGTGTTATTAATTAATTGCAAAGCTAAAAACGAATTTAATCCCCTTATTTATTTCAATGTTAGTTAGCATTTATGTAAGAGATAAAGTCAACCAGATTGTTGTTTAAAGTAGAAACTTTTTAATAACTCCCACAACAATGGTGGCATGAAATTATAATTATAATTATTTAATAATGATCAATACATAATATTACATACTGAATGTTATAGCAAAATACACAAAACTTAATTTATAAATTATTACAGTCAGCCCAGTCAGGTATATTTTTAAATATTTGTTTGTGAATTTTTTTATATAATTTTTTTTTAATTTGAGACAATTTTACTGTGAATAAATAAATAAACTATGAAATATACAAAATAAATAACTTTATAAGGAAATTTGAAATCTCAAGTATCTACTTACAAATTACAATATACTTATTTTACACATTTATTACTATGTATAAAAAGTGGGAATGCCACTGTTTTGGGTGGGCTTTAGGCACAAGGCCATCATTTATATTTTCATTTATAATTATTCGGATAATTATTCAGATATTATAATTTTAACATTCCCAAAGGTAAGGAAAATACTATACATAATATCTACATATATATATATTTATTATATTTATAATATTTTCAATTAGGTATTATGTTTAAAACTGTATCAGGTCACGCGAGGTATTACTGAGTGCCTTTCCGAATTCGTCATTCTATCATTGTTCTTGTGTTTGTTATCAAAATTACTTATAGTGTACAAACATGAATGTACAGAATGCAGATTGTAACAATAATGTTATTCTTCTTTCCTAAAAAAAAAAAAAAACTAATAACAATTGAAATACTAAGCGTATACATACTAAGCATTCCTTCGATATAATACATTAATACGAATTATATTTGATCAAGTACACATGCGAATTATGTACACTAACATGCAAACCATTTAAACCTGTTAATTATTATGCGTACCTTAAGTCATAAATATATGTTTGAGACATATAATTTGTAAACTAGACCAAATTGTTTGATGACTGTTAAATACCGACAAAATATCTGATATGATACGCGTGATGACTTACAATTGAAACGCGCATTTTGTCATCAAAACGGTTTACGGCCCATGTCAAATTAAAACTTATAACGATAAATTATCTTCCAGGTTATGAACGTACTGAGGATACTCAAAAATGATTACAAGACGTTAATGATTAATTTTGGTCGATTAAAAAGCCAATTGCAGTCTCTCGAAAGTAATGCCTACTTATTTTCCCAATTCAAAATTAATTTACTAAACGCGTGTACTGTCTACTTTACGTTTGGGGAGTATTGCGAGACGAACAACCCGAACAAAGAAAAAACTGACAAACCAACTCGTAAATATGACAAAATGGAAATGCGACTTAGTATAGTCGAAAGTAAGATTCAATGCATTATTTGATATGATATACATTTCGTCTGATTTGTTTACCACATACATTGTACTTATTGCAGGAGAGATGACAAAAAATTTAGCACTTGTACAAAAATCGGATCAAATCGCTATTTCAACTGCGTATGTAAGATGAGTTAATAGTGATCCAATGATGAACATTGCTTATGGAGATAAACGACTTCAAGCAACTTATCCAATATACTCAACTCCACTCCCACAGGTGATTTAAATTTAACCCCCCCCCCCCCGGTATTTTCAGCTCTTCCACCACCTCCACCAACAGTGTTTTCAGCTCCTTTAACGCCTCCTTTACCAGTGTTTTCAACTTCTCTGCCATCTCCTCCACCTCCAACAAAAGTACCAAAACCCTAGGAAAAAGTTTATTCACGGATACCGATAACAACAAATATGCTAAAATCATTGACATTGAAAAAACCCGATGATAAACCGACCAAAATTAATCTGCGTCATGATATGGTGGTAAATAAGACGCCCGAAAAATAATTCGTAAATAGTTTTACTAATAATCGATTTTCAAACTTTTTTAATGAAGTGTTTTAATTTTCTTACGAATTTTTTAATTTCGAATAATAGTAGTAATTAGGTAACCAGTAACCGTTTTCAAAACTTATATCAGACCGTACGTAATCGATTTTCTATACGATTAACAATCAAATAGGTATCGTAAATCTCGTTATTATAATTTATGAATATTGCCACTTTTTATAACTTCCTTATAGTTTGGTTGGATATTTTATGTTTGGAAATTAATTGCATATCTAAAAATATAAACATATGTACATGTAACGTTCAGAGTCCGATTGCCATTCACAGTTCTAAGGTGGACCGGTTAAAACATCAAGGATATAGGTACATTTAAGGTTAGTCAGTGTCCAAATTTGTTATTGTTTTTAGATTCTACCAAATGTCAAATAACTTTTATTTCGATTCTATATCATCCCATAGTTTTCACATTATATTTTTTATGTTTGAAAAAACATACACTGGCCCAAAAGGGAGAGGTTAATTTTGGCCGAAAAAAAGTCCCGCTCATTTAATCCTGTCCTTTATGTGAAAACCCGTATAAATAAACACATAAAACACACATTTTGGTAATCAATACATTTTTTGTTTCCACTAAGAAACTACAACATTTTAATAGATTTAAACGATTTAGTAATGTTAGGGATCAATAAAATAATACATAATGTATGGTCGATAATATTTATTTGTATTTATTTTCAAATCATAATTGGGTAATGAATGTCAAGTTATTCGTGTCAAAACGAATTATCCAGTTAGGTTACAATTAGATTGCGCACGTTTTTAAAATTCACCAAATTGTATGGTATCAATTCGATAATGCACATTCACTATAAATTATTAAGTAAAAATAATAATCCGCGCATATACGTGTTTTTCAAGTTTTTGATATTATTTGAAAAATCCAAGTCAAAATCATTTCAAAATAAAACTCAATTTTACAATCACGTGAGTAATATTATCGTCGAACGGAAATAACATTAACGACTGAAATCATTAGGAAAAATTTCGAACTCAATTTTTTTTCAGTTTGGTAGGAAATCGTTTCGATATTGTTGGCGCCATTTAGCTTTAAGTATATTATTATTTACTACACATATACTTAATAAAAAATCATTTCGATCACTTCGAAATCGGTTTGACATTGAAATAATAGTTCAGTTTGGATTTGATCACTATTTAGTCTTATTCGAGTTTTGTTCGGATACTATAAATTTGAGTTCGACCGACCTCTAAAATTAACGAATAATTCCGGGATAGATCAACCAATGTAACTGGTATCTAATAATTATGGCTTATAAGTTATAACTTATAACACATTTTTAACCACACCTGTGAAGTGTAAAATATTCGCAGACAGTCCTAAATTCTATAAAAAGTGGGAAAGAAAATGTTTTTCTAAACGAGTTCTTATACACTACATCTTATATACACATATATATCTTATATACACTACTATTGATATCCATAACATATTATTATGTGAAAATCAGTTATGACACAACCACACAATAAATCATGTATGCGCAAATAAAGTGTAGAAATCACTGTTAAAAGGTTATAATTTTAGTAAACGTGCACATTTTAGGGCAACTCTCGTTCCGTATAATATATTATAGTACATTCGGTCAAAACTAGGATTGAGTATATAGTTTAATCGGTTTTTTTTAGCATGGAAACTCTTTAAATCTTTGAGACAAATTAAACGCTGAGAATATAATACGTTACTCATTTTGATACAACGAAACCATAGAGAACCGAAGGGAGTTTCACCCATCTTACTCACACCATAGATTAAGTATACATTTTAGTATATTTAATCTATGCTCACACCTTATAAATATTGTTTTCAAACCACAACTTCGATAACAATTATTTGTGCGATTTCTTATTTATTTAGCAATATAGTCATGATAAAATTGGTTCATAGCTTAAAAATAAAATCACTGTTCAATAATTACCGTTATAATATTTAAAATATTTTTACTTTTAGAAGATCCGCCCACCAATCGAAGACGTAAGACAATTGCTTCGAAAAAACCTATATTTTCTCTAAATTATATCTCTAAACCTATATTTTCTCTAATTCGTCTACGCTTTTAATGACGAAAAATCGACTTTTCCATTGATTACAGTTTAAATGATATTACGTTGTCGGTGAAATAATTGTACATATTCCTTCAAAAATGCTTTTTCTACAAGTTCTAATCAAACCACGTGTGAAAGTTTTCACACGAAGTTAAGTGCGTTATTTCGCTCAGAATACTCAAATATTTTTGTTCCTGTCTCTATCTGGCAATACTCTTCCTGGCACACTGCAGTCGGACACGGACATCAATATCAATGTATGCAAAATCCACATGATTTCACTGGTAAAGGAACAAATTTCGCGATATCGGATTAATAAATACAGAACTTTGCAGGTTTGAGTTTTTAAAAGCCGTGTCCTTTAAATCGTTACCAGTCACTTGTGATTATTTAAAAAAATAATAAATATAATTTTAAAAATGTATAAAAAAAAAAAAAAATTGATCTGTTTATTTAACTGTTTGTTGATCAGTATTAAGAAGCAAACAAGCGTGTTTTATGAAGTTACTCGGCCGACTCCTGTCGCGATGTCTCTTGGATAACGCTAAAAGGCCGAACGAGGGATTGGTCTCGGAACATTTTCCCGGAACCTGGATTCGATATCTCGGACCACGCGGAGGTAATAAAATAATTAATAAGCGCGAAAAACAAACAAACTTAAAACAAAAAAAAACAAAAAATGAAAAAAGAACAGTTTTCCTCGCGGAATAGCGCGTTTTTCCATTTCATTTTATTTTATTTTTTTCGTTGCCATCGTTCCCACGAAAAGCTTCTCGACAAAAGCGCGCGCCATCTGCCGGGGCTCGGTCCGTCTCTTAACGTCGTCGTCGGTTCCGAAACGCCGCGTGCGCGCGCATTTCCCGCCGCACTCGCCCATTGCCGATCAGTGCAACGAACAATCGGTCCGGTCGCGCGTCGTTCTCCGTCGCCGCCCCCTCGAGTCGTCGCGATTGTTCTATATCGCCACTGGCCGCCACTGACACTGCCACTGCTCCGCTAAATCACAATCAATAGCAGCCGATCGCGATGATAACCACTAAGATCGCCGGCCGCAACGCCCTAAAGGTAAAACAAAAAAAACGCCGCTCTCGCACACGCGCGCACGCGACGACGACGACGACGACGACGGGGTAACGTTAAATCGATTCGAACGCAAGCGACGACCGCGTATTACGTAATGAGACTCCACGAGTGCTCGGACTTGGAAAACAATATTGCCAAAGGTGCGTGAACGCCGAACCTGGGGGATATGGACGAGTTGTGGCCCCGCGGTCGAGTCTATTCGAGGACCGAAAGTAATAATAATAAAAAACCCGTCGTCCATAATAATCGTATTTTTATTTTAATAAAACAACGTCGAGTCAAATTCAAAAATCGTTTTCTCGCATTTATCGTATCGTATCGATGAGACTTGTTATCTGCTGAAATAAATCTGGCGTCGATACCACGACGATGGTCTAGTGTTGAGATTTCTCGGGCAAAATTTCCCTTAAATTCTTCGGAGTTTTGAAAATGCTCTTTCGATTGTACGGCTCGCATCTCTACAGAGCAGTTTATACATTGGGAAACACTAATGTCGACTAATGACTTTTCACTCGACCACTTCTCCAAGTATTTAACCGATAATAATTACAAAATTGTAATAAGCTTACGGTGGAAAATTAGAGGCAATAAATAGATGATAAATTAGAAGAAAATTATGAAAAAGTTTTCAGGGGTCTCATCACCCGCTGTCTCCTTAATCCGGACTTGGCAAAAGTATATGAAAAAGTAGCGTTTCCCAAGACTCGAATCTCTTATCAACTCGCGAGAAAAATTTAATTTCGAAATTGAAGGGTTCCGTACCCCCCCTCGTACTTGTTCAAGTCGAGCAAGGTCGTCTTGCAAATCGATACGGCGTAATGGCATAATTATACCGGTATCGCGACGACTGGTCCGGGGGATCGAATCAGTCAAAACAAACGAGGCCAGGATCAAAATTTCGGAGCGGGTAGGGCCATGATCCCGGACGATATTTCATATTTAGACGTGTCGGGTGTGTGTGTGTGTGTGTTTGTTCTCGATTTCCCCACGTCGAATTTTAAATATTATTCTAAGAACGATATTTGTTTAATGTCGTACGACACGAGATTAGGCACGGTGTCACGCGTCTCTCGTGCGCATCACGTCATTTTATTTACAAATAATGTCCGAATTATTGTGACGAACAAATTGTGTATATCATTTTAAGAAACGCCTGGTCGTTGCGATGAAATCTCCCGACGCTATTGCAGCATATTTTTCACGAATAAAAATATAAACTTGCAAAACTATTTTTCGATATTATTTATAGGAATTATTTGAAAACTGTCGACAGAAAAATAAGCACGGATATTCGTTCGGATTATGATCGCGCGACGGACGGCCGTTTTTCCCTATAAATGTGTCCGTATCCCGCCGAGGATTCCGAGGTACGCGATCATCTTCCTTCCCGGAGCCAAAAAGCTGGACATTATGCGTCTATATGAGCCGTAAGCATATCGCGTTCACATACCTCGACGGCTTTTAAACCAGGCCTTTTCGTCTAGATTTATTTTTAAAAAACGTCCTTGAAAAAATTGTCCTTTTTTTTATTATTTATAATTTCGAGCCAATTTATTATATAAATATTGTTTTTTTTTTTTTTGCCTACCCGGTCGATCCGGCTATGCCCGCGGAGCCGCCGCCGTCGTCGTCGTCGTCGTCGCAGTCGAATCGGCCGCGGTTACGGCACTCGCCCGTTTTAGGGTCAAACCGCGCGGCGAATAGCGCGGACGACAGTGTCGCGGGTTTATTTTCGTATGGGCGTGACGCCAGAAATCCGATTCTCGAACGAACACGAAACGTACCGTACGTATGACAGCACGTCATCGTGTATTTTGGACGTGATCCTCTGCCACCACGTCGAATCGCGAGACTCGCGATATTATGATACGTGTTGTGTAAATTGTTATTAAGGTCAAGCTTTCTTTCTCTCCCTCTCTCTTTTCTTTCTCTTTCTCTCTGACCGATCGACGTTACGGGCCGCGCGTGTTTATACGCGCGATATTTTCGTAACTGAAGCGCGTACTTGTAGGTGCGAAAAACCGAGGGAGCCACACGAGTGATCCTCCCCGCCGTCCAGAACTATCCTAGTTGCCCGCTCGGAGTTCAGTGGCGTATTTACAGGGGGGGGGTGATATAGGGGATAGATCCCCCCCTTGGCCTTTTTTTTACCGATAGGTATAATAATGTTTTATATTACAGAAATACAGAACGAAATTATATGTTTGCCGACGTATATCCCCCCCCCCCTTGATAAAATCCTAAATACACCATTGTCGGAGTTCGATAGAAAAAAAATCCTCTCGCCTTAAAATCCATATACCTATTGTGTTTTCAATAATTATAACGATAATATAAATTTAATTTCCCGTGATAATATGACAACCGTGCGTAGAGAGTCAGTTTTTCTATTCATACCCGAACAATCGCCGGTCATAATAATATTATACCTAGACTAGACCTAGACCTATAACTAGACAATTTATTATTTTTAATTTACTCGTAATATTCCGATGTGTAGAAAAAAAATCGAATATTTGAAACTTATAATAATAATATTCGAAACTGTGATATGATTCATTAGTCCATTATACATTATAGCCTCCCCTTTTCTATTAATTTTAAATTTTCTAAGGTTTATTCATTTTATTATATTTTATCCTTATAACTATACTTGGTTTTCTTTCTTTTTTTTTTTGCGAATCTTTTAGACTTTGTCTGACTTTGTGTTCAACTATTACGACTTTACCATTTAATCGATCACCGGTCATTCGCTAAAATAACACTACAATTTCTGTTGACCAATGTTTGCCGTTACTACGCAAATATACCCACGTAAGAACGTACCACGTGAACTTTTACAATAAAGCTCGTTTCGGTTTTTATACGGTTTTGTGTGGAAAGAGTCCGCCACTTACCGCTACCCCGTTTCACAACACCACCTCGATAGGACGACCGTCGATTAAATGTAATCGAAAAACCGTTCTAACGATACCCAATTTACTCGTGGGTATTATCTTTTGTGCGAATGGCGTATTATTATTAAACTATTATTTACTATTATTACTATTATTATTAAACACAGTAGTCGCGCGCCTACTTTACCTACTTGTTACGTCAGTAGTCACGTGTCCGAGTTCACATTTATTATTATCATTTTTGCGCGACAGACTTTTCAACGATACGTTTTGAACACATTCAAATGCACTTAGAATAGGTCACTCTGGTCTTTCGCGTACACGTGTGTATTGAGAAATGTCTATAATTAGTCGTCTAGCGAGGAAATTTTTTTATTATAATAATACAACGGGAGATGGCATTTATTTTCAAACAACAATTCACTCTGCCAATAAAAACCGTATGATAAAACGTAAACTTGCACAACCACGGCGAAACATTTGTTTTCGAAAAAACAATATACGCATAATTATTGTGCGGGCCGGGGTAATTAAATATTCATTATGAATCGCAATTAAAAATATCTCATGAGAATACGACCTTTCTAATGTGCATTATAATATTATAAAATTACGTTTGAATTATCCAATAATTTTATAACGATAATCGTGAACACTGTGCCCATATAGTTATCGTAATGGTAGCCGCGATGGTTTATTGATTCAATATCATATTTCGTTTTTATGAATTCTAATAATTATTCCGATTAATGTCGTTATTAAGTATAAAGTACAGTGTATTGTTTCACCAGTTATGACTTATTAGTATGTAGTTATGATTGTTAGTCATGTTGACTAATTAGATACCATCATGTGGTATTAAATCCTATGATTAATACCCAACGACAAGGCTTAAGTAATAGAAATATAATTTGATTAAATATTATGCCAACCCCGTTTAAATATAAAATAACAAATGTTTTGTCTTTTTTTTTTGTTTTACAGAAGTTGACGTCGTCGTGGCAATGTAGAAACCTCGCAACCGAAGCTACGTTTGAAATAAAAGTTTGTCACGTTTTATTTAAAAGTATATCAATCATTAAAATCAAGTATTCTAGCATGTTTTTTTTTCTAGAGTTAAAATAATCGTACTTAAAAAGAAGTAACTACCTATTACACGTGTACGTAATAGAATACATTATAATTACTTGTAACTTTATTATAGCATCGCTGTATGATTAACCGTCAATTAAAACGAAAGATCGTAAATCTTTTCAAATTATTGCATTAAGTTTTTTGTCCGAAGTATATAAAAGTATTAAAATCACATTTAAATGCATTAACACTGTAGCTTTCTGTTCGTTTCGCAAGTTCAATAATGGTATACTATAAGGTTTTCGACTATTCATATCAGTGGCGTAGTCACGGGGGTGTAAGGGGTTTCAACCTCCCCAGATATTTATTATTTTTTTAATGATATTTAATTATTATGTACTTACGTATAACGTATTATAGTAAATTGATATTTTCATTATAAATATAAAATTTACATAGCAATATATTATATACAAATTAAAATTAATAAAATAACTTATTTAAATTAACCCTTTGATTATGAATTGACTTTTAATCAATTAAAAGTCCCCCCCTACCAGAAAAAAATTCTATCTACGCCACTGGTTAATATACACTATAATTTTTATATTTGTGCCATACCTATTTTTAATATTAGAATGTAACCATCATATTATGCTGTTATGTTATGCTATATATTGTATAATGACATACGTCCGAGATGATTTAAAGTGTAATTTAAAAGGACAAAAAAACAAAGTAGCCGTAATTGTGTGTTCAACGAGCTAATTATTGTATTAATTGATTGAAAAAATATAATCGTGCTTTTTCATGTAGCCGTTCAAACTTCACAAACTCGAGTCTGGACCTAGCACCACCGCGAAGGTGACCCAAGATGACGCCATCAATTACTACAAGCAAATGCAGTATATCAGACGTATCGAGACGGCGGCCGGTAATTTGTATAAGGAAAAAATCGTCAGAGGATTCTGTCACTTGTACTCCGGACAGGTCAGTGGATATACTATATGGACGAGTGCATATCTCTGCTGAACATTTAAATGATGTGCACGACCACTGGCGTGTTTAGTATTGTTGGGGGATATCCAGTGGTCGAAGTGGCTCAAAATAAGTGGAGGGATATTTTAGAAATATTAAAAATATTAAAAACACTTGTTTCATATCAAAAAAAAAAAAAAACAATAATAAAATCACTGTATTATTGTAAAACATTACAATTTTTATGAAAAACACCCATATAAATCGATAAATTGTGTGTATAATTATTATAAAAGAGGTGTATTATTTCGGGCAAAACAAGTGGAGGGATGAAAAATGTAAATTATAATAAGTGGAGAGATGCCAAGTTTAAAGGTCGATACTCTAAGTTTGAAAGTTTTTTTTCTATTTCGTGTGTTTTCGATTATTTACAGGAAGCTTGTGCGGTTGGCATGAAGGCGGCGTTCCGCGACCAGGATTCAATAATATCAGCGTATCGCGTACACGGTTGGACATACCTGATGGGCGCCAAGCCGGTGGAAGTACTTTCCGAGCTCACGGGTCGGGCCGGAGGGGTAGTGCGTGGCAAAGGCGGTTCCATGCACATGTACGGTAGAAACTTTTACGGTGGCAACGGTATCGTCGGCGCTCAGGTGTGTAACGATTTGTTTTTGTTACTGTTTAGGCAATAATGTTTTTTTTTTGTAATTGGCTAAACGAGAAAACAGTTATCACTTTTCGTTTCAAATACCGTTTTGTAGACCTCTGTAGATTTTAAATCATACCTATAATATGGTATAACATATAAAATGTACTTATAATCGTAATATAAGTGATATCAAGATGGAAACGGTAGATTAACATTAATCTATCACACTTTTGAGTGTTTGTAATTCATGACGGTCATTTAAAAAATTCCAATGGGATAGAGATACGAATAGGCTTATGGTACTTTGTAGATACAAGAAAATCAAACTTACTTTTAAGTTATAATTCAAGCAAAATATTCGTTTACGGCGGGAGTTGAATTGTTGTGACGACAACGCACGTTTGTGGTGTTTTAGGTTCCTTTGGGAGCGGGTGTCGCTCTTGCCGCCAAATACTTGGGCACGGAAGGGGTGTGCTTTACTTTGTACGGAGACGGAGCTTCAAATCAAGGTCAAGTGTTCGAAGCGTACAATATGGCCAAACTGTGGAACCTGCCCTGTGTATTCGTGTGTGAAAACAATGGGTATGCTATGGGAACGAGTTCGGAACGGTCAGCGTCAAACACGTCCTATTACACGAGGGGCGACTACATACCGGGCATTTGGGTAAACGACGGCGTAACCGATCCTTTTATCCGTTCTTAAAATGAAAAAAATTTGGTGATTTTTACTCTCTCACGGACAAACTACTTTTAGTTTTACTCAATGGACTTCGACGCCCCACCGATGGTGTGAATACAGACTTGAAATTAAAAAAAAAATAAAATAAAGTTCTCATTAATACGATTAATTTTTTTTCAATTTATAAAGTTTTCTTTTCGCACTATTTTATTATCAGGTGCATTATAATAATTTACCGATTTCAAAATCATTTCGAATAAGACGCCTAAATTATGTTTGTATATTGAACTATTCAAAAACGTCCGCTTTTCAAATTATTTTTTTCAATTATCTTCAAGTTTGAGTTATTTAAGTAGTGAATTCGAGTTTATAAATGCTTTTTTATCACAATGCTTAATGATTAATACGAGTGTAATTAATATAATTGAAATCTAGGTAGATGGAATGGACGTACTGGCAGTCCGAGAAGCGTCCAGGTTTGCTGTGGATTATTGTGTCAAAGGAAATGGTCCAATCGTATTAGAAACAGTCACCTACCGGTACTCCGGTCACTCGATGTCCGATCCCGGCACGTCGTATAGAACTCGAGACGAAATCCAAACGGTGCGCATGACCAGAGACCCAATCACGTCGTTTAAGGAAAAAATTCTGTCCGCCAACATAGCGACCGTAGAAGAACTCAAGGTAATCATTAATAAATGTCGGGTGAAAAATGTTTTTTTAATTTTCATTTCAACGCTTATATACACGATTAAATCTGTAAATGTATTGTTCAGAAAATCGACAGTGAAATCAAAACCGACATCGACAAAGCGGTGATAACAGCGAAAGAAGACGGAGAAATACCAGTGGAAGAACTATCCGCTGATATCTATTCCAAACCGATCGAAAGCGAACACCGAGGGGTAACGCCGTGGCAAAAGTTAAAACACATTAGAATCGGACCGGCAATTAATTTTTCGTAAGACTGTACTAATTATGGAACTTCGACACGGTCAGTGGGACGAAAGACGAATACTTGTTAACATGATGTATGGAGTTGGACACTGAACGGGGTATTTGATTTTTGAAATCTAGTTTTCTAATAAAATGTTTTTTTTTTTCATTTCGTTTTGTTCAACAGGCGTGACACGTCGAGAGTTATCGAGATTCTACAGTAATAAAAACAAAAGTCTGTGATTTCGAAACATTCGGTAAATAGTAAACAAACTATTGTTTTCATAAAACGATTATTTTTAACGAATTTTGTCCGACTCAGTTGAATAAATATTTCGGTGTGTTGTTGTTACATTATTTTTCTGTAAGTCTTACAAGTTCCAATAAAAAGTAATTTCCTTCGTTATATTTTAGCTATTATAGTACGAGGCCGATAAGCGATTAAGAAAAAAAAAAAAAAAGAGTCGTGTATTTTAATAAATATATGTTATGAAATAAACATTGTTTTTTAATTGATATTTTATGTGATATTAATGATATCTCGTGTACAGCGTTGACTCATTGTGATCATATAAATTTAATGGATATTTGTCCAACCTTTTGTGATAATATACGATTAAAAAAAAAAAAAATTGTTCTCATTAAAGCCGACGATAATTCTATTAAACGAGATAGTTTTCACCACTTTTCTTTCGGTATAATCGCGGAACAGATTCGAATCTATTCCGCGGCATGACCGTGCAATAATCTTAACCAGATTATAATACGCGTCTTGGGTAGAAAAAAATCCATTCGTTTTTTTTTCCAATAATAATGTAACGGATACGATTATTTCGTGATAATATGGTACGTTTTATCGCCGTAGCACAAATCTAGAACACGTAACGTTCGGTATGTATAAAAAAAAAAACCTAATCATCTTTAAATGTCTTGGCAGTTCTTATATAATTTGTTTTCATTAGGTCTTCGTCGTGTCGACGAGTTTCAATGAAAATAAAAGTCGAATGTAAAACCACAAGCCGAAGCGAAATAGTTTACGTTATCGACGTGGGTAACGCGCGCACACTCCCAATATGCAACGACGGTCCGAGTACACCTATTTGTGATTATTCGATTTCTAGTAGTCGAATGTTCGAATGGTAAATTTTTTTTAATAAAAAGAACTATTGTTGTCGAACAAATGAGATTACCGTTTGCCAAGTGACGTCAAACACTATATTTGTTTCTAATCGCAAAAGGAAAAATGCATGTATAAATGTTCCAATATTTACTATTTACCATTAATTACATTTATATCATCGATTACATAAATAATAGCCGTACACACGACGTATGGCATAAAAAATACGATTCCAAAACTCATATTTTGCTTGTGTTCGTTTGGCATTTGAATATCTAAATTATTGTTTTAAAAAAATCGCGGGAAATCAACCTCCCGAATCGATGGCATTTTCGACGTCTGTGGATAATTTTAAAATTAGATTTTAATGTTTTCGATTTTATATTAACTCCTCGATTGTTGAATTATTATTTTGTACTTAAAGTCGCGTTTCGGTTATAGGTACTGATGCGCCTTATACTTCAATCGTTGAGAAAAAGTTTTCAGCCGAACGGTATGATTTTCAGCCAGTGTCTACTCCGTTGAAAGTACGTCGTCGGAGAGAAATTGAAAAACGCAAATCGCATTGCAACCGACGTTTTGGCCTTTTGGGCAAAATCGATGCGAAAATATTACCAATATTCGACTAGAGCGGGGTAGGATTTTCTCGCGAAGTAAATTATTTAAAAATACTCGACGTTAAAGGAGGCGATGGCATTTTGGGCCGATTAATTTAACGAATCTTAACTGTTATGCAAAATACATTTTAAACGTTATCATACAGCGCTGTACTGCTCAGTGTTGACTTAAAAGACCCCCGGAGCAATTATTTTCCGGTGCCAAATCGTGAGATACAAAAGTCCAAACATATTTTATCGTATCGATACATTATTAGAATTAACATACTTATATAATTTTTATAGCGATAAAATAATCCATATTTGTGATATGATTGCGTTATGCAATCATTACATATTACTAAAAAACGTGTATGTATTCGGAGAAAAAAAGTCATCGATTTCTCTAACGGAATTTCAACATACACATATTATTTCGTTTATTGTTTTTCAGGCCCATATTGCGTGGGCAATGTTAATTTCTCGTAAACGGTTCACTTAATTCATTACGATGAACTCATTGTGATGCGCGATTAAATCACTATTTTCAATCGAATTTTCTTACGCCGCTGGTCCGATATTATCACGACGATAGGTCCCATTAGACACGTACCTAATCTTACTCGTGTATGGTCAATATCAACACTTAAACGCATCAGATATACGTTTGTTGCGCTGTCGTTTCAAATACAACTCTATCGGTAGAGAAAAAATATTTACAACTTAAAAACTTTTAGAGTAGAAAATCGAGGGAAGAAAGCGGGCCTCTATAGTCGCCATCGCCAGCTCATTATTGCCAGGTCGATACTAATATCGTTGATTTTATAATAAGTTTGTTATAAAATCAATGCTGATACTATTGTAATACTGATATCGCACTTATTTCACCTCGTTTTTTTTTTTTTATCTTTTACCGATTAAAATCGTATAAACTTTTTTTTATATATTTTACTAGTACTTTTAACTATATGTGACGTCCAGCGTTATAAATATTAAACTATAACGATTAAATCATTTAAATAATATTGTAGTTGGAAGAAAAAAAACGCACGGGAATATTTGTATCCTTCATAGGATCTCCTTCCTTCTCCAAACCAATGTATACTATTTTAATTCTAAATCGGTGTTCCGTTATTTCATTTCTATTCTTATCAGTTTATTTTCAACCGAGAAATCAATTCCCATCAGTCGTATACAAAGGACAACGACCGAATTAAAGTAAAAATTATATTTGATGACTGCGTTATTAACTAACAGCGGGTTATTTAAATTTTCAATCAAACCGATAGATTTTCAACGTCCTCTGTTATTTCTCGCATTATAATATACGTTATTTATAAATAAATATTATATAACCATACAAGTTTACATGCCCAGCATGCCCGTGTATATGTTTAACAACGAGTTTTTTGTACCGACTCGAAGTAGATAACATCACCTTAATAATCTAAAGTGTTTTTTTTTTTTTTATATATATAAATAATGGGTGTTTATTATTATAGTGTTTATAGGTTTAAACACGGTCAACTCGAAAATACGAAAAATATTTAAAATATCACGCCAGTCGTTGAACTTAAACCAGTCACTGTCAAGACGTGAAATAATCTTTAAATTAGTATGCAAACGTGAGTTAAATTTATAACGTACACTGTACGACGCTCTTACCAGATGAATTATAACGATTACATCAATGCAAGTATGACGCGATGTTAATTAACGTCAAACAGTAAATCAGGTTTTGTTTTTATCATTGACAGGTTTATTTATTCGATTATTCGATAATAATATTGGTATCACTATTGACTATTCGAAATAATATACGCGGTTCGATCGAGAACGGACACTCAGACTAGGTTTTCGACGTTTCACAGTCTTATTTAGAAATACTGCTACGTGCGACTTCAAGCATTCAACGGTTCGCAACAATTAAAACATTAAATGAATAAATTTAAAAAAATTTAAAGTTTAACTTGAGTTTGACATTAGACTATAATCGTTTTCTAATTTTACGATATTAATAGTCTAATATCAAATATCAATAGTGATTATTATTAACAGACTAATGGCCGTGCATAACGCTTGTACAATCTTCGAGACTGCAGCATAATTATTTGAAAGACATTTTTTTGCAGGTTGATAAATTTGAAAAAAAATCAATGAAGAGCCGCGCGGTGGTTTATTTCGCGATGAAATCGAAAATTTCGATCATAAAGATTTCAAACGTGTGTCGGTACATTCATTTATGCTCAAAAACGCCAACCTTTTAGTGGAAACAGTGGCGGATTTTAGTGATGTATGACATATTCATCGGTAACGACAATATCTTGAAACTCAATTTATTAAACTATGGTATAGTCCTCTAGCTCCCCTTTAGTTTATGCTCGCGAATTCAATATAAATACCAAGTAAATCGAGTCTCCAACTCAAATCCGAGAACACGATAGGTTTTTACAGTACTAATCTCACTAAACCGCATCTCGTCTGAATATCTAACGGATAGTTCTTACCCAATTTTCGTATCGGCACTGTTTTCAATTCGGATTCAATATCATTGTAAAAGGACATGAAATGCAATCGTATTTATTATTTGAACTTCGTCAATGAGTGCACGCCTAACGACGAAAACATTTGAAAACACCTTGGACATCGAGTTTTTGTAATACTAATAGGTACAAGGATAAGCGCATTAGTTATACCTAGTTTTTCTTTTAACGACGAATTAATTTCTAAATATTACCACGTACTTGCTCGGTAGCTTATATATATATATATATATTATATGAATTTATAATCAATTCTACGTATTTATATGTTTTTGCTCAGGTTGAAATACACTCGTGTTACACTTGGTGCCAACACTGCCGACGCCATACGTTTTGAATTAATATCGGGTACGTTTTCATCTTAAATTATTAAAATGTTTACAGTGCATATTATACTCGACGTACGAACTGCAGTTAGATAAAGATAAATATTTTACATATCGAATGTGATAATTATTTGAAAAATAATATATTAACCACAATCGATTTTAAATGACGCATAATACCATATCAACAAACAATCATAATTATTTAAAACGAGAGAAATATGTTTTTATTTTTATGATGATTTGTTGAGCCCGAATCGGTTCGACAAAACAATAACTCTGCTGTAAATTACAATCCAAGTTAAATAACAAGGAAAGATTAGTTTACGAATAGAGTAAAGATATTCCTTAGTGTATATGTAGTTTTGAATAGTTAGCGAATACACCGAAAACTATTTATTTTTTTTAACTTGATAAATTTATCTTTGCTAGAAAATTCAACTGTACACTTCATTCAATCGATTGTGTTAAATAAAGCGTGACTTCGTTTAAAATTTCGAGAAAAGTTTAATTTTTTTAACCGAACACATAGGAACAAACATGTGACTCGTTGGTAATTTTCATTTTTTTTTTTTTATTTAAAGTTTATAAATACAAATTTGCTATTCGTAATTTAAATCACTCACCTATACGTATCTAATTTATTATTAAAATTTTAAACATTTCAGAACCTTTTTATTTTACCTACATTGTACTTACATATCATGTGTAATGTCACTTGTGTTAAAAAGTTTAAAATTAAACGCTAAACTTGCAAGATAATCTCGATTATAATTATTTTTACAGTAAATTTTATGTTTTACATAGCCCGAAACTAGTAACTTTGAAAATGTTGTACAACACATCGATTAAATTTGATTCCTTCGCAATATTAACTAATCCGTCTGTCGGCTAAAAATTGCAATGTTTATAAAAAAATATCGACTGAATTATTACGTTTAATTTAAAAATAACGTTAATCTGTAGTCTAAATTTTATTTCAGTATACCAAGACGGTACGTCATAATCGAGTTTGTTACACGTTCGAAATTTTACATATTAATATGTTTTGGTTATTATTTTAATGCGTATGAATTATAGCCCTGATAATTATCCAAACGATAGCAGATCGTTGTAAATAAAATTATCAAGGTGAGAAAAAAAAACATCTTTGGTCTACGCGCAAGTACGTCATACAAATAATTTTTACAACTCCGCGTAAGGTTATTATTATTATTTTTTTTTATTTCGACATGTCTTTAGAAAATAATATTTATGATTATATATCAATGTATAATACTTATATATTATATTATTATTTATCTACAGCGTGTATAACTAACACGTACTCATTGATTATCCATTAACTTGTGATTTCTATTTAAAAAAATAAAATAAAATTCTAAACTCGACTTAATAATAATAATAGCTGTTTAATATCCAAATAGCTTTGAAATTATAATTATGTTTTAGTTTTAAAACGTTTGTATTTTATACGTTTACTACTCTGAGGTGGCACAACAATGTTCTTTTTAATGCTTACCCGTATAATTTGCAATATAAATTTTGATCATTAGTAATTCGTACAAGATTTGAATCATTCGATATTAAAATTTTTTTTTTTTTACACGCGTTTTATAGATATTAAAATTGGATATGGACTTGAATATGTTGAGCTTTTAACATTTAAAAACTACCGACAGTAAAATGAAATAGATTTTCGATGGCCTGGACTCGTTATCGCGTCATTACTTTGAGTTTATTTAAATATAAAATCAATATAAAACACTTCATCTTGTGCTGGACTATAAGAGCTGTGACGTTAAATTACTTCAAAAGTCGCACGCTGTGCGTTGTTAATTCAATCGATTGGGAATCATTGGTACCTACTATACTAGTAAATAGTAATAACGTCTAAATTTCCATCTATATAAATTGTATTTTATACTTTCGCTCGTAATATTTGTCAATAAAGATAATATTTATCAATATTATTTATAGCATAGTAAATAGTAAATAATAATTTATTATTATTATTATTGTTATTGCAGTAGCTGTATAGGTACTTTTTAATAATCGATTGTTATTAAATGTAGATTATACGTATTATTATTTATTGCGGTTTCGACTGGCAAATACCAAACAAAGTGTATTGTATTACATAATCATATCCAATTTTAAAAACTTTTTCAGTTTTTCAATAAAACATTATGACTTTTGTACAATTTGCTGTCGCAAGAATGTGCCTCTACCTAATTTCAAATATTTATGTTTTGAATATTATCTTATGTTTGTTTATTTATACTGCAGGCAAGTATGATACACACGCAGAAAAAAATAACTATATACTTGCGTTAAATGTTCATATTTTTTTACCATATCGCTTTTCAAAGTATTGTATAACAATAATGATTTATCACGATTAGGTTTAGGTGTAACAACAACAAACAACTATAGTAACATAACACGTTTGTAAGTTAAATTAATATGGAAATAAGTTATTATATTCATTTTCTTCTTCTTATCACCTTGCATTCTTTTAATTTTTAAGTGGTCAAAAACAATATTTTTTATTGTTTCGTAAAACGGTATTTTACGTTAAATTTAATTGTTCCCGTACATAATTGACATGGTTATTAATATTCAAGGCACTACCATTGTCCTTATTCGTTTGGCAAATGAAGTAAGAACACTGTTTTTGATTGCACTCGACCACGTAATTATTGTAAACAATGTTAATTTAATGTACATTTTATTTTATTATTTAACACGTTCGATAAATACCCGATGATTTGAATGTAAATTCGAAACTATTTACTCCATTATTTTTATAAAAAGTTAACATATTATAAAACGTATAATATCATTAGGTACCGAGTAATAACGATATTTATTTATTAAATTTTATACAGATACTGCTTTCGAGGACATAATTCCTACTATGTTTTTAAATAATATTGATATATTTATCATAACTAATATAAGTAATAAAAACATTTGCAATAACTTTTTTCATCCATTAGGTACCTACACAATTTGATTTTATGATAATTTATTATCATTTATAATTTAAACATTCGTCTAAATAAGTAAAGTATTCTTTTGAAGCACACACTCGCAAGGGTGGTAATATCAAATAATTAAAATATGAATACAATCGTTTTATAAGAATTATTTATTAAAATGAGTTAGGTACCTCCTACTCACTTTTAAACATTTATACTTTTCAGTATTTTAATCTCACCTAAATTTAACTCTGTTCATTTACGCAATTTAAACTTACTATGAAAGACGAAATATCATAATACGTATCTAAATTCATCGAAATATAAAACAGGTTTTAGTTTCAGACCACTTTGAGCTATACAATAATTATTGTTGCCTCCGTTAAAAAATACAATATTATGTATTATACGCAATGTTTTATCAAATAATATAATTTCCGATGAAAGTGTTTTTTTTTCAACGTTGTCTAAATCGTTTCTACTTTATAAACAACATGAGTATTGATCGTTTTACGAATTCACATCGTGTGCACTGTACAGCTCATAAACATCAGTCATCAATAATTATTTCGAAAAAGCTATGTAGGTTCAAAAGTGAAAAGTTATTTACCATTCGACCAAGCCGATTTCAAATTGTAAACATATTCTGTAAGTATGACCAATCGACGAACAAGGTAAACATATTATTGCATTTATAATAATAATAATTCTGCGAACACACTTTTTAACATCTACGTTTTTTCATTATAACTTATAGTATAATAAAATAAATATTAAGTGTTATAATGTATGTGTATATCCTTCGACACGTAGATTTTCTAGTTATTATAAAATAATTTTTAGCCTTTTAATATAAACCAAATTGGCTAAAACGCGTACGTTTTGCCTGAATCGCCGCGACCCATTATAGATAATATTACCTAACATTATAAACACGCGTAACTATGCACTGATGGTAACCTTTTTTTTTTATAATAATTATTTATTTATTTTCCCACTATCCGCTGAAAAACTGATTGATATAAATTAATGCGAAAACGAATGTTTATCTTGCTGTTAGATTAGGTAGTTAAAAACATCTATAAATCTCATATCAATTGATAAAATCGATCAATCTTCCGTGGCACATTTTCATGACGCAAATTAAAAAACTTTTGATCAAATCGATAATAATATTTCAATAGCTCTAACCTTTTGCAAAAAAAAACCGCGGGCAAATCGGTCTCGTAGTTTTTTTGTCCATAAAGAAAGAATGAAATATTAATATTCGTATGTATAAAATATAAAGATGTATTATTTTTAAAATACTATTGTCTGTTGACGTTATTATTTTAATAATTTGACACTATTTATACTAAATAAACAACAGAGTTATTGTTTGTTAAGCCGTCACATAATATAACAGTTATAAATGTATAATTGCACGGAATACTTTATTACATATAATTATGGTAAAGACAAAAACATCAAATTAATAATTTAATTTTGAACCTTCTATAAATAATTATTCGAATAATTCGTCGCTATTTCACATTCCATTAATTACCTTGCACAAAACGTTTATCGAGATCATCCTATATTCACTAATTTAAAAGGAGTGTTATTTTTTTTCGGAGGATAGGAAAAGGAAGAGTAAGGCAATAATTTTGATTTACCCTACCCTATTATTTACGCGGATTGACGTGAAATTATGTATAATTTTTAATTTGCTAAAAACGATTTATGATTATTTCAGCCTTCAGTCCATTTCATACAGAAATAAAAATGTTTTTATTTGACAAAGAATATTCGTTTGTTCGTTGTTGGTCATCAAACTGTTGTTGTAACGAAAATGATTATGAAAATATGTATAGTTCTACCGACCGAGTGGCCTACCTGCCACGCGAATAAGTATAATATCGTGGCAACAATATTTTGCAACGATGTTGTTTATGAGTTTTAAATATTCGAGTTTATTATATTGAATATACATACATATACCAATAGGTAGGTATCTAGCCAGTAACCAGTGGTTACTAACCTACAATAACCACTATAGTCGAGTACGGTAAATAGTAATTTAGTAATTATTTAAAAACATCATGACATTACAGGTCGGGCAGACGTATTTCACGCATACGAACGCGTTATTATTCACACGTCTTATTACTGCGTCGTTCGAGTATTTAGTGTTATATAATTACGCATTTTATTTTCCATCATCAAATGCGAGTAAAAGAGAATAATCGGCTCTCGGAGATTTATGAACATAATCAACGACCCGGGGACGCCGTTGTACTTAAAACACAAAACCCCCTGGGAAGCACGTCGGATCGGACGGTCGAAAGACTTTACTCCCGCGGGGGGGGGGGGGAGGGGTGTTAAATATCGATAGATACGACGTCTACGTCCGAGCGTCCGTCTCCGGGTATATTATATTCCGCGCCGCTTTTCGTTGTCCTTTTCGACGGCGTCGTATACGCGACGAGATTAGATTGATTTCAATCGAGAGGCAAAGAAACGGCGACGTCGAATAATAATAATAACAAGGCGAATGAATCACTCGCGAGACACCGTCGGCGGCGGTGGCGACGGCGGCGCGATGTTGCGAAAACCCCGTCCGCGCGCGTCTACGGTTGAGCCGGTGGTGGGGACGCGGGGAGGACGGCGCGGCGGTCGGGCACGCGCGCACGTCACCGCCTCCCCCCGCCACTTCGCTCCCACCACCGGCCCCCGCCGACGGCGCGACTTGCTCCGCTCGAGCGCCGAATCCGAAATCATTATCCAGCCACCAGTTGTCGTCTGTCCCTGTGCGGTGTGTAACGTGTCTCAACGATTTCAACGACATTTCCTAGAAACTGATAAAAAGACAGCAGCAGCAGCAGCAGCAGCAGCGGCGGCGGCGGCGGTGGCGTGCGCTCGTTTCGAATTTATCCGACCCGAACCGCACAAACGTGTAATAATAAAAAATCGTTTCGCGCGAGTGTAGTTTTTTTTTTTTTTTTTATATCTTTCGGTTTGTTTTTTCACCGTCCGTTTGCCGCCGCCGCCACCTCCCCGCAGAACAACCGGTCCGGCGGCCGATCCGGAACTTTCAACGCTCGCGCCTTGTGCGTCGCGTCGTCGCGAGCCGTATTCGCAGCCAGACTACGCTCTACCAGGGGTGAGTCGACATGTTATTATTATCGTTATTTCATTGCCCGGGAACGTTTTTTTTTTCACGTCGTGTTTCGTTCTCTCCTTTCTCTTCCGTTTTCGCGCAATCTATTCGGTGCGCCTCGTTCGCGGCGCGTTTCGAAATTCCAAAAACGATCGGTCCGAGTCTGGCGTTCGGCGGGCGGGTGTCGCGGCGGAACAGTGCCCCCCCCCCCGCCGTGGGAAAATAATAAATCGATACGTTTGAGAAAAGCCCTTGACATTTTCACGCGCGTGTGTATATATTACCCGTTGTTGTGCCGTTCTTATCGTTCGCGCTTCTCTCGTCCGCTCGATTTAATCGCGTACTGCCCCGACGATACTCTTCCGTTCACTCGACGACGGCTGCGTGGCTGTCCGAGGTGAATATGATAATAATCGAGCGTCGTGATCGAACAGCGTTACGGAAATAAATGACAACAGCGTTACTGTGTCGGCGAGTACGGGAAAAAATAGCGCTTATAGATCGTGTCGTGTGTACGACTTCGGCGACCGAGCTGAGCAAGCACACCCATGGCGAGAGGTCAAACGCGCCGCGGGGAGAGCGAACGAAAATCGAACGCGCAGCAGTTATAGGTATTACGGCGACGACGCGTCGTAGTAGTAGTCACCGACGACGATTGTTTCTTCTTTTATGTCTTCCGTCGACTTTTCGAAGAACCCACGGCGTAAACGTTCGTAAAAATATGTTTTGTCAATAGCACGTCGTGTACGAATATAATATATATCTACACAATAATAATATAATGTACTCGTGTACACGTAATATTATTATTATGTTATATACCTTGGCGGTGTGGTGACCTCGTCCGATTTAATTAGCCATAAAAACAATTGGGCATACGTGCCACGGCGATCCACGTGAAATCGAAATGGGTTTTTTTTTCCTTCTTTTCTTCAACACGTTGGTTTTCGGAATTTTACTACGTACTTAACCACCGACACACCAGTCCCCGCAATCGCTGACGTAATCTGCCGCCGTCGTAATTTATCCGAGTCGTAGACACCGTATAATATAGACAGTTTGTGTGTACGTGCGCGGAGCAGTCGATTTTCTCGTGCGGAAAAATTGCACGCCGATACGTGCCGGGAAATTTATTATTCGCCGACTGCGACTATAAAAATAAATTCCCCGTGTGTGTTTTATAATATATATCGTGTTTATGTATGGCGTGCGTGCGTATATTATGTACTTGTTGCGCGAGTTTTATTATTATTATTATTATTTCAAACGGATGTAATTTAATTTCGCCAAGGTCCACGAGATCAGACTACAATAACAAGTTAAAAAATGTGTACCTATATTCACGGCCCATGAACTTACACGATGCGTTTTCTATCCAAACCACTAGCTGGCGAATACACAACATTATTGTCATCGCGTTGTATTTAACTCAAAACAGTGATACATCGTGATATTATGTCCACGTCACAAACGAATAACATCGCGTTTTTTTTTTTTTTTTTTGAAAATCCGCGCGTTTCAGATGCAAAATAATTTGTCTTGCGCGCAGTTATTCCGTCTGTACGTTTTAAACATACAAACTAAATGCTAGGAAAACAACCAGACATTCGTTAAATATTAAATACGCGTTTCATAATTCAAATCGTTGTTATTGATTTATTATATTCGTTGACACGTCGTATTGACAATACGAGTTCATAAGTTGACTCATCAAAACATTTACGACCAAACTGCTTATGGTTTAGCTGGTAAAACACGTAAACAAAAATATCTACAGATATAAACAATATTTTGCGTGCCTAACTGGACGATGGTTTTATTGAATATTAACAATTTTAAAGTAACTTTTTTTATAATTGTTTTAAATTTGGCACAAGACACTAGTGGTATTTAGTATTTTTTGCGACAAAAAAAAAAAAACACTATTTCGATTCTGATAAAAGTATTCTTTGTATTTTTATATCAAGAATAATCAACTTAAATAATAATAAAATTAGGTGCAAACATGTTTAAAACAGTTTGATTTTTTTTTTTGTCAAATTTAAATTTTTTATTGATTCAGTATCTACTTCAAAATATCATACAATTATTTTATACATTTATTTAATGACATAATTTACTATATGAGACGGGCTTTTAATAAAATCTTATGAGAAACAAAACACTATACTTGCCCATAGAATTTATATTCTTATAGAAAAATAGATCGAACTAATATTTTATAAACATAAACCTTTGGTTTCATTTTCGGAATAATTATTTAAATTACTTTAGATATGGATTATAACCGTCATATTATTATGTCATTATGTCATTACTTGGTGTTTATAAATCATCGTTAGCTTACATAATATAGCTTCAAAACCGTGTTCTACAATAATTTGTGAACATTTTGAATTATATTTTAAGTGCACATTACTGAGAACTAAAATGAATTTTGTTTATTAGTATTTTGCAAGTGTATATAAACATGAGTAGATGGACTAGTTGATGGAATAGTTTCAAACTTATGGTTGAATACACTTGAAAAAATCAATGGAATCAAAGTCAAAATCCTCAATCACGACGTGTAACTATTTTAGAATACACAGAAAATTGTTGTCTGTGTTTTGTTTTTATTCCGAACAATTGTTAACTCCGTCATACAATTCGAAGCCTATTAATTGCAACTTTTCTGTCAAGTAATTTATGTCAAGAATATAAAGTGGGTATATAGGTATAATAATACGAGTTCCACTGATGATATAATTCTTGGTGAGACGCTGTAACATTTTCAATGGTTTCAAACTGTCAGGGACTTTTATCACTTTCACTTTAATGGCAATTGCTTTTTGTCTTATAAATTCGATCATAGGTGTATTTTAATTTCTTTTGTGAATCGTGTAATTTATCTTTGTACTCGTGTCGTTAATTAATCAATTAGAAACGCGAACTGGAAACGGGGTACGCGTCAAGGACGTTAAAGTGACTGTCATGTGGACTCTCACGTTCACATAGAAGTCGACATTATTTTACATCGATAACAATACTTCATCCAAGTTCAAAAAGACATCAATCAACGTTAATAAGTCAAATTAATATGTCGTTCGGTACTTCGATCCGGTCTATTAAAGTATTTAGACTGATTTCTCACATTTTATAACCGATAGTAAACGAGAAGGTTATCATTCATTTTTTTTTTTCTACTTGTGAAGTAAAAAAAGTATACAATCTTAAGTTATTCGACACATGTTGTTGTTTAGGATGATAGCAATAGAAATAAAATTAAAAAAAAAAAAAAAACAAAATACTTCTATAGTCTATAAATACTTAACCATTATTTGAAAACAGATATTAATTTTTTTTTATTATTAAGCTACAACAATTTTCCTATTGATCATTATTCTAAAATACCTAATAATATCATTGGTTAACATTGTCTTAATGCGATCCAAATCTTTACACGCGATATGCACTCTCAAAGACTCAGACATAGATTTCATATTTAGTTAGTGCCGGACAGTTACTGTTCACACGGGGCGTGCCAAGTTTAATTAAATCAATAATAATTTCGTTGTCCGTATATGACAAGGGCGCGCCTAGTGCATTCAATTATTGCTAGTGGAATGATGTTCTGCAAATATTTGGAGAGCGTGATACGAACGATGAATTTTTACTAGCTTTGAGACTTGAGCCAAGTCCTTGGTAATGCCTTGACATAAAACGAAAACGTTAAAACATTGACGATTTTTATCAATTTGATGTGGTTATTGTTTGAAAACAGATGCCTTTAACTGTTTATTTTGTTGTACTTTTTAAATGTTATAACCCCGAATTTCGTCGGATCGGAATTTAAAACTATGAAAATGTATTTGTTTTATTTTTTTAGTGAAATATTTAAAGATAAATCATTACACGAATAATAAATTAAAATAAATTATTAATTTTTCAGAGTTGGAATTGTGAAATCCGCCGCGACATGGCGACACGTTTATCCATTATAGTGTTTACAACACTATTGGCCTACGTGTGCAATACAAACGCCATTTTATCCGAACAGCTTGACTGTCCAGAAGATTGCGATTGTCATTTTTTCAGAATCAACTGGGTGACGGATTGTTCTGATAGTAACTTGACGTCTATGCCATACGAAGGACTCGACAGCAATGTCTATGTCCTTAATATGAATGGGAATCACCTGAAAGAAATCGAACCGTTTCCGGCCGACTTAAAACTCAGGACATTACAGATGTCTGAGAACTTGTTGACGAAAATTCAAAAAACAACATTTGCCGGACTCCATTACCTGCTTGATATAGACTTGTCATCTAACTTAATCAATTATGTCGATCCAGAAGCATTTGTGTAAGTTTATTTTGATATTATAATTTATTAAAAACGTTTCCACTTAGGATTTCAACCCGTACAAGGTTTTATTACGGCTTTTAACTTCAATCGTATCATTTAAATTAAACAAATTGAGTCACAGTTTCCACTGGCCTATTCAAGGTCAATTCTATTGTTAGGTGACGTACATAAAACATCTAAACGGCTACAGTAAAAAAAAAGAACAATTATTAGGTATATTTAAATTACCTACTTTCATATTTATCTTCTCAACTAATCTTGTTATATAATATAAAAAAAAAGAGATTTAATTTGACATTATTTAATTCTTGATGAATAAACAGCTAAAAATTTATGAAACCAAAAGTTAAATGACGTTGCCCTATGATAGATCCTAACCTATGGACACGAATTAAATGTTTATTGTTATTATTTACTTCGTAGAAGTACTAAACAGTTTTAAATAGTTTTATTTTATATTCGTTAATTATCAAAGTGCATAATACGTATAATAAGATAATTAAAAATTAAAAATATTGCAAAATTTAATTTATTTAGATGGGTATTTAAAATAAAACCAAATTTCAATTTTGATCTATTCGGTATTTTAGTTATTATCGAGACGAGAATGTTTGTTATGTGTTTATAAAACTAAAAAAAGTATGAAGTAAATTTATTTCTAAAATACTCTATCCGTCATTGAAAATGTATTTGAAATGTTTTCAGCGTGACTGGCGGTTTTATGTGTTACGTGGGCCTTACACAAAGTAGATTTAATCTATTTGGCGGCTAATTATAAAATTATCTATCTGTTTTCAAAGTAATAGCACACAACAAACATTTCTCATGATAACTACTAATCAGACGTATTTTTTTATCGAGAGCTGTCATTTGTAATATTTCACATTATCAATCAACAACATTTCACCATCAACTTTTTCCTAGAAATAAAAAAATATACATGGGTTTATTTTACGGAAATGTATAGATAATTTTAGCATAAGAGAGAGTTAATCGACATTTAGTTTAAAACAATTTTTGGAGAGTTGAAAACTAAATTGGAAATAAGCACTTTCAAAACAATTAATTTACGTCTATAGATGTCGTATATGATATATTATGAATAAATGCGTGTGCCAAAAGTGTAAAACTAATCATCTGTTTTTTGTTGTTGTTGTTGTTACAGGGATAGCGCTGGATTAATTACGTTAGAGTTGCAGGGAAATCCGCTAGAACAAGTTGAAGGGTCATTTTTATACTCCAAGTCGTTGCTGTACCTTTATCTGGCAAACTGTCATTTGGCGAAGTTATCACCACAGTTTTTCTCCAATATCAGTGGTCTGGACAAACTCGATCTCTCTGGAAATCCTCTTCACATCATCGAACCGGGCATATTTGATCCTCTTACCAGTTTAAAACATTTGATTTTGAACAACTGCAATCTGTCACACATATCAAGCGTAGCGTTCAGTAGTCTTGGACACCTTACGATATTAGAATTAGCTGGAAACAGTCTCAAAAGTCATGTTGACTGGACTCTAATATTGGGTAATCTGGGCAGATTGGAACATCTCGAATTAAGACAGTCGGGCGTATCAAATTTACCTGAAAACGTGTTTTTCAATAATACTTGGCTAAGAGGTTTAGTGTTGGCTGAAAACGAACTATCCGATCTCGATGTGGCCACCACGTTGGGTCATAATTTAGTTCATTTAGATTTTCTGGACCTCAGCTACTGCCATTTAAAGGGACCTTTATCCGAAGACGCATTCGCTAATGCCACCAAATTGCGTACGCTCATATTATCGGGAAATCATTTATCTGCTGCAGACTTGGCAGTAGCACTTTCGCCTTTGTCAAAACTTGTGAAATTGTCGTTAAGAGACTGCGGACTGACGCGGTTGCCGGCCAACACGTTCCACAAATTCACCAGTTTACAAGAGTTGGACATCTCAAGAAACCCATTGAACAATGCTTTTACGGCGCTTTTGTCTCCTTTGGAATCTTTGGAACATTTAGACATGGGCTATAGTAATTTACAAAGAATTTCAAGAACAACTTTCTTGAAAATGTCTGCTTTGAAGACGCTTATTTTGTCTGGCAATAAGCTTAAGAGCCTTGAATCGGGCTTGTTCCAAAATCTTACCCGTTTGGTAGTGTTGGAGTTGAACAACTGCGGACTTAGCCGTCTAAACGATACAGTGTTCTACGATAACTTTACCTATCCAGATTTAGAAGAACTAAGGCTTTCAGGAAATCCACTCCAAGTTCCCGAAGAAGGGTCAATATTGCCACCTCAATTATCCGGCTTGAAGAATTTGGACCTGAGTAAATGCAATTTGAGTTATTTGCCCGATGAAGCTTTCATAACAACTCCCAACATTAGTCAGCTGTTGTTGAACGAGAATAAATTAAAGAATGACAAAGAAGGATCCATGAAGTTTTTGGAATCACTAATTGGATTGGAACAGTTAGACTTGAGCCTCAACAATATGACTGAAATTAAACCTGATAAATTTAGTTATAATTATCAACTTAAGTCATTGAAACTTGTCGGCAACCCGTGGAAATGTGATTGCTATGTCGTAGACATGTGGGAATGGGCTGCGTCGTCTAAAGGAAACATCGGCGTGTTGGTTGGCTCAACAAAATCGATAGCTTCAAACGTAAACAATAAGAAAACCAAAGGATTAGTGTGCAATTTCGATCCAAAGAGCACACCCATTAAGGAAGCTAAATTGAGAAGACCCGGAAGAGAGCTCACCATTAGCGTGCAACGCACGTGGGCCAGGTACGTGCGCGAGGCGAATTGCCCTCACAGCGTGATGGCAGCAAGACCGGCCAGAATTGTAACCAGAGAGGTTCACGGATATCAGCCAATAGTGTCAGAAACTAAACCCGAAACAACATTCCAATGGTTACCCATTATTAGCGTCTTTGTTGTTTCCTTGTTAATATCGTTAGCCGTAACGAGTATTTTAATAAAACGCAAAGAAAAAACAATAAAAAAGGATAAAGACATATCGTACGATTGTTCACAAGAAGCCGAAAATGTGGTGCAATTTAAAGGAGCTAAAAACGTGTCTCGTAGAACAATAAAATGACTAACCCACAGAAAGAAATAGAAATCACTGTTACAAGATTCAATTTCTAAGCATTTTTTTTTTGGTTTTTTTTTTTTTAAATTTTTTATTTTTAGTATCCATAGCACGTTCTACTGTTCCAAACAGAAATTTACAAAAATTTTAAGTTTACGAGTACAACTTTGAAATTTTGGAACTCAATCATTTTACATGTACATGTATTATCTCTAATGTTTTTTTTTTTTTGTACGATTCAGTTTTTGTTTTCCTAGCAGAAAAGTTCCTAATGATAGTCGGTTGTCAGTGGTGTTGGATACAGTCAATCAAAAGCAATGTTTCTCACTTTTATATATTTTCATTCCTAATGCAAGGTCATTCAGTGCAGGGTAATAGTAAACTTGCACATTTTTATTAAATGAACAATAGACTACTAGTCGAGTTTCACTGTTTGTTTTATTGTTTTAATTATTATTCGGATTGACTGATCAAAATGTGTATTGTATAAAATATTCTAGTTATTAAGCTTTTAATGTATTATTTACGCACGCTCTCTGTAAAGCAACAACCTCAGACCATATATTGTGATTTCAGCCTTCGAGACCGTACGGGCGTACGTTATTATAATCACGATACATAATTAAGATATATAAGCCTATATTAATATTTATGAAACATAATAATAATTATAATATATACAATTACCATTTTACCAACCTAATATAATAGCGTCGAATGATTTACTTAGATGTAGCGAAATAAATACCCATTATTCTTGTTATTTGATATTTGTATCTATTGAATTAAATGTATATCTTATTATAAAGTACAATAATTAATTCCAACTATATTTTACACACAATGTTATGATCATTATTATTTTCCCCGGCGGGTCCAACGATGTCCGACGAGTATGTGCTGCTGTATTACAATTACGACGGGGCACGAGCAAATATTTTATTTTTTCATACGTGATTAATTATATTATGTACAAATTTCAACTTGCCGTACACACTATACTGATATTTTGGATTATATTCAAGATTTAACACACGACTATTCATTAGTATAAGCGTACGTTTGTTTGTATGTATTTATTTCAATACCTAATGTAACATTAAATCATTACATAAAATGTAACATTACATCATCGACGTATTTCACTTAATAGATGTATTGTTTTGGTCACCTACTGGTTGTAACACGTTAACGTTCGTTTAATTGACGGAGAAAAGTGAAACTCATTATCCTACGGACGATTCAATTGCTCCTTCGAGGAACCAAGAAACTGTGCAACGGAACGAGAAGTTAAATTGTGTTGAAAAAAAAAAATCAATCTCTATTCAGATATTAACATAAAGTTTAATCGACTACAATAATAAATTATTAACAAAACAACAACCAATAAAACAAGTGGAAGTAAACATAAATTTACATTTTAAATTGTTTTTAAACACTGTTTTATTTCTTCCACAATGTTTGCGTTAAATTTTGTGTTAACAAAGTTATTAAAATTTAAATCGCGCGTTGTCGAAACATTTTCAATGGTACCGTTTTTTACAGACAGTATAACAGATTGATCGTTGAATTTAACAGTTATGTTGAACTTGGGCGATCGTCCAAATCGCCATTCCCAGCTTTCCATTTCATCTTTGATCTGATTCAATCCTGATTTGTGAAGAAAATAAAAAATACCATTGTTAAAAAATACCAATATTAAAGATAGAAAAGCTAAACAGGTATACTGTAATTTTATGTTATTTAATATCGCTGTATGAAAATAAAATTTACCAGGGAATGTGTGTTCATTTGGTGTTATGTAATTGAATCCTTGATTTATTGTAGTTTTGTCGCCTATTGTTTTCAGGTATTGTAGACCAACGGCAGTCATCAATCTATCGATAGACACTTTGTTATTAATCTGTGTCAAATTCAATACATCTGATGGTATGCTGACTGTGGCGTTGGTTTCGATATTTTTCTAAAACATTCAAACGTCAATACAATATCGAGTCCAATAATAATTTATTAAGTTCTTCTGTCATCGTGGCATTTACTTCACGTTTCCTCAACAGCTTTGACATCAGTTCACGATTGCAGTTCACCAACAATGTACAGTGGTGGTAAGCATTAGGTCTGCCCAATTTGGAAGCCGTTCCAGATATCTGTAAATAAATCGGGTTTATAAATGAGAATTACATCAGTTAAACGATAACTAAATTGTTATAGCACGGTGAAATTAATTCATGTTTAAACCCTTAACTTTGTACTTGTTTTCGACTACAATGTCTTCACGTTTGTTGATTTCGGTCTCCACATTCCATTCATTTTTCAATGTTTCTACAATCAACTCTAGATTGCTTCTCCTGTTGTACACATCCCTGTGCGTGAAAAACGTCATGTTGAGATTCCCGCCGTCATGGAATACCGTTCCGCCACCACTGTTTCTCCGAGCTATAAGCACATCAGCGGTTGCCTTATCGAAATTCACTTCCAACCAAGGATTTTGATGTCTGCCAATAACAACGCATTCACTGTTTATCCACAGTAACAGCATGGGTTTATTGGTGAAATCGGAATGTCGGTAATACCAATGTTCTAAAGCCAGGTTTTCAAAAACATCAGTCGATCGGGATATCATGACTGTTTTTTCAAAAACTGACGAATAAAATCGCCGCGCAAAGTGAGTCATTATAAATTTGAATCTAAAAAAAAATATTAAAATCATAAGACTTCAAATGTTCAAATGTATGTATTAAACACATTAACAGAAGTTTTCATTTTGGTTGACCTTATATAAATGTTGTCTGATAGTGATAAAATTTCAATGCATTATATTATTTACTATTCAGGACAAATACTTTTTGGTCATACCAGTATGATATATACATTTTATAGTGTCGCATGCATTAACAATTTGCTGTCAACACAATTCTCTGATAGTTCTCTATCTGCTAACAGACAATTGCAAGGTTACATTCCATGTATCTAGTATTTCTAGATTTCAATTAGGTAAGTTAGAATTACACATTACATCATTTGTTTTTCATAACTTAGGTATTTAATAGTATTTAAACTTTCTTGACTTTAAATTAAATGCTTAACTATGTTTTTTTTAAATATTATGAAATGAAATGGGCTATTTTAGATAGTCGGAATAATAAATTAATAATAATAATAATAATTGCGAGATAAATTTTACTCATGTACACAGAAATGTGTACTTTAACAACATTTATAAAAAACAACATGTTTTCTTTAATTTATTTTTTTATAATGTATAATATTATTAAAGAGTTTTTAACAGTTATGAAGAGTATAAACAGAAACACTTCCACAATATCATTTTTTTCTGAGGTAAAATTATTTAGTTAATTGAGAATATGAACTAGATGAATTAAACAACATAGAACAATTTGATTTAAAATACAACATTGAAAACGGTAAAGTGGTAAAGTGTATAAGAAAAATAAATTGTAATAATAGCAAAAGTTAAAATGTTCAATTGTTTCTTTTATTCATTATATAATAATTGTGGAACTATACTGAGTTGAAGAATTGTACATACTCTCTACAGCCAACATAATTGAATAATTTTTGAATATATATTGTATACAATTATTGAAATTCTGAGTGCGGAAAACAATATAGTTGACAATGAGACAAACATAATAAATAAACAATAACAAAAATAAATTTTAAAAAAAGTATACAATACTGATGCACTTGAACAATTTGATAAACGAATGAAAATTCAGCATGACTACCTACCAAATGATATTTTATATTACCGTAGGCAAGTACGAGTCCAAGTAATGAAAATGATAATAATCGATGATTCTAGATGATTTTCAATCAATTTTTGAACACCCAGTGTAAGTTTACGGCACGGTCGTGTCAACAACCATGGTATAATTGTCTAGTTACAAAAGTGTAACAAAGTATTATTATATTATATTTAGTGTACAAAAGTATGTTTTGATATTGTATAGTGTATACCATATAGTGTGTTAAAAAACCTGAGTTTTTCTTATGTTTTTTATCGAAATGTCAATACCTCGAAATAAGGTTTTAGGCCAGATTCGGAGGACAACAGTCAACACACAAGCAAAATGAAAAAAATGTGTTTTTCTATCGTACCTAGTGTGGAAAGAGACGAAATCTGAAATCCGGTCCGGCTCCGTCCTGCGCGTGTAAGATCTGTATATTTCGCGCGAAATTTAAGCAAATTTTACGGTACACGAAAAACAAAACGGGGTAAAACGTACTTTCACCGAGAGGGGAAACGACGGAGAAAAAGAAACACGAAAAAAAACCGAAAACCCCGGCGCCTTCGCGTCGCGCAGAGGACGGAGTCGCGATTTTCAAAAACAGCGTGGGCGGCGCGACGTGATAAATGATAACGCGGACGATAAGGAATATCGGCCGTCGACGTCCGACGAAAACAACAGACCAATGATCTGCGGAACGTCGCGGACGATTTACGAATACTACTTGTCTACCTCGCGATCGCGAACCTCTTCTCCCGGCTCAAATCGAAAAATATCTCTTTATTTTTCGTGGTTTAGTCGAAAGATGACGATGACGACAGCGAATTTGTGTGATTTTCACTTGTATTTAAATTTGATTATAAGTTAATTGTTATTATTTTTACAATTTTTATTATTATTCGTTATTCTCATTATTATGAATAATATTAAAGTCGAGAGATAAATAAAAATATTATAATATAATAATACGTGTACAGATTACGACGTTAAAGATGATTTTTTGGCGGGAATGCAATCGAAGTACCCCTCACGAAAAACGACCACCAGGGGCGTGACGATCGCGGCCGAACAAAAACCAATTTAACCTAACACTGGACGACGTCGATCGGGGGCAGCTGGCTGAGCTGCGACTGCTGATGATACCGGCACGAGTCGAGTGAGTCCGTCGTGATAACGTAAATCGCAGTAAATCAACTATTTGGTGTAGTTTTAACAAATAATAATTATAATGCCATCGTTTGGCTCGCGAAATATCGAAACGATGTCATCATGTCTTTGATCGTTACACGAGTCTCGGTTTGAACGTTTAAATTTCATAATACCTATTAGGGACTAATAAGAATTGTCGTCGTTAGACTTGGTTGAATTTCGCGCTCTGAGGTAAGCCAGAATCGAACAATGTTCGTTATAATCTTGTTTTTTTATTTTGTTATACCCTGTTTTGTCACGTCCATTTCGAAATCGTTATGACTCGTTGAACAATTGTAATTTTTAATTTTTTCAGTGAACATTGTCTATTTTTTTCGTCAACTCCCCGATCGTTGTCATGTGGGCTGTCCGGATTCCCAAACGGAACACTCAGTGTCGGACTATCAGCCGATCGGTCGCCACTGCATGTGTTTCGCGTCAAGAAAATCGAGCAGAATACCCGCCTATTTTGGACTTGTCACCTGAAGCTACTAGGTTACGTGAAGAATATAATGAACACGCAAAAATACGTGATGTCCCCACTATTGAAGAAAAAACTATCGCCGTCAATATGCCTAGGTTTGATCAATCCATCTAGTA
This sequence comes from Drepanosiphum platanoidis, assembly GCA_948098885.1. Lineage (NCBI taxonomy): Eukaryota > Metazoa > Arthropoda > Insecta > Hemiptera > Aphididae > Drepanosiphum > Drepanosiphum platanoidis. Next base: position 10,514,271 of record OX402528.1, read on the forward strand.
ATGTGTACTTTAATTTCATAACACATTTTTCTTTGTGTATTTAGATATTACGGTTGGCCGTCGTTTGTAATAAAAGATAAAGTGCTGCCGTACGATTTCCTACCATTCGCTCAGACCATAACAAAGACTAAAATGTATGAAGTAGACACTCTTCCCAATCGACTTTCAAATGATGAATGTCAGCAATTCATTGAACGCATAAAACCTCAGCTTGAAGATAGCCTTGTGTTTGAATTCAATAGAAATAGGTGAGTTATAAAAAACTTATGGTTATTTTAGAGTTCGTAATTTAAAAATATTTTGAATAATTTTTTAGGAGCCGAGGTAAAATAATAAAATCCAATAGAAATGTTAAAGAATCGGTTCAAAAGAATGAATTTGCTAAAAGTGTAGCTGAGCAAGTAAATCGTATATTTTTAGCCAACTTTTCTGCAGATTATCCACATTTATTTGAATCCCAAGTATGTATACATTTTTATTGTTTCAAATAGTCTTAAATCAATTGTCAATTTTTCATAGATTGATTATGAACCACGGATCGAAGGATTTTGGAATGTACATGGTTTTGCAGCTACTAAAGAAGATGTAGACATGAGAGAGAAAAAGAATGTACCGAAAGAAAAATTGAATGATCCTGTTAATAGATGGATACATTATTTTGGTCAACCTATGATCCAAGTACGGCATAGCTTACCGTTGTCTCCAGTTCCAGAAGATAAATGGACACCAAGTATTGAACCATCTTCAAATTCTGAAGTTCTAAAGACTGTATTCAAAGAATTTGATATAAAAAATTATGATTATGATCCTCAAATTTATCACAAATTACCTTGTGAAAGAAGGCATGGCATTAGTATACCTGGTTAGTATATTCAATTTTGTGTTAAGATATAAAAAATCTTTTTAATCTTAAAAATAGTTATATTATTTAAAAAAAACATTGGCTAATTGCTCATAAAATTAAATTTATTTCAGGTTTTTGGCCAAACGATCAACAAAAATTTGGTTTATTATCCATACACACTAATGAATACTTAGAAGATCGACCTCCTAATTTTGGTGAATCAGAACACCAAGAAGCTGTTCATGCCCAATCAATACTTGCATCATTTGCCTGGTTGTTAGGCCAAGCTTCTTATCAAGGTTTTAAACAATTTTATTTTAAAACACTTATTTTTTAAATTGTATGTTATTTATAAACTTGAACCTACCTTGTCTAATTTATGTTAAACTAAATGTGGATTGCTCAATATTTAATACCTCAAGTTATCACATATTTTATATTTATTATTTTTAGTAACATTTTGTACGTAATTAATTTTCTATTTTAATTTTTCTTTTTTAGGTTTTACTACTTGCAATGAAATTGCATACCCAATTGTTAATCAATCAATTATTACAAATGGTAAAACATGGTCGTTCTACATGTATCAGTTGAATACCATGCGATTTTTTGAAAGTAAGGACGCAATTAGTCCAGTTGCCCCTCATAACGTTTGTTGGGGAACAAAAACTACGGAATTGTTTCACAACGTGACAGACAATGGCATTGTTGGTATGCACCAGTACATCTTATAAAAAAGAAACAAATTATTAAAAATATGCTAAATGCAGGTTGGAATGACGATGTGTTAAAAGACCTTCTAAGCTGCTATATGAATGTACCCAAAGCACGAGATCATGAAATGAGCCCATATCTGGGTGAAGAACAAGTTGTGGCTGATATTGAAAATGTTACAAAAAGGTGAATTAAACACATATTACACAATATTAACCAATTCTCGTTGCTCATAACAAATGTACTAATTAGAATCAAACGTACCCTTCCACTAAACTTGTATTAACTATTTTTACAGGGTATGGTTACATAATAGACATAGAGTTTTAACGAGTCACAGACCCAGACATCGTCTTGCTCCTGAAATCTATGATTGGGAGCGTATTTATAAGATCCAATTTGAGACCAAAAATTTAGATGCTAGAAGACGATTCTTTGAACTTGGTCAGGATCCATTGAATGAGAGAAGACTAGATGACCACTATGGATCTTACATACAGCGCAAGTTTAGAGATACTGGCCGGAGAGTAAGGAGTAAACGATTCGCCGACAAACATTACCCAAATGTTTAGTGTGTAATTGTTTTTATTGTTATAAGATACTCTAAGATAATTGTTAGACAAAATACAAAATAAGTAGAAACAAAAAACTTTATTTTTGGCTGTCATTCAAATATAATGCCTATCGTTTTTATACTTGAAAGAGATTTTCATTTTTTTTTTTTTTTTATTCATTCCATGTTGTTGAATGGTAAACGTTTGACAGTCAGATACTCAGACTCACAAGCGAAATAAGATATTTTCATTAGGTCAGGCCAACATTGTGTAAGTATTGAAATATAATATATATATATATACTTTACATAAAAATCATGTCCCATTACTTGAAAACAAATTCTATTAAACATAACAAATGCATACATTTTTTATTCTCAACTTAATTTAGATATTGTAATGGCTTAGGCAAGTTAATGAAAATCCACATGAAATGCATAATAAGAACATAATATATTAACATCTAAGAATAAACTATGTATTATACAGGAACAACACAGAACACAAGGTTAATATTAAGGTTACACATAAGGTATTTATTATTTACACACTCTCACACTTGTTTTTAGAACTCAAAAACTCTAGGTTTGTATTTGGGAAAAAAATGATACTTGATAGGATAAATAAAAAGATATGAGATTTGATCAGTTACATACTATTATAATAATCATTACATATATTACATATACTCAGTATAATTAAAGTAAATACAATGAAAAAAATAAAAAATATTTACAATTTGTTGAAAATGTTTTTGTTTAAAATAAATAATGTTGTACCCACACACGTAATCACTATTTTAAAAATGCAAATTTTTTATGTATAAATGTACATAACATAATGTTAAAGTGCATTTATAGAATGGTGACAGCGGTGTCGCATAGGATAATTTGGTCGCTTAGGAAATATAATTTTGATCGCGACCAAATCACATGGAACCGATGACAATACATGTGCAGTAGAAACATTCTCAATATTAATCTATACAATCTTAATATTAGGAATTAATATTCATTGAATGAAAGTCAAATGTAAATGTATATAAAACACAGAAATTTTTGTCTGCGAAAAAGTTTCTTAAATAATTCATATTGGTAATCTTAGTAATATTAACTAATCTTTTAATAACTCAAATCATTACAAGTTATCAGTCTTTAAATTTCATCTTCATCGTCTTCATCATCACTATCTCCCTTTACAATTTCAATATTGAATTCCAATAACTGTTTATTCTAAAATCAAATAATCATGTTATAAAAATTAAAATTCTTAAAACTCATACATAATATAATACTAGATTTAAACTCACATTAGCAGTAGCGTGATATTTTTCATTAACAACAATGTTTTTGGGGCTGGTTAACTTAATTTTCTTTTGTTCTTGTATATCTAGACATTCATATCTTGACGTTTGAAGTTTATAATACCCGTCATCGTCTTCTATGTATCTAAACACACAAATAAAGAAATCAAATGAAAAACAAAAACATATATAGAAATTAGTATGGGGTATTTAAATTAGAATACAAACCTAAATCGTTTCAATCCAGCTGGTTTATGGAAATTATGTTCAGTTTTTAAATGTTTAGTCAAAAACGATCCTCTAAGGAACCGATCACCACACAGATGACAATAGTATTTGTATAATTCGTCTGAGTTATCATAGTGTTCCATTCCTAAATGTTTTCTCATCATGTATTCGCTACGACAAGAAAAATCACAGTCATCTTTTGAACATTTAAATAATGGGCCTGGCGCATGTTTTCTCAGGTGAGTGGTTAATTCTTGTTTACGTATGAATCTAAAAATTATCAATTTAATCATTTTAATCAAACTGGGCACAAAAATAAATATGTGTTGTGGCTTACGTGGATTCACATAGATGACATTTGAATGGTTTTATTCTTATGTGACGGAAACGTATGTGAGTTGCTAGTTGTGAAGCCCTAGAAAAAGATGCATCACACTGATAGCATTTATAATAATTAATATGAAGACGGACGTGTTGTTTTAGAAGTCGTTCACAAGAAAAGGTTTTCTTACACAACGAACATTGATTGCTTTTGTCTGAAAAATAAGAATTTCTAAAGTTAGTTGTCTGTTTTAATTCATTTTTATTTAACTCATTACCTTTGTTTGATTGTCTACAATGATCTTTAAGTTTAGTGTGTGTTGCAAACATAATACCACAGTTAGGACAAGCACAGGATTTTTCTTGAGTGTGACTTCTTAAGTGATCAACTAATCGATAACGAACAGTAAATTGTAATGTACAATCTAGGAAATATATTAATCACAGTGAATAATTAGATCGGATAGTCCAAAAATGGGTATATGATTATAACTTATATTATATACAAACCTCTCCATGGACAGTTGAAGTTATATTTTTGAAACTCTGAAATCTCAAAATGTTCAGCTACATGATACGAATAATACTGCATACATTCGAATCGCTCGTTGCAATTTTCCCAATTACATTCAAATTCATCAGGTAAATCTGGAAGGATGTTTGCACCGTCACCATTTAATTTGCATCCCTTTACAATAGAAAAATAGATTTAACGAACTATATAAATATTTTAGAGAAAACAGATTATTGCACGTGTACATACAGGGATTTCACAGTGAGCTAAAACAGCCAAACCAATACATTTGAGTCGTGTATGATATGCATGAAAATTGACATGTGTTGTGGATTTCACTTCACAGCTTGATTGGAATGTACAATTGTTCCACAAACACGAAAACCATTCTGAAATAAAATTTTAGAAATTATATTTGGGTCACAAAGAATGTGATATTAGACATACTTTCTTTATTATCCTGCCATTCTTCGGTCCACATGAAATCAACATGGTTGCTGACATGGTAAAAATATTCTTTGATACTCAATGATTCATAATCACATTCGTCCCACGCACAACTGAAAACCATTTCTACACTATCCAAATCGAGTTTCTTTCTGCTGGTACTTTGCTTCTTGCACTTTTTTAAATTATTTAAATCAAAACTAGATTGAAACGACTCCGTATCATCCAAACTATTAGTAACAACGTCTGTACAAATAAAATCATAATGATAATGTTATTTACTGTAAATGATAATATTTATAAACTAATGAAACAAAACAAAACAACCTGGTTGACACCTGTAATATATATTGTATTGTATTCACAATTAGTTAAAAAATGTACAATTATAACTAAATTTTTTGTAGGTATAAGTTTTTATTACGGATGCCACCATTAATTGATGCCAATGTATGAAGCAAAATATGGTTTTTATTCGATGGGCAAACAACGTTTGTAGCTGTTGCAGACTTACATTTTTTTTTCGCGACATATTTCCTTTCTTCTGTGACATTGCCTTCGCGATGGGCCAAGACCCACTGTTCACACCAGTACTGTTTATCCTCCATCGTGGATACGGAGCCGCACTCGGTCTTCTGATCGACCGACAAGTATGTTTGGCCCGCAAACGTGGAGCCTAAGCATACGGGTGGGCATAAGTATGGTGTACAAAAATATAGTATTGACGGTTGACAACAACGGTTGTTATCGAACCGTTCAGAAACGAACAACGAAGAAATCGTGATCGGTAATTTTGTTTACAAACCGTCGTTCGACTCCTCCGCCTTCTGCGCTTTTCGCCTCAGGAAGTACGCGTCCGTGTTCATGGCGAATCGCGCGCGTTTGCAAACCGTTCACAAGGACATGACGAATTCGACGAGTTCCCGGAACAGAAGAAAGAAAAGATCACAACAAACACAAAAGTCGACGTTTCATTCTGACTTGCATACCATATAATTATTAATACTCATCAAATCATTATAAAGAGGTTTACTGTCGAACGTTAGGACCAAGGTAAGTATACAAATACTTATAAGTTATAAGTTATAATAGTGTATGAGACGTTGTTTCATAATTTATGATAATATTCGTGTTATCAGTATTTATAGTGACCGCGACGGAAAATCATACCGAAAATTTCCGTTATTGTTATCACGGAATCCGTTGTAAGATTGGCGATTGCTATTTGAAATACGAATTTTCTTTTAGTAATCAAAATCGTTATTTGTTATTTTAATATTATAAGTAAAATTTTAAGTGTATACTATTAAATAATATTACTCACAACTCACATAACATGGAAAGAACGAAGAGGGCCAGTCGAATGGTAAATTTGGTTAAAAATTTAGCAACAACAGATGTCGAAACAAATATTTCAGTTGATTTGGAAGGTAAGAAACAAAAAGCATGTAACTCGCTAAATGCAGAAAATGTCCAATATTTTACAAAAATCATTTTATTACATAATCGAATTGAATATTGATAAATACGTGGTTTTATGCAGACGAGGCACACGTTTCATTAAATAGATCCACGTTAAAAATAATTTTAAAATAATTTAAAATTTCGTTAATTGCAGAAAAGGCACTTGTCCTGGACATGTGACCTTTTTGCATCAAAATTAATTGTCGTACAAAATGCGCCTGCTGGAAGGTTGAAAAGATAAAATATATATATCTATACTAATACTATTATATAAAAGGGGATTTCTACGACCGCGCTAACCGAGAAAACTACTGAACCGATTTGGCTGAAATTTATTTTGGCTGAAACCCGACACTCTGCTGAAGGTTTTAGTACCACTTTTGTCAGTAAAAAAAGTTCATAGAAAATCAAAAACAATTGTACCTATATTGTGCGGCAGGCGGGCCGCGGGTTTACAGCTACCTGCAACCTGATATTTTAACACGGCATGAGCTATTTATGTTTATTAAATCTATGAGTACACACACTGATAAATAATCTTGTTTGTTGTTGTAATTCTTCGTATTATAATCATTAAACAGATTATTATCACTTATCAGATTCTTATTATTTAGTATATTACGAGACGACAGACGACGATATTATTAAATTTGATATAAATACAATATATTTATGTAATGATCGAAGCACGCGGACGCAATATCACATAGCGATCCAGTGGCGGCCACTCGTACGTATTCGTTCGTACGCAGCGTTTGGTGATCTTTGTCGACGGTAGATGGCGCTTCTGAAGCGGTACCACGAAACAGTCGTGTTTTCCACTACGCGACAGTCAACTCGGTAATCTACAAACAATCCAAAACTCGTGCAATTGATTTATTTCGTATTCATTTTATCTGTTTTACGTGTGTTTACGTGTACACGGTGTTTGAAAAATTTCCGATTTTCGCTAGACCAGACATCGTTCAAATTTCGAGCTACATTGCTTGACTTCGTTCGTTTTTCCTTAAGACGGGTCCCTGGACCCATCGAAGGTATCGCTTCTCGGCCTATCGGCTAAGATCAAAGTGTAGTATCTGTTCTTATCAGCTTAACATCTGATACACCCTTCATAGAAGGGTTCAAATGTTAAACTAATTTTTGAAAATTTGGCGGAGATTTTGGAGCTTGCTCCTGCTCCGCCGCGGGTTGACCCGGTATTGCAGTACCACCGGGAACGGCCCACATATCAAACTGATCATTACTTCTCAAATTAATTATAACGTTCTGTTGTGTTTACTTTCATTTCGATGTGAATTTTATATTCGGAAACCTTGTTGACAGGTGTTGGAAATCGCCAGGTCCCCAAGACCCTACAAATGTGTGGCCTGGTTGGACGTATCTAAGGCCGGGCGCCCACCAAAGTAACATGACGAGTGACATGACACGTGATATGATAAGTGATTTGTTAGTAACAAGTCACTCATGATATTTTATTTATAATTATACGGGAAATCACGTTATAGCGCCCACCAAACAAACCTGTCAGATCATGTGTTGATTTGATGTTGTTTGTCATCCAAAATAGTAGCGCGTGCACTACTTTTTGTCATTCGTCATATGAAAGTCATATGAGAGTGATCAATATTATATTATTTATTATTCAATAAATATTAACATAAACGGTATGTACCTAATTAATTAATTAATTTGTTAGTAAAATTATAAACATTTATTTTTAATTTGTTAATTTAATATAGAAAATAATCAATATTTACGACTTTATAAGTACTGATCAATTTCTATATGCCTTTATTTAATTATAATTTAATTTTGATTTTGTAGCTACGTAATCCGCGCCATTCCCCACCTGGCCCTAGAGACTGCCATCAAGAGCGGCGGCGCGGCTGATGCCCTTCTACAACATCGTCCGTGACATCTACTGTAGGGCCACATCTGAAGTGAGCACCGCAGATGGTAGAACAGGAGACGAGCGGTCAGACTCATCGTCCAAGGAGAAGGCGTGAGTTGCGAGGTGCCAACCATTTTCCCACAAGTGAACGGCTGTGAACCTGTCCCGCTAGGCCCGTTCGCCAGCGGTGATGTGGCGAAACAGCTCAAGCAATTCGAAAACACCGCGCCCGGGGACGACGGCCTGACGTACAACCACTGGAAAAAACTGGATCCAGAATGCAGTGTTCTAACAGAGATCCTGAACACATGCATATCCCACAGGAAAATCCCTCCGACATGGAAAAGATCTCTCACCGTGTTGATCCACAAGAAAGGTGAGCACAGCGACCTCTCCAACTGGAGACCAATAGCAATTTGCAGAACGCTGTACAAACTGTATGTCGGCTGCGTGGCAGGGCGTCTGACAAGATGGCTGACGGACAACGCTGTGCTGAGCCCGGCGCAAAAAGGATTCCTCCCATCGGATGGTGCGTTCGAGCACATCCACTCACTCAACCGGGTGTTGGAATCCGCCAGGTCCACGAAGACGGACAAATGTGTGGCCTGGCTGGACGTATCAAATGCGTTCGGTGCCATTCCCCACCTGGCCCTAGAGACTGCCATCAAGAGCGGCGGCGCGGGTGATGCCCTTTTACACATCGTCCGTGACATCTACTGTGGGGCCACATCCGAAGTAAGCACCGCAGGTGGTCGAACCGTGGGCATTCCTGTGCTGTCGGGGATCAAACAGGGATGTCCCCTCAGTGGCTTGCTTTTCATCATGGCAATCAACCCAGTGGTCAGCTGCCTCCAGGGCGACGGGGCCGAGCACAGAGTGCTGGCCTTCGCCGATGACTTGTGCCTAATTGGTGACACCCCGGCCGAACTCCAGCGGAAGATCGAAACGGCTAACAACGAGCTGGGCAGACTTGGGCTGTCCCTAAACCCGGCCAAATGCGTCACGCTCCACCTGTCAGGGAGGCGACCAGTAGGTGTGAGAGACACTATCTTCCACCTCAACGACGCACCACTGCACCCACTAGTCGAGGGTGAGGCAGCCACCTTCCTAGGCGCCCAGGTTGGGTTCAACATTGTGCCGGCCATGTCCACTCTGGCCGATGTCATAAACATTGGCCTGAAATTAGTACGCAGCAAACTGGCCCCGTGGCAGAGACTCGATGCACTGAAAACTTTTTTTTTCCCTTCAACGGTCCACTTAATGCGCACCGGGTTCCCACATTCCCACATTCCCAAAGTCGGACTGGGCAAGAGTGGACAGAATCCTTCGACCCGAAATAAAATCGACCTTATACCTTCCACAAGAGGCGTCGGGGGAATACTTGTACGGGTCCGCGAAACGAGGTGGGTGCGGCATACGACTGCTAGCTGAGGACGCCGACATAGCCGCCATCGACTCGGCGTTTAAATTACTGACCTCGCCTGACACGCGGGTGTCCAACGAGGCATATGAACATGTCATGAGCACCACCGAGAGGAGGATTGGCCACCAACCGTCCAAGACTGAGGCAGCCGACTTCCTTTCCGGTGAGTGCGAGGGCGTGTTCAGGGAAACCCGTGGGTCCAGCACCACCAACATTTGGACCAGAGCGAGGGCAGCATCGAGGCGATTGACGGTGGGCTGGGGGCTGGACCCATGCCCAGTGTTAAGTCATGCGGACAACAAATTGAGGCCGAAGCAGCGTCGAGAAGTAATGAGAACAGTCAGAGAAGTTCTGCGAACAAGGAGGAGCGAGGAGCTAATCAGCAAACCTGACCAAGGAAGAGCAATGGAGTGTGTGGGAGTCCACCAAGACTCACACCATTTCCTAAAAAACGGAGATTTCACAAGGTTTGCTGACTGGAGATTCGTACATCAGGCCAGGCTCAATCTCGTGCCTTTGAATGGCTCCTCGTCATGGCGATCCGGTGACCGCAGGTGCCGGCGATGTGGGTACATTACAGAAAGTCTCCCCCACGTCGCCAACCACTGCACTGTATATGGCGAAGCACAATGCCATCATCGGAAGAATTAAGAAGGCGGCGGTTCGCGGGTTTGAGCTCCCGTGGCCTACGCCCCGATATTGTTCTGAAGAAGGGCCCGAACATCTACATAGTAGACGCAACCGTTGTCTTTGAAAACAGGATGGCGGCATTTCAGTCAGCGGCAGCTGAGAAGTTGGCCAAATATGAAGAGTTAAGGGCTGAGATGGCAGCACAACACAAAGCGGAAGTGAAAGTGGTGCCTTTCATCGTTGGGTCTCTAGGAGCTTGGGATCCGAACAATGACAACTTCCTACGGAAAGTCTGCAGCAGATCGTATGGAAAACTGCTCCAAAAACTATGCGTCAACGAAACCATAAGATACACCCGAGACATATATATCGAACACATTACGGGTGTACGCCAGGACGCATAAGCAACTTTTCACCCTTGTTATTATTATACCATAATAATAACACTATATATATAATATATACGCAGCAAACGAATTGCGTCCCAAGATCCCTTTTTCATACGAATTGCGTCCCGATAATATTTAACAACTATACTAATTGCGTCCAATATAAATACATTATTTAATCATAACTGGTCAATGTCGATACGTCATTTGACAATTCCCTATGAATGATTTTTGAGGGCTTATCATAGAGATCGTCTATTGCCTTTCGTTTTAAATTATTGCTTAATTTTTGTCTGTTTAATATTTCTACAGAATCGTTTTCATGGTTATGATCAGTAGGACGTTTCAACATTTCATTTTTATCGTTTAATTTAGCATATGACTTACATGTTTTTTTGACACACTTCCAACGTTGTATATCATTTTTCAATAGTTTATGAAAACAAAATTTAAAATCGTTATCGTTTGAATCCTTTATAGAAATCAATGTTTTATTTTTTTCACTTATCATAACGTCACTTACAATTAAACTCATATTTTTAAATAAAATAGAACAGCGCACAATTGTCAACGAAACGGAATCGAAAGACATACTAACTGATTTTTTTTCAGAAATACTCATATAGTCGTGTAGTAACCACTCAATTGTACTCAATTGAAGTGAAATTATGTCGGTTGGATCAGAAAAAAAAAAAGAGTCTGGGTATATTTGTGGTGGCTTCGAACTCACACACGATTTTAAATAATAAAATATTTATATGATATTTGAACAATAGTTTTTTTATTAAACACAACTCACACGCGCGCGAGACGGACGGTGGAGACCGAGAGACTAACTACGATATCGCTTGCTCGATTGATAATCGTCCACCGCCCGTCTCTTATCGCTCTTTGACGATAACTAATAATACAATAAAAATTACCACAGTCGTATAGATTATTGATTGAGATTATCAAAGGTATATTCTGATGTCAGATAATCGAGACACAATTATAATAGTCGTATCGAAAACCCGGGACGCAATTAGTATGTCACAAATCGCAATTTTTATATCGGGGACGCAATTCGTATGCAGCCAATATATAATATATATGTACTACATTATATAATATTGTTATGTGTGCGTGAGACGACCCGACGACGGGTAATATTGTACTATTTATATTTTTTCTTAGTCAATAATATTATATTATATCTTTACTTTTATTTATTAGATAAATATCCTAGTTTTCGGTTTCCCACACGCTTAATATATAACTAACACAATGTTATTTTAAAGTTTTGACTGAAACAGCTAAAATATTAAAATAATGACAGAGTTGAGAAACATAAGAAAACGATAATTAAGAATACTTCTATTTTGTGTGTGGATTTGAATAAAATTAAAAGTATACATTTCAGCCAAAAACATTGGTATCTCCGGCAATGGTGTTAAAAATGCAAACAGCTCATTGTTTCGAGTTATCGGTTTTATTATTTTAGTATCCTTCTTAATCGGCTGTGGATATAATGCTTTTGTCGTACAAGGTTACGCCTCAGAAGTAGTGTGCAACAACGATCTGAGAAAAATCAAATTAGATCTTCCTAATTACTAATTAGATCTTTATATTATATATAATATTGTTGTGTGTGCGTGAGGCGACCCGACAACGGGTAATATTGTACTATTTATATTTTTTCTTAGTCAATAATATTATATTATATCTTTATCGTCGTCGGCCGTATAGTAGTGGCGTAATCACTAATCAGTCTCCGCCGCACTGCGAACCGATACAGCCAATTTATTCTGATCGTTTATTACTAATTTTTGACGCGTGTGCGTACGTACACTTTATTGGCATATTTTTTAATACAATTTACAAACAGCTTATTAATATGAGTGAAAATAAAAAACCAAGTGGTTCCGAGTATCGAAAAAGGGCTCGAGAGCGTAGTGAGCGGGAAGATGCACTTTTGAAAAAAATGCCTTCACTTGATTCGTTTTTTAGTAAATCTAAAACAACGTCTAATAATGACTCTTCTGAATCATTATTAGATGCCTCAGTGAAGAGTGTTCTGGTTGAAAGTAGCAAAAGCAAAAGTGAAATTCAAGTGGCGATGCCGTCTACCATAGTGCTAATACACTAAATAAAACTATCTGAAACGTTTTACGTTTAATCCTCGTTTTACCCTCCAACCACTCCGATCATTCATAGGGGCGCCAAATCAACCCTAGCCTACTGGTGACTCCTTAATCAGGCCCTGAGTACAACAAATACATTATAACGATATTATACTATATATATATATAGTGACTATTATCATTGACTATTATTTTGGTGAACTTTTTTAAATAATATTATAAATAATCCGAGTTTAATATAAAATAATTTTCTAAATAATCACATAATATATCTGGCGGAACCCTTGAGATTGTCCTGCGGAACACACTTTGGGAAACGCTGTTCTTTACGAGTATTTACAAGCGTTACATACAGATCACAAAAGCAATAAATTACGATGAAAATAATATTATGTTTAAATCGTTTATGAATCCCGTGATTAAAGTTCTAAAAATATAATATATTTTACGAAAATACAGGTTTATACAGAGATACGAGTCCGCGATAGCAGCGCTCCGATACCAATCCATCCGAGCGATACCAATAAAGTATCGCGCAGTATTACGAAATATCAAATAACAGTCTGTCGTGATTTTTCAACGAAAATCGGATGGTATTTATTTTCAATTTTGAACTATATCATCGGTAATCATGTTGCGGCATTTCGCGATTGTGATTTACGAGAAAATAAAGATTACTACGGACTACGCGGGACACTTGTTGACGCCGGACAGACGAGAGAGAGGACCGGTACGAGCGCGACGACGAGCCGAACGAGCCGCACCTCGTGCTTCATCAGTACACGAGACTGAATAATTGAAATAAAATCATCGAGTACTGGAAACGTCTACTTACGTACAGGATGTAACGACAAAAGTCGAAAACGGCCTTGGGTAATTATAGAAATATTTTAATTCGATAGTAATTGGGTTATACAAATATGAGACAATTGCAGATGTATCTTCAATTAAAACGACATCAGGTAATGAATATTTCAAATTTTATAGATTGTTAATGCGTATTAAAAGATAAATTAAATAAAAATAAATGTTCAGTTTGGTGCCCCGGACGGACCATAGCTTTCGCCGGCCCTGATCATGGGACCCGAATAATGACAACTTCCAACGACAACTTTGCAGCAAAAACTACGGGAAGTTGCTCCAGGATCTAAGCGTCAGTCAAATATGTGGCCGTAAGTGGTTATGGTGCTATTCATTGGCGAACCAATGGTTACTTGGGATTCGAACAGTTACGGCTTCCTTCGGAAACTGTAGTAGGAGTGTAGGACACTGCTCCATAAACTTTGTGCTAGTGAAACGTTTAAGTACACCCTGGATATTTATATCCAACATGTGTATAGTTTCAATTCTAGTTTTATTTCTACACCATGAGGCCAAGCGCACACGGCGCAACTGTTTTGGGACAAAAGTTGCAAATCAGTTGAGTTTACAACCAGTTTGAAACCAAAACGAAACTGGTGTCCGCACACGGTCATAACTGATTTTAGATCAGTTGGTTAGTTAATTCGAGTAGTGCAGTTGTTTTTTCGGTTTTTTGCTATATATCGAATTCAGATTCAGATGAAGAAGATATCATTGATTATTATCAATACCGCAAGCTACGCAGAATACGGAGGGAGCATTGGATACATCCATACATAAAAGAAAATGCGAACTTAAGGCTATTTGTAGCAGCACAGGAACTATCTCAGACGGATAGAAAGTTTATTGCTTTCTACAGAATATCGAAAGAAACTTATCAGGAATTAGCAAAGATGGTTGGCCCTTCCTGGAGAAAATGAACACAAATATGAGGAAATGTGTGCAATGCAACGCAACTGCAACCGCGGGAAACGATTGTGGACAACCGATTGTAAACTGATTGCAAACTAATTTTATTTTTATCGCCTCGTGTGCGGATGCCACAGCTATACGATACCAAGGTCACAAAACAGTTGCGCCGTGTGCGCTTGGCCTAAAGCAATCATTTTCATCGATCATGCAGTTTGCACTATCGAGTCTCCCGTACTTGTAACAAAGTGTTCTACATTTCTACTCGTGGTCTCTGAAAATATTTATTACCACATGTTTTTTCCTATCAAAATGAGTGAAAACGGAAAGCGTATTAAATCAAGTGGTGCTGCATTTCGTAGAAGAGCTGAGGAAAAAGATAAAAACGACGAACACATTATTTCTCAGACACCTGACATTGAAAATGTCTTCAAAAAGGTAATTCTAATGTTAAATAATGTGAATAATTAAATAATTAAAAAATGTGTTGATAAATAAAATTGTTTATATTTGACTACACAAGTTTCACATAATTGCTTTGTACGCCTATGTTGCTTTAGAGTTGCTGACTTGGGATAAATGAATATGAAATAACATGTAATATTAAGTTAAAACCATAAAATGTACTGTACTAGCCATCAGTTATATTAATTATATATAAATTTGTTTGCAGCTCGGTATGTACTGATTCCTTTGCATTCCATGTTACCAACGGTATCTCAAAAATCAGTTTTTGAATCACCACTGCATGGTAAGCTTAACTATAAACTATATAAACTATATTATAGTATTTCTTATTAATGATTTATTAATAAAATATTTGTTTTACAGGTGTCCATAAGATCATATTATCTACGGAGACTTCAGTTACAATAGATGATGTAGTTTATGTGATTAATAATGGCCATATGAAATTGAAAGGATTTCATGCAGAGAATAATATTGGAACTCTCCAAGAAGAATGGATTAGTTTGGCTAACTCAAAACAGCGGCGAGGTAGGGCAGGTCGTGTGAGGTCTGGTATTTGTTATCATTTGTATACAAAGGGACGTGAAAATTCATTTGATGATTATGTATTACCTGAAATGATGAGAACAAGTTTAGAAAAAGTAATACTTCAAGCTAAAATATTACAAGTTGGAATGGTAACACCATTTTTGGAGAAACTTATGAATCCACCAGAAACTAAAGCTCTCGAAGTGGCTCTGAAAGTATGTTAAACTTTGTTTTTGTTGTGTTTCATATTGATATTAATTAATTATTCCATGATTATTTCTAGTTATTAATTGACCTGAATGCTTTGGACGAAAAAGAAAATCTTACTCCATTGGGCTTTCATTTAGCTAAGCTGCCGATTGATCCTCTTCAAGGAAAAATAATTATTCTTGGTGCAATGTTTAGCTGTCTGAGCCCAATAATGACAATTGCTGCCAGTTTAAGTTTCAAAGATCCATTTGTCGCGAGGGTAAGTAAAGAATATGTTCTATTATTTTCTTATTGCTTTTCTTTTTGTCTTATAAACATTTGTATAAACATTGGAATACTTTTAAATTCTGCAGGTAAATGAAAAATGTGGTGATACAAAAAAAGCAATGGATGAAGGTCACCAAAGCGGTCATCTTATGGTTACGAGAGCCATGAGTAAATTTTTAGAAGCCAAACAGTCGAATATGGCTAAGGAATTTTGCAAAGAACATTTCCTGGTGCACAATACTATGAATATGTTACATGAATTGAAATCTCAATACGCCAATAATTTACGTGATTTAGGATTTATCAAAACTCTCAATTATACAATTTCAGAGTATAATCAGAATTCAAATAACGTTAAAGTTTTGAAGTGTGTTCTAGTTGCTGGTTTATGTCCCAACATTGATGTTAGCAAGTAAGTTACATTAGCGTATATATTAAAAATAATAAGTATGATATAATTATTTATTTTTTAGCCCCGAAATGTTAGTCAATGGTCGCAAAGCTACAACATTTGTGACTGCTAAAGATGGAAAAGTGGAAGTTTATCCAAAGTCTGAATTATGTTGATAGTTACTACCAAAGTCCTTTATTACTGTACCACACCAAATTGAAGACTTCTTCTATATTTTTACATAACACCACTAGGGTTTCTCCATTCCCAGTGGTGTTGTTTGCCAAAAGTCTTAAACTAACTGGTGAAAAAACTGAAATATTTCATTTAGTCTCAATCTACTAATAAATTTCACGTGTACCTCTAGAACTGCACATCTTATTAAGGTGATTATGATATATTTTGTTATTATTTATTAATTATTTTTAAAGATGCAATAAATAATTTAATATTTTTTTAGTGAGTTGTTTATACTTATAAGTTGATGTTTATATTTAATATACTATTTTTAAATTAATGAAATTTTCTAATTTTGTTTTTCAGCGAGTAAGACACAAATTAGAATGGTCAATAGATTATTTGATGTCTTATCCAGAAAAATTGAATTTAAATACTAACATTCCTGGCAAAAAAGCACTCAAGTAACTATTTAATAAATTATGAAATTATATAATTAAGTCATAAATTCTTTTTAATTGTAGGACTCATTGTCAAAATAATTAGGTATTCTTAGGACTCATATGCAGACACGACTTTAAACTTGCAAATATTGTTGGGTTAACATCTGTACTCCTGTAGCAGATACTTATAACTTTCATGTAACCTTTAATTTTTTTCTATTACGATGATTTAATTCTTTAAGTGGCTCTAAAAGTATGTTAAATTTTGTTTTTGTTGTGTTTCATATTGATATTAATTAATTATTCCATTATGGTGAGCCACCACCACATAATTCCCGCCCGGAGGCGGTCACATTGAGACGGTTGGTCACCATGGCATTCGCTGTGCGTTTGTCCGATCGTCCGTGTGCTCCGTTCGTTCTCCTTGCCCGCGCGGATCCGTGTGCATCCCGCATTCCGTTTCATTCGTTTACACAATAGTAATAAATTGCAAAAATGTCATCTTAGTTTTAATATACACTTTAATTGAGTTAATAAAGCAACTTGTTTTTATTTACGCGTTTCCACACCATGATTATTTCTAGTTATTGACCTGAATGCTTTGGACGAAAAAGAAAATCTTACTCCATTGGGCTTTCATTTAGCTAAGCTGCTGATTGATCCTCTTCAAGGAAAAATAATTATTCTTGGTGCAATGTTTAGCGGTTTGAGCCCAATAATGATATTTGCTGCCAGTTTTAAGTTTCAAAGATCCATTTGTCATGCCGGTAATTAAAGAATCTGTTCTATTATTTTCTTATTACTTTTCTTTTTGTCTAATAAACATTGGAATACTTTTAAATTCTGCAGGTAAATGAAAAATGTGGTGATACAAAAAAAGCAATGGATGAAGGTCACCAAAGCGGTCATCTTATGGTTACGAGAGCCATGAGTAAATTTTTAGAAGCCAAACAGTCGAATATGGCTAAGGAATTTTGCAAAGAACATTTCCTGGTGCATAATACTATGAATATGTTACATGAATTGAAATCTCAATACGCCAATAATTTACGTGATTTAGGATTTATCAAAACTCTCAATTATACAATTTCAGAGTATAATCAGAATTCAAATAACGTTAAAGTTTTGAAGTGTGTTCTAGTTGCTGGTTTATGTCCCAACATTGATGTTAGCAAGTAAGTTATGTAGTATTAAGCAATTTATATAAACTTATAAAAACACCTTGTAATACTAGACAACAGAATTAGTTAATAATACTAGACACTAACTAAATGTTCTATGGGAACCAAAATGTGCTGATACTAATAATATGACACTATTGGTTTTCCGCTTTAGTTGTAATGGGACACCTTGTTGTCTAATACATGTAAAATGTTATATTTATAATACGTATCAATTTTGTCTAGTCGTATAAACATTCTACCGTATAAGTTTATATAAGGAATGAAAACAATGAAATAAAAGGCACTTCTCCAGTGGTCGTGAGACTCGACCACTGTAGGAACATTTTGGATAATTTTAAAGTATATTAATTTTGTGTGTTTGTGTCTATACGATCGATTTGATCGGCGTATACGACAGTTACATTAGCGTATACATTAAAATTAATAAGTATGATATAATTATTTATTTTTTAGCCCCGAAATGTTAGTCAATGGTCGCAAAGCTACAACATTTGTGACTGCTAATGATGGAAAAGTGGAAGTTTATCCAAAGTCTGTGAATTATGTTGAAAGTTACTACCAAAGTCCTTTATTACTGTACCACACCAAATTGAAGACTTCTTCTATATTTTTACATAACACCACTAGGGTTTCTCCATTCCCAGTGGTGTTGTTTGCCAAAAGTCTTAAACTAACTGGTGAAAAAACTGAAATATTTCATTTAGTCTCAATCTACTAATAAATTTCACGTGTACCTCTAGAACTGCACATCTTATTAAGGTGATTATGATATATTTTGTTATTATTTATTAATTATTTTTAAAGATGCAATAAATAATTTAATATTTTTTTAGTGAGTTGTTTATACTTATAAGTTGATGTTTATATTTAATATACTATTTTTAAATTAATGAAATTTTCTAATTTTGTTTTTCAGCGAGTAAGACACAAATTAGAATGGTCAATAGATTATTTGATGTCTCATCCAGAAAAATTGAATTTAAATACACAACTCTCCTGGCAAAAAACACTCAAGTAACTATTTAATAAATTATGAAATTATATAATTAAGTCATACATTCTTTTTAATTGTGGGACTCATTGTCAAAGTAATTAGGTTTTTTTAGGACTCATATGCAGACACGACTTTAAACTTGCAAATATTGTTGGGTTAACATCTGTACTCCTGTAGCAGATACTTATAACTTTCATGTAACCTTTATTTTTTTCTATAATGATGATTATAATTTTACCATTAGAATTATGTCTGCATATTTTGAATCAATTTTGTTTATTAATTATGAGATCGTGTTGAATTTGACTCTCTGTAAAGTAATCTGTCTCTTGTCTTTGATGTTCTTTGGTGTCATTGGTGTTCACTTTTCGTTTCCTGATTATTTTTTATGATTTCATCAATACATCTTTTTAATAGGTTTTTTTTAACTTTGAATTTTTACTTGTTTAGTTGATAATTGCTTACAATTAATTGGTTTTTTTTTCAGACTTGTTGATCTCATTTGTGCCGAAAATCATCCGGGTGTGATAAAATTGATTTAAAATGAATATAAGTAATATCTCTTTCGGAATCAATTTGTTGATGTCTTGGCTTACTCTATCTGTTCTACCTTAGACAGAGTTTCATTATCATAATTTCCAACAACAACAACAAGAAATATGAATTATTGATGACGTGGATAATATGTTTTAATTACCTACATTAATTATGAGAAGACTATAGATAGTACTGTCGGAAAATGTGTCAAAAATATCATCAAAGCTATTGCAAGTACAAGTGCGAAAAAATTATGTGATATAAGCTAAAAGAGTAAAATAGTTGGCAGTGAACAGCAATTTATGTGTGCGAGAGGGAAGAAGTCAGACAGATATATACATACAAATGTGCCCAATATACGAGTACAGTATTGAAGAAGCAATTAAAGTTACTAATGAAATAAATTATAATCAAAAAATACAGTTAATTATCCCACTGACTAACCACTGTCTCCATACACCTCAGTAGCCGAACATTTCTGATGATAATATCATTTTCATCTCTAATGACAACCCCCTTGTCAGCTAGCCAACAATTACAAAGCCACCTTAATGACTTGGAAGAATGGTATGCCTAATGGAAATTAAAATAAATAATGTGTAAATATTCAAAACAATGATTAAATTACACTTGCATACATACATATGTACCCAATATAGGAGTACAGTATTGAATAAGTAACTAAAGTTACTTATAAAATAAATATAAATATTATAAATAAATTATAATCAAAAATACAGTTAATTATCCCACTGACTAGCCACTGTCAATTGAAACTGAACTTTGCTGATGATAAGTTCATATTTAGATTATTTTTTACCTACCTATGTTGGTTATATATATAATGGTTGATGGATTATTGGATGTCACATCCTGAAGAAATTAGTTTCAATTCAAACCATCCTAACCCACTTATTCTTAAACTCAACCCAGCAAACATTCCTGGCAATCCTACAAAAAGGTTGAAGAGTCGTTGGTGTCGCGATTTGGCCCAGTAAATAACAGATAAAAAGATGTATACAAGATGTATGTATAATAAGAAATATGTATATATATAAATGAGAATAAAATAACCAAATCAGATTCATTGATATAATCATAATATAATCATCATATTGCTGGGTAACTTCTCCCTCAAGATGTCATGTCTTAAACTAATGTATAAGCCCATTGTAAATAATATTACAGATTGTATATTTCAAATAAAAAACAACAAAAATATACCACCAATGAGTATAATATGCTCTATAGTCTATACCATATCAAGATATGATTAAATCTTAGATTAAATCTATAAAGAATTTCTTTTACTACAAAATAATCAACGTGCAATAAATCGATTTTTCTTCTTAAACCAATTGTTTTGACTCTAGTTGTAGCAAAAAGTCTACCCATTTTTAATCGCAGTGGATTTCACCTTTTGCCTTTGTGAATAATCTTATTTAATGTGTAAATATTCAAAACGTGCAATGAATAAATAGGATAGAATTTATTCGCATATAAATATATAATCTCTGTAGTGTAATCAACAATAATACTTGACTATAATCATTTATAATCAGTAGTAAGTTTAGCTTTAGTAAACATACTTATTTTTTTTATAATTTATTTTATTATTATTGGAGTATATTTTGTATGTAATATTATATTTACAACAGTACACAATAGAACAAATATACTATACGTAGACCATGAGTATAGGAAAAATGGCAACTTTTTTAGTTTAACGATGTCTCAACAGAGAGCGCTGCTCGATAGGTCTTTTAATATTATCGTAAGTAGTGATTTGTTATTTTCACACGTATTACACAATCTGTTTCAGACTAGACACAATGAGCATATTTGATGAGAGTTAAATTGTTTGACATGAAAAATTTGATGATGGAAGCCACCCAACGAAGGCACTTTCTGTGTTTTTTTTTTTTAATTAGTTTAATTTATCTTAAGAGATCGCGACACCGCTTAGGCTTCAGGCGTCTCGGGGGATTGTCAGGTATGGTGAGAGTGGGTTTACCTAACCTAACTGCTCGCTAGTGTACCCGTATATTGAGAAATGTCAAATTAGCGAAGTTCATTTTTATTTATATTTTTATTTTATTGGGGATGCAATATGTGTTACCTTTATCCAATGGATAAAGTGGAGAAAATGTTGAAGAGGGGACTTTCTTTTTTTTTTAATGAGGGGGGGGGACTATATTCACTAAAAATGAAGGAGAATAATTGATCGTGATTTTTGCACCAGAAACGTATATAACAATCGAACAAATCAGTAATTATATAATGGGCACTTAATTATATAATGATATAATGATAGTTCATTATGAATACATAATGATGTAACAATAGTAATAGTAATAAAACGAATAACTGTAGGCGTGTGTGCGCGAAAACGAAAGTGAGTCATCAGAACAATACAGGCAGGGTACACGGCCAATGAAAGCCAAGCTGCTCGCTCCACCCGACCAATGACAGCCGAGTTGCCCACGCAACCCGACCGATCGAGAGACGCATGAATCTACAGCAGTAGCTTACCGATGCCGGGTGTGCAAGTCTATAGTTTCGATAGCGGTTCAGAAACCTCTTCCAGTTGGTTATAACGGAGCAGTTTTAATATTTTTCCTGAACAGTCGATAATGTCGTCGAATGATGTGACTATTTATCTCGTCAACGACTAATCAGACTTTTGATCGTGACTTGATTTTTTTTTCTATTGATTAATATGTGTTAATATATTAATATGTATGTATTAATATTATTAAATTGTGTGTTTACCGACTGACTTTCGTATCCGTGACTATACTAACTTCATTTCACTAGCCAACATGAACTCCGAACCTCTACAGCGACCCACCGACAAGTAGTACCGATTATATTCATTTATAGTCTATAGATGGGGTCATAGGCGCCGACTGAGGGTAGCGAAGGGTAGTGTAATGAGGTGACCACACACATGCATTCATGGCATACGACTGCACTGGTTCACATCTCAATACAACGTCATTTAACACACTATGAATGGATTATTTCACATCTCCAACACCCATAAGAAACCTCAACATTCCAAAAATGAAATAACTCCAGAAATCTGAAATTCCATCAATACAATACAAATCTTGTGACATCACCGTCGAATATCTCATAACTAGATGTTCAACAATGGATGATGCACAAGTCTTCTGAGGATAAATCGCACAGATTTAATTAAACCCGGAAAACCTTACAACAAGTACAAAACCAACAAATAACAGAAGCCAAGTCTACATAGAACAAAAACATCAAAGAAAATCTCTCCAAGATAAAAGATAGCATTATTTAAAATTCTTTAAAAAAAAAAACCGAGTAGAAAAAATGTAAAAATAAAAAACTTAGAACTAAATCTGTTAAAAATTATGAATTAAAATTGGTATTTAAGTTTAGCATAAAAAAAGGATCAATTAATGTAAGAAAGTAGGTTCAAAACCTTCTTTTTGCTTGAATAAGCACAAAAAAAAAAAAACGTGTTATTTAGATTAGAATTAATAAAAAAAAAAAACTGTTACACACATTACTATCCACCAAATAATTATCAATATCAAAACAGTAAAAACACCAATGTAATGAAAGTAAAACCATTGATTATAAATACTAGTAAATACTATAAATACTAGTATTTATAATCAATGGTAAAACTAACTGCTTCATTTTACTTTCACTTTGCAGCCCATATCGGCCATATCCCTTTCTTATTGTATCAATAACAACCCTCCGTTAACATTATATTCAATTAAATCTCTCCTTTATTCACATTTATCTTCACATACATGTGACTTCCCAGCTGTCCTGTGGAGGCACGACACAAAAAAGTGTAGGGTGGATGTAATGAGGTGATCATCATAAATATATTACACATTATATACATATAATATTATTATATATTAGTATATTACCTTATTGTATTCCCGCAATTACTATTGAAATTAACCAATAAAAGGCGGCTCCTCTCGGCATGTGCACAGACAAAAAACATAATTATAAAAAAATTATAGTTATGTAGAACTAACTGAACTTTCACATAGAACACCTTTGTCGCAAATGAATCTGAGAGACATAAAAAGTATTATTCACAACCACCGCCTACATGGAACAAAAACATTACCTGTGATCTCTTTGGTCGTAGATTAAATAGACTACGACACCGCGTAGTCTAATGTACTATAAATTTTTTTAATAACCCGCCGGGGTGCAAAAAGCCCATATATTTGGTTACGAGTGGTCTTTGGATAAAAATATGCGCGCCGAGTCCAATACGTATAATCATTGATTAAGTACATACTTATTTAGGTATACTTCATCAATGGTATAATATACGCATGCGCAAATTGTAGTACTACTAACGACCAAATCGGAATCCATTTGTACTGACCAGCCGGGGTCCAAAATGCCCGTATTTTAACACGGCATGAGCTATTTATGTTTATTAAATCTACTCGTATGAGTACACAGTACACACACTGATAAATAATCTTGTTTGTTGTAATTCTTCGTATTATAATCATTAAACAGATTATTATCACTTATCAGATTTTTATTATTCAGTATATTACGAGACGACGATATTATTAAATTTGGTAGTTTCAATTCTAGTTTAATTTCTACACCGTGAAGCAATCATTTTCATCGATCATTGCAGTTTGCACTATCGTGTCTCCCGTACTTGTAACAAAGTGTTCTACATTTCTACTCGTGGTCTCTGAAAATATTTATTACCACGTGTTTTTTCCAACCAAAATGAGTGGAAACGGAAAGCGTATTAAATCAAGTGGTGCTGCGTTTCGTAGAAGAGCTGAGGAAAAAGATAAAAACGACGAACACATTATTTCTCAGACACCTAACATCGAAAATGTCTTCAAAAAGGTAATTCTAACGTAAAATAATGCGAATAATTAAAAAATGTGTTGATAAATAAAATTGTTTATATTTTACTATAAAAAATACACAAGTTTCACATGATTTAGTTACAGGGCTGTCGATCAATTACCTCTCAAAGATGATAATGCTGAATAAATATTCGACAGATATAAAAAATTGGAAGATTCAACTTTCAAAAGGAAAATTTTTAGATAACATAACTGGATCCATAGAAGTAAATCTTGCTGCTTCTCTCGAAAATAACATGGTATGTTTTAAAGATTTTATATGTGATAAAAAAAAAAAACTGACCAACTATATTTAAAAATTTTTAGTTATTTCAAAACGACGAAACAAAAAATGATTTTTTGAAAAATAAATTTGAAGCTAAATGTAATATTCCTAAATATAGATCTATGTGCGAGATTCGATTCGGAAAAAACTACCTTCATATAGAAAAAAAGATGACATTTTGGGATTGATAAAAATAATCAAGTTGTATTGATAAGTGGTGAAATAGGTAATATTATTTTAAATGTTATATACTCAAATAAAAATATAATTTATTACATTTTTTTGCATAGGTTGTGGTAAAACTTCTCAAATGACTCAATTCATTCTTGATGATGCTATCATGTCAGGCCGTGGATCAACGTGTAGAATTATTTGCACCCAACCAAGAAGAATCAGTGCTATGTCGGTGGCAGAACGTGTTGCTGATGAAAGGGCTGAACGCATCGGAGAAGCAAGTGTTGGATACCAAATAAGGCTAGAAAAGTAAGACTAATTGATAATTTCATTATTTATTAAATTGTAAATTCTATAACTTAACATTTTAGGAAATTGGGTCGTGAATATGGATCTATTTTGTTCTGCACTACTGGTATCTTACTTCAACACATTCAGAAGGATTCTGCTTTAAATTGTTATTCACATATTATTATTGATGAAATACATGAACGTGACACTATAAGTGATTTTACATTAACTATTCTCAAAAGCATCATACCCGTTGTAAGTAATTACTAATAGTCATATATTAAGAAATAAGATTATAGTTTTATGACATTTTAATAATTTCTTTTTCTTTTTTTTTATTGCTTTCATCTTCAGAGACCTGATATCAAAGTTATAAGTTATGAGTGGTACGTTAAATGCGGCTGCCTTTTCAAATTATTACAATGATTGTCCATCTTTAAATATACCTGGATTCACTTATCCGGTCGAAGAACTCTACCTTGAAGACATTTACTCATTAAAGAGGTGTGTTAAGAATTTTTTTAATTGTTTATACCTGTTGTTTCTAAAATTATTTGTGTTTTATATAGGTTTAGATATTTTCCAAAATAACTATTAAGACAACGCAAAATAATGCCTGGAGAACCATTTAGTGACTTTGTAATTCCTTATATTAAGTAGAAATATTGAAGGTATTTCTTTTTTATTGTCTATTTAAAAATTTCAATTTAATATAAATATTAAATAATAAACTTTCTTTAGTGAGATGAGAAGATCGGAAAGATATCAGCATGCAATATTAGATTGGTTGGAAAATTCAAAGTCTGAAGATATAGATTTTAGAACTTATAAACTACATTTGTAATGATAAAGGTGATGGCGCAATACTTGTTTTTCTATCTGGATGGGATCAAATATCAAAATTGACTAAACTTTTAAAAGAACACTGTTTTGGAAATACACGTAATGTATATTTTTATTATAAATTCTTATATTGTATTATTATTATCAAATTCAGAGGTCAGTAACTTTTTTGGTACCTGGGGTCAATAAGCATATTAATATTTTATTAAAATTGTTAGACTAAATCTATACTTTTATTCTTTAATAATTAAAAAATGTGTTGATAAATAAAATTGTTTATATTTGACTACACAAGTTTCACATAATTGCTTTGCACGCCTATGTTGCTTTAGAGTTGTTGACTTGGGATAAATGAATATGAAATAATATGTAATATTAAGTTAAAACCATAAAATGTACTGAACTAGCCATCAGTGATATTAATTATATATAAATTTGTTTGCAGCTCGCTATGTACTGATTCCTTTGCATTCCATGTTGCCAACGGTATCTCAAAAATCAGTTTTTGAATTACCACTGCATGGTAAGCTTAACTATGAACTATATAAACTATATTATAGTATTTCTTATTAATGATTTATTAATAAAATATTTGTTTTACAGGTGTCCATAAGATCATATTATATACGGAGACTTCAGTAGAAAATTTCCTGGTGTACAATAATATGACTATGTTACATGATTTGAAATCTCAATACGCCAATTATTTACGCGATTTAGGATTTATCAAAACTCCCAATTATACAGTTCCAGAGTATAATCAGAATAACGTTTTGAAGTTTTGAAGAGTGTTCTAGTTGCTGGTTTATGTCCCAACATTGATGTTAGCAAGTAAGTTACATTCGCGTATACATTAAAAATAATAAGTATGATATAATTATTTATTTTTTAGCCCCAAAATGTTGGTTAATGGTCGCAAAGCTACAACATTTGTGACTGCTGAAGATGGAAAAGTGGAAGTTTATCCAAAGTGTGTGATTATGTTGATAGTTACTACCAAAGTCCTTTATTACTGTATCACACCAAATTGAAGACTTCTTCTATATTTTTACATGACACCACTATGGTTTCTCCATTCCCAGTGGTGTTGTTTGCCAAAAGTCTTAAACTAACTGGTGAAAAAACTGACAATATTTCATTTGGTCTCAATCCACTAATAAATTTCACGTGTACCTCTAGAACTGCACATCTTATTAAGGTGATTATGATATATTTTGTTATTATTTATTAATTATTTTTAAAGATGCAATAAATAATTTAATATTTTTTTAGCGAGTTGTTTATACTTATAAGTTGATGTTTATATTTTATAAATATGGAATGGAATGGCCAAGGGGTATAAGGTGGCACTGCCAATGTGTAATGTCACTGCTTTGAACCCGGGTATGGGTGGCCCCTCTTTCTGGGCAGACAACTGTCTCGTCCAGCCTTTATTAAATCTCTTCAAAAATCTTTTATTATATTAAACTTTAATTTTTTTAAATTCCATTTCAAATTAATTACAAATCGATTTTATTAATTTTTGGTTATTGAATTCTTTCTATTAACTGGATTAAATACCATACATTTATGTTTAATTAGAACTGGTGTCGATTAAAAATAATTAAATATTTTTTTAACGAGTTGTTTTCACTTATAAGTTGATGTTTATATTTTATAACTCATTATTCAGTCATAAAAAATACCTTGCCGACTTTAACATACATTTTTACTTTGAAATATTTATCATAATTGACATATAGTTTCATAGATTTAAATTTTTATTTAGAAATTAAATATTAAGATAATACAAATTATTTGTAAATGAAATGCATCTTAATAATATTTAATATTTAGTATTTTACTATTATTGAAATTAATGAAATTTTCTGATTTTGTTTTTTAGTGAGTAAGACACACATTGGAATGATCATTAGATTATTTGATGTCTCATCCAGAAAAATTGAATTTAAATACACAACTCTCCTGGCAAAAAACACTCAAGTAACTATTTAATAAATTATGAAATTATATAATTAAGTCATACATTCTTTTTAATTGTGGGACTCATTGTCAATGTAATTAGGTTTTCTTAGGACTCATATGCAGACACGACTTTAAACTTGCAAATATTGCTGGGTTAACATCTGTACTCCTGTAGTAGATACTTATAACTTTCATGTAACCTTTATTTTTTTCTTTAATGATGATTATAATTTTACCATTAGAATTATGTCTGCATATTTTGAATCAATTTTGTTTAATAATTATGAGAGTCGATTTGAATTTGACTCTCTGTAAAGTAATCTGTCTCTTGTTTTTGATGCTCTTTGGTGTCATAATAAAGTCCTTTTGTTCAATCTTGGTTCACTTTTCGTTTACTGATTATTTTTGATGATGTCATCTATTGACCATCCACCTTTGTAATAGATTTTTTTAAACTTTTAATTTTTACTTGTTTAGTTGATAATTGCTTACAATTAATTGGTTTTTTTTCAGACTTGTTGTTGATCTCATTTGTGCCGAAAATCATCCGGGTGTGATAAAATTCATTTAAAATGAATATAAGTAATATCTCTTTCGGAATCAATTTGTTGATGTCTTGGCTTACTCTATCTGTTCTACCTTAGACAGAGTTTCATTATCGTAATTTCCAACAACAACAACAAGAAATATGAATTATTGATGACGTGGATAATACGTTTTAATTACCTACATTAATTATGAGAAGACTATAGAATATAGATAGTACTGTTGGAAAATGTGTCAAAAATATCATCAAATCTATTGCAAGTACAAGTGCGAAAAAATTATGTGATATAAGCTAAAAGAGTAAAATAGTTGGCAGTGAACAGCAATTTATGTGTGCGAGAGGGAAGAAGTCAGACAGATATATACATACAAATGTGCCCAATATACGAGTACAGTATTGAAGAAGTAATTAAAGTTACTAATAAAATAAATATAAATATTATAAATAAATTATAATCAAAAAATACAGTTGATTATCCCACTGACTAACCACTGTCTCCATACACTTCAGTAGCCGAACATTTCTGATGATAATATCATTTTCATCTCTAATGACAACCCCCTTGTCAGCTAGCCAACAATTACAAAGCCACCTTAATGACTTGGAAAAATGGTATGCCTAATGGAAATTAAAATAAATAATGTGTAAATATTCAAAACAATGATTAAATATTATATAATTTATTCGCATGTAAATATAAAATCTCTGTAATGTAATAAACATTAATACTTGAATATAAACATTTATAATCGGCAGTAAGTTTAGCTTAAGCAAACATACTCTTTTTTTTTTTACAATTTATGGGTCAAGTACTTTTTATTCTAGAAAATATTTGAATGATCGTTATCGAACATATTACAATCATGCATAACACATCACGATTTCAATACTTTTTCCACAACATGAGGGCTTGGTCGCATGTGGCTCTGTATTGTCGATCCAGTTGGTATGACAGTCAATTCAGCTATCTGGAAGCATACAATTAAACAAATCGGTTAATTCAGATTATAAATTAAATTAAAATTATTCATTTTTTTTTTAATTTTAAGTACTCATTTTTAAATATTCGAAAAATGATGTTAAATATGTTCCTATGAAAAAAATCAGATCTCGAAAAATATGTATAAAAGTAAAATAGTGAAACTCTCAAGTTTATGAATAGTATTAGAACTCAATAAGTACCAAGTCAGAAACCGTAACTCACAATCGTAAGCTATGGTTACAGAACTCACAATTATTATTATTAATGAGCATATTATGTTACGTCATACTGAATATAATCACGTGTTCTTAAATGCTTTTATCAAAAACACTTACAAGAACATTTGGTGGCGTCGCTAAACAGCTAATAACGGCGTTTGCAATATCTTGTGGATCAAGTATTTTGAAGTTCACCGTCGGAGCTGCCGGATCTGAAATCCGTTTTGAAAAATCCATTAACATATCCGTATGGACTGGTCCCGGGCTGACGCTCTAAAGGTTATAAAACGAAATCAAAAACACTATTATATTATCACATTAAATTGCATTGAAACGAGTAAGTCTGATACTTAAATATGATTTTCCAGAGTTTAAAACTCGGAGACGAGTAACCTATGGTACCCATGTTACCGACGTGCATATTACAAATACACGTAGTTTCCCCGATTTGGCGCAATCGACAAACAATTATAATATACTAGCTGAATAACCCGGCTTCGCTCGTGTGCATTATTGATAGACATGGCCTATATTCTGTCGTTTTGGTCGTGGCATTTTTTACACCAAAATCCATATAATTGAAATTGAATAAAAAACAAACTCATTTAATCTCAAACCAATTAATAGAAAATGCCATAGACGCACGTGCCACGGAAACAAATAATAAAAAAATCATCACAGAGAGTATATATATCCATGCATCCATGGCAAAACAATAACAATGTGTGATTAATATTGTGCACTTGAGAGACCATAACGCCGGAACCACTTATCGCACAGCGTACAAACTTCACAGAAACCATCTAAATATCAATCCTAAAATGCCCTGAAATTTTTATCGAAATCGGTTTGGTGGATCTCGAGTTATAAAATGTATTCAAAATGTACACTAATTTTTGTGTGTAATGTACTAAATTTTTTATGTATATAGATTATTCGTTTGAGAACATTTTCGAACAATTAGTTTAGCCACTTTCCGAGTTTATTGTTTGCACGCATATTCGCTTTGAATTTAATAAATACAAATCTAACTGAAATTCATCCCGAAGCCGTTCATACGCGAGAGCCAAACGCGTCACAATCGCCTACATTATTATTATACCATAGTGGTGTATTTATCATTGAAATCGAATATTTTTCCATTTCGGTAATCCTGCAATGCGTGATCGCTTGTGTTTTACGACGTGCCCGCCACACGCTGCGAGAGGCGGACGAAAATCGCTCGACCGTGGGATCTCCTCACTGTTTAGTCGGCAGACAGGAAACTATATACGTATTTACCCGGTCTACCCGCCGCCGACGCGAGCAGACTGTTTGATGACTATGGTATAACATACGCGTGCACGAAAAGTAAATTAAAAATAAATACAATAAAAGTATACCCTAAAAAAAAACACGATGCCATGTTTCGTAAATTACATACGTATTATACCCTCGATGTGTGTATTGTTATTGACATGTCCATTGTGTTTGTTTGTATACCGTATAATTTTATTCAGAGATCGAGAGATAAACTGTAGCTCATCTACATCACGCAGACATGGCACACAACGTGTAGTATGCGCTTGATTTCCACGGCGCGAACACACGAGACGAGCTCGAAAAGTCCGGAGTGCGTACGAATTTACAAATGTATAAAATTTACCACATCTGTTTTAATCTAATACAATAGTAGTAGTTTCGCCTGCTCTCCATCTCTGAGCTATGTCTTTATTTAGAGGATTTTTTTTGTTTATAAAATCGCTACGCCGCGCCGGTTCACGACGAAATTGGTTTCGAATAAAAGAAGAGTAAAATAAAAGAGTTCCGAAATATATTTTCAAACTGTCGAATGTAATCAATTTTTTTTCCCATTGCGATTCGAAAAACCAAAGAACAATTGTCTACGTTAATGGTTCCTAAACTATTACGACCACGGCACCCTTAAGAAATAGTTTGTGTTTCGCGGAACCCCGATGTCTTTAATTCCAACACGACCCCGATTTTTCTAAAAAAAAAAAAGGAAAAAGTTTTATCCGAAAAATGTTTTAACGATATTGTTAATGATTATTATTTATTAAAATTAAGTTCATTTTTACGTCATTAACGTAATGACAACGTCTATAGGTACTATATGATATGAGTGTTATAATTTTATTTTGTTCAATTTCAAGTCGATTATTTTTCCTTTTTAAAGTTTGAATTTTAATAAAATATAATTAATAGATTTTCGGTCCGTCTAGGTCCTAGACTCTAGGATATATCTCACAACATTCAGTGACTAACACGAATCACTATGTTTACAATTCAACTGTTAATACTTCAGTCTGATATTTGGCATAGGCGATCTCTATCTCGACGGAAAGATGAAATCAAATACTGCAAATGATTTGCTGTCGTCAAAGTTTAAAATCAAACCGAACAACAGAGACTAGTGGTCAGTTTTTTCTATGCTTCGATCGAAATTGCTGACATAATCAGTGCAAATATTAGCGGCTAGAGTTACGGTACAGAGACGTACAAAACTACAAATTCTGTGGTATTATTACAAAATCGGCGGTGTTAACGACATTTGAGTGTTCGCGATGAATGATAACAACGAAATTTTGTAACGACTGTTAAAAAAAAGTTCAATGACTACGATCAGAACACAAAATTGACTAAAAGGCGGCTCAAAAGTATGAAAAAAAGAAGAAACATAAATACAAAAACAACTTGTAAAAGTATGAAGAATATACAACAGTATTTATAAAAACAAAAACCAAAAACAAAAACCAGACAAAAAATGGTCTCAAAAACCGTATGGCTCAGTAACCTAACCGTCCTTCGACTTTTCGACCGGCCCCCTGCGCACGGAGTCACTGGTCGGATCCCGTTCTATGGGCTCACAGTCGCCGGTAAGCTCTTGTTCCAAGGGTTCGGAGTCACCACCGGTCGGCTGCCATTCCACGGGCTCGGATTTATCGACTGGCTCCCGTTCCATGGGCCCACAGTCGCCGGTGGGATTCCATTCCATGGGCTCGAGGAATCGTCGCTTGGCTCCCAATCCATAGGCTTGGAGCCTTTGTCGACAGGGACGGCCTTTTCGGTGTCCGAGACAAACGACCAGAACGGTCGGCGCCGAAGACGAATTTTCTGGTTCGCAGAGTGTACACGACCTCCGTTGTTCATCACCGCCGGCCCGAAGACGGCCTGGTTGCGGGCGCTCTTGGTCCCGAGTGAACGGTGCTTAACACACATGATGGAGAAGAAAATTTTCTACACGGCAGTCGAAAAAGTCGAGAAACACGATTTTTTGCGGAAAGCGAATATGCAAATAAATAGCCATGAACGTTCGCGACGATTTTAAGATTTTCGATTTTCCATGTAAACGTGATTTTATTGATTTTCGCGTATCCCGGGGTTCCCGTTGCGGCCGGCACTTTTTTATTTATTTAACAATTGACGGGACGAAGCCCTTTTACATATTATTACGCACATATTAATATTTAATAACTAAATTTTGTTTTAGATTCCGAATGAAACGAGCAATGATTCATTAGTTATAATCACAGAGTCATAGGTGGTGTTGTAAAGTATTTGAGTAAAAGTATTCAAATACATTTTGAAGTATCATCGAACGCTTTATTAAATACTTTTTTTGATTCACGTTGTGTTTTAACATGTTTCGGAACTGCCTACGTAAGTTTATCGATATACGACATACGATCAATACCGTACAGAGGAGGGCTTTGTATTTATTTACTATTTCTAAGCTTTTTTGATTTTGCATACACCACAGACCATCATACAATTGATTCTGTCGTGTTTTTATAGAGTATTAATACTATGGAAATCTAAAACAATAAAATCAATGGTATTAGGGTACCTTTTTTTTGGGAGCACAATATAATTTGAAATGTATTTTAAACCGTGTTGGCATTACAAACTTTCAATTAAAACTATTTTATGAACTACGTAGATCGGCGAATAAACTTTTTTGAGATAATGGCTTTTTGTAGATTTTATTTAAAAATTAAGATAACTTGTAAAATAAAAATCTAATGACCGTCAACGACTAAGCCAATATATTATTTGACTTACCCAATATATTATTTAAATATATGTACATTATACGTATATTATTTAAATGAATTATAAATGAATTCGTGGCCAAACTGTAAGACGGCGCTTTGTTTAGACACTCTACGCGGTAATATTTTCATAATATAACTTGTAAAATTAATAATATTTTTTAATTTACATGAAATTTCAATATAAACAGTCGTAATAATATCTCTGCAAGATAATAAGTGAAATAATATTCATAAGCTTACTTTCATAATTCACATCATTGGGCATTCAAATATTGTGATCATGATAAATGGCACCGTATTTGTGGAGTAATGGATTCGATTACAATAATGTTTTGTGACTTTAACAATTCCATGTTGGGATATAATAATATGGAAAGTGAAGTTTTAAAATTAAAAACAAATAATATTTCAACTTTCAAGTGTTTCATAACTAGTTTTTGTTTCAGTGGCGAATTAAAATTTACATTTCTTATTGAATTTGTGGGTAAACAGAAAGATGGTTTTTGGCGGTAAACGATCATTACTTATATTAAAAATTATTTTAAAACGTAGATATACTTTACCGAAACTTTGATTTTTGAGCCCGTTAATTGCAATTCGTGTCGAAGTCCGTCACATAGTACCGTAACTGCTCTTTTCGAAGCGTTATACATTTTGAATGCAAAGTACGATGTCAAATTGTGACCAGCGATGCTAAAATAAAATGTAGAATTAGGAGGTTTTTTTATTTATTCAATAGTTATCAGTCGATTACAATTAATATGGTTAGGTACTAGGTGCCAATGTTATAGTGTATTTTGACTTTCTAATTGTTTTAAATCGTTTTCAAACTAAATTAATTATATTTCGAGTTTTTTTTTTATTTATAAAAATGAACGGCGAAGCATTTTTTCAATCGTTAACGCACATCTATGACTTATTACGAGGTTGCTCTTCGATTTCCTCACAAATATTATATTAATTAATAATATTCACTTGGATTCACCACTCCCGATTGTAAATGAAAACGACTATAAAAACCGATTTAATAGTTGACAATACAATTTAATAAATCGACGTATTAATTCATATTTTATAATATGAGATATTTCGGAGGATATTCACATTATTGCCATGGTCCCGCGGGAGCTAGGGAACTCGAAGAAAAAAGTCATTTTCCTATAAATGTTGGAGACAATAATAATATATAGTGCCGCCCCGAACCCAAACAACATTATACGATTATAATAGTAACTCTAAGACGACGAAACAGAATACTTTGCGTAAAACCAGTGGTGTAATTTTCCAGGTCAAAAAAACTTTGTTTTACGTTTACAGCGAGCCATAATTATTGTTACCTGTTTATTTGAACGATATGGCCGTCAATATTGTTTTTCGTCATCGATTTATACGCTTCTCTGGAGCACACGCTCAGAGCCAACACGTTTAGGTTGAGCATTTCTTGCCAATCTTCCAGTTTTCCATCTTCAAGCGCACACAAAACAGTTTTATAATTTCATTGTATTATATTATCGATTCGCGTCTACTCACTTAAAAGGCTTGCTAATTTCGCAACTCCGGCGTTGTTGATTAAAATACTGGGACCTCCTAGAGTGGAATCCACCCATGAAAAAACGTCTTTAACAGCTTGCTCGTCGGTGACATCGCAAAC
Source organism: Drepanosiphum platanoidis (assembly GCA_948098885.1). Taxonomy (NCBI): domain Eukaryota; kingdom Metazoa; phylum Arthropoda; class Insecta; order Hemiptera; family Aphididae; genus Drepanosiphum; species Drepanosiphum platanoidis. The sequence goes on from OX402528.1 coordinate 10,549,992, forward strand.
TTTTGTATAAATTGTCCCGTAACCTTCACCGTTAAATGATTCAGCTAATTCCTAGATAATAAACGTACGGCATCATTTATATTGTCATTGTAATTTATCTAAAATAATTTCAAATTCAAATCGAAAAAAAAACAGAAACGAGATTTAACGGTAAGCCCAAACATATTCATATGCTTTTTTTAAACATATTATCTAACGATAAGTATTTTTTATTTGTTTCAGCCGCAGGAAAAAACTCAAAAAAAACGATACAAGTTTAACACAATAAATATGTAAGTATCCAGAATGTAACGTATTTATGTTTAGTAAAATACTATCTATAATATCATGTTGAAATTTTGTTTTTTTAGGAAGGTAAATTTATAAGTAAAACTTTGCTACTAGAGAAAAGGATTGTGTAGGCGTACTTGATAATTTCGTTTCATTGGAAATAATCGTAAGTAGAAAATGTAAATAGTTTTATTATGCTTATAAAGTATAAACACCGTGCGTGTGATATGAATATTTTTTGAAATTATAATAACTTTTAGATAAAACAGAGTGTGTATAGTAAATCGTATAATTCTTATAAAAAATTAATTTTTACTTATGGAATAATAAAAAAAAAAAATTCTAAAAAACAGGATGATTATCTATCGAAAAATACTAGGTTTTTCGAAAAGTATTGACTTTTTCGAATTTTTATTCTTATTCAAATTTATCAATTTATCAAGCACTTGCTATACAATTATTCAATATTCCCTTAATTCTCACAATGTCTATAAAGTGGTAAACCAATATTCATTATCAATGCTATAGTACTTAACAACTATTTTTTTGATAAACTTGAGCTTTTAAGTTTTTTATTTAAATTTAACCTTTCGGGAAATATAATCGTTTAGAAATTCGATTGTAGAATATGCAGTGAATTTAGCAATATTAACAGTTAATTTTTGTCCGCACGATTACATCGCGATCTAATCTAATATTATAATTAAACAATAGTTGAATAATTAATAACTAATTGATTATTGGATATTATGTATCCAACGCGTCATAATTGTACACTTGATAAACAAAAATAAGTGGTGTTCGTAAATTGCTTCTATTTTAGATAATCTGAAAATTTAAGAATATATCTGTATACATAATTTGCACTGGTGTATTTATTAATAATTAAAAAGATATACTTCAATGGCGCCAGAAAAATATTAGGCACAGGCACGCTGATTGTTAATTTCGATATCAAAATAACTTTTTTCGGGTACTTATCTAATATGAACTTTAATATTTGTTTGTACTTGAATAAGACTTCGAAACAAAAGCACTTCCAATTTTTAAAAATAAAATCTTTCAAAACGACTAACTTTAATTAGCTATATCATGTATACTTGTCAATGAATTAATGTAAAATAACAATATAAATTCTAGAACTCATAAAAAATTGATATTTGTGAATTTTCTAATTATTTAGTAAGTGTGGATTGCTATTTGAGAATTAAAACTTGACTGGGCGTTCAAATGTTGATAATAGAGTTGAAAAAATAAAATCATGTAGTTTAAAATAAATAAAAAAAAAACTGCGTGTTAACTAGTTAAATTTTCCCTAAAGAAAATTTTTGAAAAGTTAATGCTTTTCGCAGTAGTGAATGTTTTTCGATAAAAGATGATTATCTTGTATAATTTATTTTTCGTATGTACTAAAAATCGAAAGAAGATAATTTGCATTTTATAAGTAGAGGCACTCGATTATAAACAGTCCACGAGGAGTATTATTATTTTTTACAATCTAAGCTCATTAATACTACTACAAATATACTATTAACGATTTCAGTAACGATCCTATGTAATTAGCACCATAAATCATGGGTTCATTTATATCCACAATCTATGTAGTGCTACGTAGATTCGATAACGCTATCGTTACAGCGGTAACACTAAACAATTCAGCCAAACAAAGAATAACAATTATATAATCATAGACACTTATAATATGCAGTTAACGTTTTAGTCGAAAGTAACATGAGAACCTTGAAACAATTTTCCATTTTATATCCTCAGACCCTATCCTCGGCACCTCCTACAGTCAGTTATTTAAGTTGAAAAAAAAAAATTCCAATAATTTTATGAACACGAAACGGTTGTAAAATGTATAAATGAATATTATGTATATTACTACTGATGTGTATCTATTTACGAAAAAGTCCGAGTCATCATGTTAAATTAAACTGATAATCTACATAGTATTAGGTAAGCATATCCATTGTCCTCCGTTCGAGCTATTACAAAAAGAAAAATAAAAAAAAATACATGCATATTGTGCATAATATAAACATGCGTTGCATACGTATACATAGCTCTCGTCTATTCTTATGAATACCATCACTAAATATTTGTAAAACATAAACTCTATCACAATACAGTTGGGAAGTATAGTACAATATTATCTATTTTAAACTATAATATAGATTACAGTCCAAGGAATTTGTGTCCATTCGGAATGAAATAATCAACGAAACTAATTATTTGTAGGAGGCAGTGGCGGCGAGATTCGGGACTTATTGAAGCAACTGTTTCGAGTCCAATACCGGCGAGTGGACGGGTGCGAAATAAATGAAAACCGGATTAAGTTTTACCGTCTCAATACGACATGTGTCATACTAATATGTAAGTACTTAATATTTTGTAGTGCAAGTATTGGGCGTGATTCGAACCTTTTTTTGGAGGGGGGCCAACTCTGTTTCGTGCATGTCATAATATCATAAAATACATCGCCTATCGATTTAAAACGATTTAATAATAATCAGTGATGGCTTTTAGTGCGGCAAGTGAGGCGGCGTCTCTCTTGTAGTTTTGGAGTAAATAAAGTTCGATAAGTATACTCTTCTTAGCCCATCGATACCTAGATTTTTCAATAATTTTTACTCATTCGTAATTTCTTTTAGTCATCCGAAAAATCGTGTACATTTTTTTACCGTCGTCGTATGCGCGCGCGGTCCGAAGTTTTTATTGAGCTTAATCGATTGATTAGGTTTGTTTTAAAACCGCACATTATTTACTCTGTTTTTCAACGTAACAAAACAAAATTGGGTTCAAAATCTAAAACAAATCGACTTTGTTTTAACGCACGTTTAAAGTATGTACAATATTATATCAATATGGCTCGGCATATTATTAATCAACAAATAATATTGTTATCGCGTTTTTTCAAAATTTGATAAAATGTATTTACATTTGATACGTATAAATATTTTATGTATATATAATCGAGATACTTGCCCATGTAAATATCTAAATATTCCAATACCACGGAATACGTGTGGTATTAAGTGTCTTACGTAAAATTCAACACCATGTAATACTTATATAATATACCTAATATTACTTAATACACGCGTTACAGTTCGATTCAATTAAAACGTATCGTTTATTATAATAACGTATAGCTTACAATTAACCCAGTAATTTATTTTCTTCTTTCTTCTCCCTCGATGAAGATCGTAGCAATCGTATCAACAATTATAATTACTGTCTATTCATCACGGTTATAATATTCACGTTTCCCAATAATTAATAAATAATCACAGTCGACACTATAATGGTTTATTCTCGAATTAAATCGTATAGTTTTATCGATTTTCTTCTTTTTCGTTGCTTTGGGTACTCGTTATTGTTATCGTCACATTATTACGCTGGTAGTTAATTATTCAGATTAGATGTTCACGTAATCGAAGCGCTGAAATTGTTTTTAGAGATATCTCTAAAAGATAATAAATACTCAAATAAAAAAATTAAATAAAAAACCAAAGACCAACGTTAACGTACGATCGATTAAAACGTTTAGCAAACTAATCTCATATATACCTATATTTGTGTGTGCGCAATCTAACGTTTTATTCGTTTGCCTCTCGTCTGTCTAAAAATTTCGATTTTAAACCGGCGTGTATTTTTATTTATTCTTTTACATCAAACATTTTTTCGAAAAACATCAAACGGATGTTGAATTCTACACTCATGCATGAAATACGATATTCGAAGATAAAAACGTCGGATTACCGAGGGTGTGTCAGACCGGTGATTGAATTTGAATTATTATTATTCCATACCTCCGTCTCGTGAAATCCGATAAATTATACGACGGAAACCAGAACCGAACGACACTAGAAATATGTGCAGCGTACGTTCTTATATAATACACATTATACGTTGCGCGGTATTAGAGTTTTAATGCATATTTACCTTGAGTTTATTCTCTCTCCTGGCGAGTGCTACGACGTGGACGCCTCGTTTCAACAACTCGCCCACTATGGCCGCGCCGATTCCAACACTGGCGCCACTAACTATTGCCACCTTGCCTTTCCACTGTTCCATCGCGCCCGTTGCGTTTCTGCGAACGCGGTTTACAACGGTTTACAAACGGTTTACCCGACGGCGACGACGGACTCGCCTCGAAGATAGTAATATAAATAATAACAATCGCGCGGGATGATGCGCCGACTTATAGTCGCATGTTGATCGCTGAACTAGAAATCACCACGCGGCGCGCTGTGGTCACAAGCGCGGCGTTGTACCTACTCGCAACCGGGTACGCTGTTTTCATAATAATATGTTTGTAGTTTGGTACGCGACATAGCGCGGCAGCCGCGACGGCATAAAACTGGGCGATAAACTGAAGATCGGGCGAAATTATGTATTCGTCGGAATCGCAATTGAGAGAGGTTAAACACCCCGTTGTCGGCCGTTTTCACATCGATCGTATAGGTAACAACTATAACTTTACGGCTCGGAAACAGATCGTTATGAATCTCACCCGTAAAAACGATATTATTTTATTAGAATAATTATTGTACTGTTGCTTCGTGGACTGTATTTAGTAAAAACAACGCTCTTTTGAAAGTGTTATTTATTTCAGCAAAATGAGAACTGCGTAGAGAAAAAAGTAGTGCGGACAGTAGCAGTCTGAACTATAGAATCCATTCGGGAATCGCGATATGGAACGATGACCGATGCCGATCCATATCGCGATTCACCGATTACATTTAATTAAATAATAATAAGCGCGTCAACAGTACTCGCCTATTTTATTATTGAAAGCGCAGTGACATCGCTAATACGCATGTCGATACGTTACAGGTACAACAAAGGAGAAAGGTAAAAATAAATTCAATCCTAATGCAACGTAGTAATTGTGTGTTTAAAATACAATTTTTTGTGTAGGCGTACTAGTACGAGTATTGCTCGCGTTCGGTAAATTCAAATATTTCATGCCGATCGAGCGGGAGGCAAAATTAATTTCCCCCCCTCCCCCACTTGCTCCCATACAATTACGTCACCGGTTTGCTGGTCCGGATGTTTACGGCGGTCATAGTAAGCGGAAACTAAAGCTCTCGCGCACAGTGATGTGGCGCGGCGGCAGAGGTCAACGAGGCCAATGATTAAGTCTCGGGGGTCGATGGAGTTTATCTTATCAATAATTGAAAAACAAAACGAAAACCACGATGTCGGTCAAACGGTTTATTTATTTATTTTTTCTGTCATCTATATTTATTTATTTTTTTATGAAAATATCAATTTCGTAGACTTTATTTTGACAAACGTTAGCAATTCGTTTTATTCGTTATCGTTTTCCAATAGCTGTTTGACTATTAACATATTAATAGGTCTCAAATATGGGCTTGTAGCAAAACCCATGTGACTGAATTTCTTCACCATAGTGACATTTTTGACGTTTGGCAATTTGTTTACTAACCATTTTATGTCCTGAAATAATAAAAAAACACATTCGGTAGGTATTCGAAATTCTACTTAAAATTTAACGGTTCGTATTAAATTTAATATTTATCATTGATTAATCACATACTAGAATTAATAGTATATTCTATAAGCAATGATACTCGGGTTTTTTTTTCATTATTTGTCCAAACTATGAGCACATAAATGCAACAGATCACTTATTAATTAAAATAAATTACTTATTGGCGATGAGACGAGACAAGGAACCAACAGTTTCGGAGGTTTTTTAATCAAACAAATAGTTTACCGGTCCGAAAATGCTCATTTTCCCCCTTGGAATTCATCTTAGATCCACCACTAATAGTCTATTACATCCACTCAATAATCTATATCTATGTTAGCCTTGTAGGTAAATCAAACGTTTCAAAAAAAAAATTAAAATATTTTACCTTTTGTGGAGCTATAACGTCATACTTCGAATGATAAATATACGTGGCGGCCACAACTTTGGACAAATCATAATCGGGTGGAGTGTAAGAATGGTAATGTTTGAAATTTTCAATTTTCCCATAATCGTATTTTCGAAAATAATCTGAAACACAAACGTAAGTCATAATGTAATTCAATAAACTGATGTACTCATTGAGGACGAACAATCAAGAAGATCTTCGCGAGCCACCTCGATAAATGCAATAATATACTTAAAAAGAGTAAAAAGTTTCTAGTTTGACATTTCGTTGGGCCTAAATACACCACACTAAAAATTCAAATAACTATTTGTTACAGTTTATTATGAATCGACAATGCACTATAAATACAGTATTAAATTTGATTACAGTTGAAAAAAAAGTTTTCTACATTTTCAATATAAGTTGAAATTTCCCATCAAACACTCGATTCGTAATTTTCTCGTTCTTTTGTCTGCATTCGATTACGAATTATAAATTCGGTTCGAACAAAATATACTAACACAGATATTATATTGTATATATTTGTTCGTGTCGCACGATTCCTTTATGGATATCAGCGTACTAGTAGCGTCCCAAATATTTATCCTAAAGATCTATAGTGCTAATGACGCGCAGAGTTTTTTTTTTAAGAACGGGTAAATCGAATCCCAACCGATTCGTCGATTGTCCGAAGAGGTTACAAACTGATATTTGTATAAAATAGCGAAGCACTTGTTTAAACAACAGTACGCAATCACACGATTTAATAAAGAACAAGTTTTAAAACCAGTAACGATTAATTCTTTTTTCATTTTTATCGATACCATTTTTTTTTATTTTTCATTCGACATTGTTTTTTATTTATAATAATTAGAAAATTAGAAAATGTACTCGGAATAATAATAAAACGAGCAAAACGATATTATCAACCTACCAGTAATAGTGATTAATGCTACTGAATATGTCCAAAGTCTATGTAAACACGAAAAGGAAAATATTGATTAGTTTTTATGATTTAAGGAAGCAACTAGTATGCAGCCTATACTATTAGTTTAATAAAATATTAATCGTGTAAATTATGATTACCTTCATGTATCAGTTGATAGTAATGCGTCATAACTTTGATGGACGTTGGCTGAGGATATACTTTCAGAATATCAATGGTTTCCTGCATTTAATAAGACGTGTTATTAAGAAAAATAATAATTTAAATATCCTAGAGTGAGTTTCATATGGATTTCAATATTAAAAGTAGGTTTTACTTATGAATTATAAGTAAACTTAAACTTAATAAAGTTGTGATTGTATTAATAAGTTGTGATATTGGCAAAACTATATCATACGTTTAAGAAATTCGTGAATTATTATTGATTATTATAACTTAAACTGGTAATACAATTATTGTATTGTTATCGTAATATTTATACAGAAGCAAATAAATGTATAATTTTAGAAGTGTTTTCAACTTCAATACGGGTTAAATTTTTTTTCCATCGTAACTCAAAAAATAATAATCTCGTGGACTTAAAATTCTCATTAAAAATCTATATGACCATTTTCTAGAGATAGTATAGTTTTCCAAAGATTTTGACTTTTTTTTGTGCTGTTTTGCTAGACATTTGAAATCGTTGAGTTTTCTTTGTTTCTGTTAGTAAAATGTCGACAAAATAATTTTGGTTAGATAAAAAATTTTGAAAATTGAATACAAAGTTCCTTATAAGTCGATCTTACTTGAATGTAATCATTTCGAGAACACACAAGTACTATATTTTTTATATGCGTTCGAACGATCAAATTGTGATAACATTCTACAAGAACACGAGAGTCTATAAACTTTTTGAACCTAGTCCATCCCGGATCTTTCACTCGGAACCGTTTTTTCTTTTCGTGAACATTGATATACTGGTTTAAAATTTAAAAAATCAATTCACTAATATTAATTACCCGTTACCTCTATCTCATCCGAGTCTTTTTTCTCTAAATTTGAATGTCATGAAAATCATTAAGTGTTACCATATAATTAACTTAACATCAACACAATACACTTACGAGCACAATGTGATACATACGTAATCTATGGATAAAAAATTTCCTTGTAATACATCCATCACGTAAATACAAAACCATTTCATGTATTTGTTATTTTTACATTGTAGTCCAAACCATTGATTGTCTGGATTTTTCATCTTAGGTATGTATCCTTTACCTCTCAAAGGTCTCTTGAAAATAATGTTCAAAACGTTAATATTATAAATATATACTCGTATATATTTTTTTAATTCGATTTAAAAACGCATCAACGAAGAAATGCATAGACTACGGTTTCAAACGAACGAATAAAAAATAAATGAAAAAATGATTTTAATAATTTTAAACGATTTTTTTTTCAATATTCATTTTCGATTTAACATAAATTATTGACGATAAAATATTTGATTCTTACATGGAACAAATAAGGGAATATCTTGAGAATCATTAGTCTCGGGTCGTAATTCTTCATTCTGGCTGTCGGAACTATCAATAATAATTTGTCGATTTTGTCGTTGTATTCCGGTCTTTCAGCCAGTGCTATTAGGCATATAGTAGCACCGAAAGAAAAACCACCCATGTGCAGTTTATCATGTCCGGTTTTGTTTAAAATATAATCAATACCAGCCGTCGTATCGTATATTCCCAATTCGTCGAAGCTTGAACGTAAATATTAATTTTAGTTTAATGAACATTCGTCGTGCTCGATCGAGCAGTTAGAATTAAAACTAGTCTGGGAATCAAAATGTATTGATTCGATGCGTTTCAAGTATACATATAATGGCAAATCGGCAATTATTAATTACGTGGCCGTTCTACAAATTGCAATCAACATTATAGTTATTTAATGCATCATAATACAGTAATCAATGCATGATAATTATATAATCATATTCATTTATAATATTGATTGCTCTTTTGGACAGACACTTGACTTATTTTTCTATGAATAACATTTTTCTGTCACTGTTGTCGGTATGTACAAATCGTGATAAACATTTACATCATTTATTATTATTAACAATTTAATTTAATTAAACAATTAACCTAACCGTACAAAATTGACGTTTACCAATAAAATAATTAAATTCCATACAATTATTGTTAATAGACGATCAGATAAAATTATCGTACTATCGTGGAAAAATTACAAATGTTTAAAACAGAAGTAAGTCAATATAGCTCTACGAAATTGCTGCCAAAATTGCGGAAAAATTGCCATTGTACTCTACGGAAAAATTCCAAAGAACATTGTTTCGCAAAATATCCACGAATTCACGCGAACCAGTAAGCTATTTCAAATTCGAAAACATTGGACGAAAAATAACGATTCATAACAATATCGTACAAATGTAATTTTTTAACATATCTATTTATCAAAAATAACCATCTATAAGATATTAACTGCCTACCACAGTACAAACTGACCGTGTGAGACAGATTTTAATAACAGACCGCAAAAATTGATCCAGAACCTATTCTGAAGGACGAATTCTATTAAATTATGTTTATACTAAATCGAAAATATTACAAACACGGTATGTTTTATGAAGGTAGGTAATACAGTGATAAGCTAAACATAAACAATGAAAACTAACCAATGAGTAAAAACATATTGTATAGTTCTTGTCTAGAGAAATATTATGCCTCAAGTCTGCCTGAGAATATTAGGATCTACTTATGTACAAGTATTTAGTTATCCTAGAAAGGATAACGCGAACGGTCTTACCTGAAATCCCACGAAATATTTCTCAACGGAGCTACCACGCCGGTTCTTGGATCTTTTATATATTTAGAAATACCAGAAAGACGAAAATTGAGTAGCCAAACGTCGTAACCGGCATCGGATAATATGAAACCTTTGTCCGATAAATATTTAAGTAAGTCAATAATTATAAAGTATTGTGTTTTATGTAATTGTCGAAAACAAAATCGGGTCTTCCTACACAAGCGTAAATGTTATGTTGATTATACCGGTCGAGGAATGCTCGCTTTAAGAGAAAAGGTTTAGGTAGTTTAATGTTTTAGATGGCTGGACCTATAATGTGTCTGTCGCGTACAAATATAATCATTTTATCGCGTGATGATATTTTTATCGAAAGTAGTACCGATCGCGACACACGAAAGACGTAACGCCCATCTCGGGGCATCGTCAAATTTATATTATATTTAAATTGTATTAATTATAAAATTACAGAAAACGCGCCGGTGTCTTCAAGAATGAAGAGTGAAAGTACTGAAAGTGCCAGTCTCTTACCCTGTTGGCTTCAAATTATTTAGAAAATCCTATTGGTTTATTGGTAATTATTATTTTATTTTATTGTTTTAAAATATGTTAAATTTGTCTATCTATTTAAAACTTTAAATTATCTAATCTGAATCTAGTGTCTCATAATTTTTATATATCTATCGTAGATCGATTTTTTAAATTTTTAAGAAATTTTTTTACATCTTTAAAAAACATAGATTACACTGAAATATACGAGTGTTTATTATTTCGATGTTAAATTGAACGACACAATAATAATATTTAACATTTCTCATTACGTCCATTTTAGACGTCCAAAAATTAATATGCATATTCGTATTTTATGATTTATCACACACTTACTGAGAGATTTGTTGGTGAGCGCATAAAACATTGAAGTCCCATACAAGCCGTGCAGCAAAATAATCGGCTTGCCAATTGTTTTGTTCGCACTATTTTTACTATACGGTATTCGTTCCATACCAATCATGTAATGATCTTCAGTTTCCAATTCATGTATTTCTAATGGATATCCCTGTTTTAGAATTTGATCTGCCTTTTTAAGTTAAAAAAAAATTATTAGAAATAAAATAAAAACGTACATACAAGTTAATAATAATATTATATCGACAAAGAGAATTGTGTTTTCTGTGAGATATTTTCAGAACACTTGTCTGTGATTTATTTATTTTGATTTCACACGAGCTGTCGATTTTCAATACTATTAATTTATAAAAAAAAAAAAAACAATGGTTTTCAATACCGTTTTTAGTGCTTACCTATGCTAAAGCTTTTTTAAAATTCACAGGAAATATGTATTTTATGCTTAGTAATGTGTGATTGTCGAGGAAAAAAAATTCTATTGACATGGACGTCAATCACACGCACTGTTTTGCAACAAATGGAAACGATTCGAGTTGAACCATTTAAAATATTTTTAATGACACAAGCCCGGATGGTTAAAATACGTAATAATGTGTTATACTTACGGTTGAGAAAGTAGAGACAAAACATTGGCGTGAAATATTTAAAACTATCGCACAAACAAATACACAACGTATGTTACTGATATTCATCATTGTCAATGACTGACTAATAAGTGTTAAGATATGTTATGAATGATAAAAATATCGGCTAGCTACAATAATTTGGTATGTCGTGTATTCTTGGTTTTACTATAAGCGATGTGTTTAAATAATGTCAATACAATGAATGAAAATATAAAGTGTGAATTCACGAGAGACAATATTACTCGACGAGAGAGAGAGAGAGAGAGAGAGAGAGAGAGAGAGAGAGAGAGATCCGGTTTGAGTATTATGCAACAAAATTGTAAGTATACATTAGTATACGTAAATTTTATATGGCGTTACATTGACGTTGTATGCATCATTCATTTACACGATTGATTTTATACGCTGTCATCTGAAAAATCCATTGCGATGAATATTTAATTGTTGTAAAACGTCATAAAATCATCGTCCACGGTGATTCTTAAAATTTAAGAAGACATTTATTGATGTCGTGTAAAATTCAAAAAAACCAATTATTATACGTGTACTTAGTATTTATTTCTCGTTTCAGCATACTTTACTGAACTCGTGCAATCACTGGCTTAAGATTACGTTGATTCACAAGAAATGATGTCCTTTGTCCAATCAGAATGTGTTGGGAACAAGAACTTACGTAGGTTAAGGGATCCGTTTCCCTTTTTCTTTTAGACAACAAGGAAAACATTCAAAATCGATACCATATTTTAGAACATTTTTCTCTATAAACTATTTTTGTTTTCAATTAAATTGTCTTAAAACGAATTTTTAGTAATTGACACAAATAAGATAAAAAATCGATGTTTTCCGCTTTAAAGTTGTGTAATTTCTGAAATATTAGAAGGTCAAGTAAATACCTGATTTTTAGTTTAATACCTTATGTCATTAAAAATCATTATTGTTGTATTTTTAATTTAAAATAAAAATTGGCAGAAACATTAGAAAGGTCTGGGTAAGTAACTTTAAGTTATTTTACACGTTACTCAATAATTACAAGTAATGACGTAACTTTTCTCATTACTTGGATACAATTGTAATAAAATGACTTCTCTTTTCACGAGAAAATTAACTTGGTTACTCTTTCCCGTTGGTTAAATTAAAAAAATTATGTATTAGATACCAACACTTTTCCTCTAAATTGTTTAAGAATCGACAAGAACTCCGTGTAGAAATGAGTTGTGGTGTTCAAAACATCGAAAACAGAAATTAATAATCATAAGTACACGGGAACATAATATCATATTTCATGCATTATATTTAAAAAAATATTTATGTGAGAATTTCTTTATGACTAGATAATGGGTTTCGTCCACAGTTTGTATAAAAAAGTAATTTAGATAAAAACGTTAACAGAATCACGTGTAACAATATAAGTAACGAAGTTATTACCCGACACTGAATATTAGACATGGAAATCCGTTAAACCAGCGGTTCTTAACCTGTGGTCCGCGGCCCCCTGGGGGGGTCCGCAATACTCTTGTCGGGGGTCCGCGGCAGCCTTAACACCTAACATAAGTCAATACGTGACATGAGTGCATTGCTACAATATTTTGACACTCGGCCCCGAGCACGCGCAATATATTATGTATACGCGGCGCGGCCGTTATCGTTATTATTATTACTGTATCGGATTGTGTATACCGAACGCTCGTCTCGCAGCGCGTAACACAATATCCGTGTCGGCGGACTCGGTGTTTTTCGCGCCGACGGACGCGAACGGGGTCCGCACGACCCGTCGTTGGCCGAGGTGTGCAAGCGTATACGCGAGCCCGCGGACGACCGGCCATTTCCCGAGCACAATATTCCGATCGTCGATTTTACCGCGCCCAACTTAACGTACGTATCGGTTTTTCCTCTGTTTTTTTCGCCCGAAAACGTGGTCCACTAAAGTGGAGAAAATCCAACATAACAAATATGTACGTTTGTAAATCTTAAGTCGCGCACGGACAATGTTATTGCGTCCTCTTTGCACAATATTATTAATCATCCAGTAAAATAGAACTCGAGCGTTGAACCGGAATACCGATTGAATCCTTTTGAACGGCGCTTTAAAAAACATATCGTTCATATAACCGTACGATTGCGATTATGTTTATTAGCTGGCTGCTCGAATCGACAATGTTAAAATAATTTACGTGCGTGATATTTTTTCCTTTACCGTAACAACCGTTTATTCCGATGACAAAATATCAAATCACTAAGAGCTAATTGAATTCATTTAGAAAATATATATATAATATATTTTTAACTGTCAATAATTATCGAAAAAGTGAATCGTCTTCAAGTATATACGATGCAAGGAGTCAATGAGCCTGAAGACATGAAGCGCCACTTCTTCGAAAGTAAAGAGCTCGAACGGTTTTATTTATTTTATCACGGCCGCTGTAGTAAAACCGTACTTGATTTTCCGATCTTTTCAAACAGATTTAAAACGCGCGTACGACGACGACGGCGCGTTCGAGTCGGTCGACGGCCAGCCGTGCGACAGCAAAGCGATGTGGAAAAAGAGATTCGCAAAAGCCTACAAGGAATACGTGGACATCTCTATGCGCCATGACCGAGCCTATTCCAACGTCGAAAAAGCGGCGACACATCGCGCCCGGTCGACGACCAGCGATCGAGCAGGTCGGCGATAGTTACTAAATTTACATTAACAGTGGTTTTTTTCGGCGCGAACATTCCCGCGCGCGATACGTCGGAAACATAAAAACTTGACGAGCGTTTGATTACGTTTGATTTTCCGCAGGATATTGGACGTTCAACGTGATGGTGATTATGTTGTTCGTCGCCTATATCGGCTTGATCACGAGGGACCGCTGGTACGACGCGAAGCCCGACGAGTCGCTTTGCGGCCGATACGACCAGTTGAGATGCCACAACGACGGGACGCCGGTCGACGCGGGCGAGAGTTTCGTCTGCGCGTGTCCGGACGGCTTTTACGGCGAGCACTGCGACGAAGGTAACTTGATCGTTCTGTCAAAAAAAAAAAAAAACGAAAGCTATTGTGTAATGAAATCGTGATATGGAATTCTCGAATTTTTTTTTTTCATACATAATACTCGTATATAAACGGGGATAAATATTTACGAAACTCGACGAATTCGCGAAGAGTGTACTGACCGTTTTTTAGTAATCGAGTACTCGAACGATTCCGCTCACAATAGTTTTACCACAATCTAGTATTTCGTCGTTTCGAATTCATTTCATAATATAAAACAATATTATGCTCATGTTTATTTTTTTTTTTTGACTCCGCAGAAACACTCTTCTCCTCGATATACCGATGGATGTCGTCGGCGTTGTTGTCGTTCCGGCCGAAGACGACCGTCGCGCGTAAGTCTTTGTTCGTCTACACACTCGCCTGGTTTAGATATAACAATAACGATTGGTTTTTTGTCGATTTTCAGTTTACCAAGACCACTTGAAGCGGTTGACAAACGCGTTCTCCGCGCTCGACCGCTCGACCGCCGGAAACGACGACGGCCCAGAACTCGCGGACGCGATGACGAGAACGAGGATCTTGCCGGCCAACTCGCGGTCCTTGTACTGTTCGCCCGACGGTACGCAACGGCGCAACGTTTCCGCGTTTATTGGTATAATTGTAACGTTTTGTTTTTTTTTTGGTTTCCAGAGAACATGCCGTCGTTGCAATCGGTGTACCTTCAAGTGTCCCAAAAGCGCAAGGCCGACCGCCGGTCGCCGAACGCGTTCGCACGCCACT
The DNA here is from genome assembly GCA_948098885.1 of Drepanosiphum platanoidis. Classification (NCBI taxonomy): domain Eukaryota; kingdom Metazoa; phylum Arthropoda; class Insecta; order Hemiptera; family Aphididae; genus Drepanosiphum; species Drepanosiphum platanoidis. The sequence goes on from OX402528.1 coordinate 10,565,196, forward strand.
CGAAAAACGCGCTGCACACCGCGTTCTATCAGTATTTCGTCCTGCAGTTTTTCGGCGACGATTTCAATTCCACGGTTAGCGTTTGCCGTTTTCAAATATTGAATCCACAATGACGACACGATATTAATTTTAATAATCATTACATTTGTTCGCCGCAGGTCACGGGCTCTCAGCTGTACGGGGCCGACGAGAAGACCCAAAGCGAACTGAGATCGTTCGTCGGCGGCAAACTGAACGCCGAAATCCTGAACGGCGAACAATATCTGCCGGTATCGCCGTGGTCCCAGAGGCTCGAAGCGTTCGCGGACACTCGACCGCACTGGGTGAGTAAAAACAAAACACAACCGTAACGAAAACGTAACGTGTCGTTCTCGTACCATAGAGGTGTCGACGTTTCGCTATAATCAGTCGATCGGAATATAATATAACAGTACATCAGTTTCGAACGCCACCGCGGGAGCTCGTATTTTCTATAGGAGAGACAACGCGCGCCGCTCAAATCCAAACAATAGATAGATTTCTCGAATTAGACAATAATATGATATTATAATATATCGTCATTTTACCTCTTGTCGCACGTTTCGAGTTCATTGAGATTTTCGAAAAATTCTGTTTTTGAACTCCTATCGGGCGGATACATAGTATACGAAAACATTATTTAAATAATGTTAAACACTTTTTCTCGATTTTGAAATTAGTCGTCATTATATAATATCGATTGGATTCTATATGCCCGCAATCCTTACGAAATTCAACCGTTTTCCCGACAATCTGTGAATTCTTATTGACGAATTCTTATTATAGTATACGAGTATTCTAGTGTTCGCGCCGAGCTTTATATACACCGTTCCAGCGGTTTTCATATCCTCAATTTTATACGTGCGTTTTTTTTTGTGTTTTTCTCCGCAGTCGGACAGAGTACAGACCACGAGCCTCTTCGACGGCCCGTGGATGGCTGCGATCACGCGCATCTACGGTGTGTTTATCGGCAATCCCCGAAGGGCCGCCGGTCACCGGTTGGTGGCCGCAGATCCCGTACTCTTCGGGGTGTCGACTCTTTGGTTGCGAGAACACAACCGCATCTGCGACGCGTTGGCGAACCTGTGGCCCGAGTGGAACGACGAAGAGCTGTACGTGACGGCCAAGAGAACGGTGGTGGGCGAAATGATGGCCATGATGACCAACGACGTCCTGCGCTCGCGCGAGCACGAGTTGCCCGCGACGAAATACGACCCGGAGACGTGGCGTGACCACGTTCAGAACGACTTGGGCAGCGTGTCCACGCCGTTCGAACTGCTGTTGGCCGCCATGTTACCGGGAAATTTCGAAAACGCGAATGCAACTGCAGCGTTCCACGGCGACGGCGACGGGTACGTTGCATTTTTAGCACCTTTATGCGAGTATATTTCGCCATAATTTATACTGTATTTATGTATTTTACGTCCGCGTGGAATCGAATTTAATAACGTATTGTGGTTACACGTTAATACAGGTTGGAAAACTTAATCGCCAACGACGCGAAAAGTCTGGCCATCGACCTGAAGATCGGCTCGGCGGCGACGACGACGACTACGACGGAATGGACGATGGCGAGGGTCCTGATGACGCTGGCCAGGGAGAACTCGGCGCAGAACTTGAACGCGTACCGGAGACATTTCGGTCTCGGCGCGTACGAGAGCTTCGTCGAGTTGACCGCCGGCGACCGGGACGCCGCCGACGCGCTTGAATCGTTGTACGGTCACGTCGACGCCGTGGAGCTGGTGCCGGGTATGATGGCGGAACGGACGGACCGGACCGACGGGGTCGCGCCCGCGTTTCAGCTGACCACAAAGAGCTTCATAATGAACGCCATTATGACGAACCCGCTCAACGGCCGGGATTTGTGGAGGCCCGAAACGTTCGGCGGAGACGGCGGTTTCGACGCGGTCAAGTCCGCCGACGTCGCGTCGTTCGTACGCCGGAACATCAACGACCAACGGGCCGACGAGTTTCTCGCCGACGAGGACGCCCAACTGTTGGTATACGTGTAGTATGTATTCTACACTTGGCAGGATCGTCGTGTGACGTCTCGTCTTTATCGTTCTCGTTTTGATCGTTCTCGTTTGGGTCATTGTGTGTCACATAGGCTGAGGGCGGCAGTCTACTCGTAGAGTCCGAACAATGTGTTGTTTTAAATCAATTTCCATTTTTGTACAAGGGATTAGGCTCTCGTCGTCTTTCGTCCTGTTGACGGACGGTTTAATAATGATGTGTGTCCACCAGCCTTGTGTTGATCACTGTTCGCGTTACGGCGAATAAAACGACGAATTCGAGTATTTCCGTTCATTTTTTTAAGATTGCACACCTCACTCCCCGGGTAACTCGTCTGTTTATGTTTGAGTCTCCTCCGGAGTGCGTAGACTATTAAAAACATGAACGGAGATTCTCGTGTTATTCGTCTCGTTTTACTCGCGACCTGTTGTCGTTTAGTGATTTACTCGGCTTGAGGAACGATAATTATTATCGAAATCGTTCGTTTGGAATCGCATTTTTTATCTTTGCAAAATTTTGTTTTGGTTCGCCCCATCACGTGTCCCAGAATTAAAAAAAAAAATAACACTTATTTTTAGCACCGGGTTCGCATTGTGCCATTATTTTAAAAAAAAAAAATGCATTTTGGAATAATGCTTACTCGGTCAATTTTAGGTTTAAAACCGTAATTTATAGATAAAAGTTATTTAAAAAAAAAACAAAAAACTTTTATCTATAAATTACGATTTTAAACCTAAAATTGACTGAGTAAGCATTATTCAAAAATGAAAATAAAAATCGAATTATTTTCAAATTTAAAATAGTTGTAATTTAGTCGATTTCCGAGGTGAAAAACATGTTTTGAATTAAAGTTCGAAAAAAAAACCGGCCAATCTGAACCCTATACTGAAAATATATGTTATTTAAAAAAAATGCAAATCTTAATGCACACAGTGCGTACAGTGAAAAGGTTAACCGTTTGAGAATCGTTAAAAAAATGTGTATTTCAATATCGCTCGTCTCTCAATATATCCTCTCGAAAAACTCAATCTGAGATCCCTGAATAATAACCGTTCGTGTTACCATTTCAGTGAAACACCTTGAACACCCAATGTTAGGTTACTAGGCGCACAATTAACCGATGATTAAAAGATTAAAAGGTTTTTTTTTTTTAATAATCGCCCTTCAACCGAACACAGGAAAATGCCTTTGTCTCGTGTTTTATATTTTCGCGTCACTAATTGAAAAAAAAAAAACTACCGGTCAAATCAAGGATTTCAATAGCAATTTAAACCATCTGAGGACAATCCCGATCGTTTTGCAAAAAACCGCACGTAAATCGGTCCGCCGCCGGTAGTTTTTTAGTCTACAGAGGACGAAAAAAAAAAAATAAGCGAACAAAGAACGGGGAACGTTCGTTTATTTATTATACCTCAATATAAATACTGTAGTACGACGTGTCGTAAAATGTAATCTAATTTGATCTCATTAAAAATGATAAAACGTTCGATCGATGACGTGTTGAAACATTCAAATAATATTAATTGACGATAGAAACAAAACAAAAAAAAAAAAACAAAAAATATCTATAAAAAACGTCTGATAAGAATAAAAAACCAACCGTGTGTTTTACCCTAATATAAAATATTTCGCCGTTCCTTTAGGTTTTGCGTAGAAAAAAATAAAAATAATCGGTACCCTGCACTCGCAGGCGTAGTAGTTCTACGATAATATTATTAGTTATCGATTTTAATCGCAATAATCAGTACCATAATATATATTATATTATATAGTCGTTAAACTATACTTGTAAATCGATGAAAAAATTAAAGTTAACTATTTATCATAAAGTAACAAGTTAACACGCGAAGATTATCATCGCATTTCTATATGCATCGCTTTTATTGGATATTTTTATATTTTGAACAAATAAAAGATTTTCAATTCACCAAAATAATTTCAAAGGTATTTCATAATCGTAAGCTACATCAACATATTACACTACCTATATACTTTTATGGCTTCATTAAAAACAGAATTTTTCAAAGTTTCGAGTTTTTTTATGGTTTTACCATTTTTCACCTCTTTAATACCTCCTCAGGGGTTGAATTTTGGAAAATTTTGTTCAAGATGTCTCTCCTAAATGAAACGAAACTTTTGATTAAATTTTATAGCTTCCATGGTTCCGGTTAGGTGATTTTTTCTAACTTTACCCTTTTTAACACTTAAGGGTTTGAATTTTCGAGACCTTCTGTAGGTTTAAATCTTTTCCGAGAATTGGTTAATCCACTACTGAAATTCGTACTAAAATTCATCAAGTTTTTTTCGAGATATTCGCGTACATATAAAAAAAAAAGGCTTCTATTTTATAATTTATATGTCATACTCGTAACGGATATACCTTATGAGATCTGAAAGAGAAAATGAAAATAATTATCGAAGTAATTGCAATACCCATCGAAACGTGTCGAAAAATCATACGTTAATTATTTCACAGCTTGCTTACAGCAATATTTTCAGACGGTCGCCATTTTGGAGGTTTAATTTTCAAAACGCAATTTAAAAAATTGGATGTCTAACCGATTTTAATCAAATTAGATTAATTGTACATAATACATATTAATTGTATTATAATTTTTAAATTATAACGTCTGTATGGGATTAGAATATGAATGTTTTAATCAAACAAAAACAACATACATTTGTTCATAAAAATATTTAATGTTTACAGTAATTGATATAATAAAAACGCATTTTTTCTCTTTTTTTTATAATGATAATTAAATTTATTACTCATAATACATTTAAAATAGGTACTTTGAATTTTTATTTACAACAGTGACGGTATTGTTTTTTGAGCTAGCCTTGTCAATCGAATACATCGTTATATCTGTAAAAATTAACAAATTATTTTTCGCGAACATAATTTAATAATTCCAAGCGTTATGTAACTTCAAATTACCATTGGATTTTAAGTATTTCTTAGCTCATATCTCAGTTACTGTTTTTTGACAACTGTTTCACAATGTATGGACCGATAACCAAATGCGAATTTTTCCCCATCGCAAACGACTGATGGCTGAACGGTATTTTGTCAATGTAAAGTGTGTCTTTTACGTTGGGCAAATTGTCCAGTAACCATTTAATATCCTGAAATTATACAACAGTTACGATTAAGTGTGTGAAATTTAAATTAAAACTTGAATTATGATAAATCTAAAACCGATCGATACAAATGCGAACGCGGGGAAATATGTCGAAGGGAGTGTTTGGAAAAATATCATAATATTTGTGTTGTCTTGCAAATTAATGGAACTTTACGATCATTTTATCTGTATCGCAATTTTACAAAACAATATCCAGAATTGTTGAATTTTCTCGGGTTTTTTTTATAATATTTAGGAGGACAAATCCTTTTGGCGTGATTATCCCGCGTTCGTCTTTGTGTGGGTTTTTTTTAGTTTAAATGAACAGAATGATTTTTTTCACCTTAGGGGGCACCAGATTATCGTATTTTGAATACAAAATTATAGCTGGCGCTGTGATTTTACTTATATTATACTCTGGAACAGTAATAGAATTATAATGCGCCAGATTGCCCACGGTTCCGTAATCGAAATTACTGAAACGACCTTAAACAGAAATTACAAAAATTATTTTTCCTAAAACATTAATTTCAATACATGCGGTATTTGTCATTAAAAATACATACATTTTACATACATCTGTAAACATAATAATATAACATACTTATTGTTATTAAAATATGTATGATATTTTATGGCAATAGTGATACAGATTCTTCTCTCATAAATTGTTTAGTATAGTTTATAATCTATACACTTTCAACATCCTTTTGATCAGAGTGAGATAGGCACTCATAAAAAATAAACTACTGTGATGCTTATCAGTGTAATAATTGTTTATAGATTTTTAAAATATTTGGGCTTCTTATATTGTTGAAATTCATCGAAATCGTTTACGTTAAAAATACTACTTTTTTTTTACTGCCCATCACATTTTCATTTTTTATATAAGAAAAAATAATAATAACGACTAATGATTTATAACGTTTATATTCTTATGTAAGAAAAATTATTAATGTATTCTACGTGTCCATATGTGCAGGACAGCCAATTGCAGAGTAACATTTAAAATCTAAACTTATTCTAAAATGTTTAAAATTTAAATCAAACCAAACATTAATGTTTGAGATATGCGAAGAATTTATTATTTTTACGAATATTAATGATTGTTTTTAATTTTTAAGATATTCGCCAGGTTTATCCTTTTTTTTAAGAACTGTTTATTGAATGTAATCATTTATCGTTGGTCATGAATTCAAACAAATTAGTGCTATTAACATAAAAATTGGAATTTATACTCGGAACTTAAGACTCGGTAAATATCTCAGATCACATTGGCTACTTTTTTTTATTATTATTACAGGTTGATCGATGACTATCGAAACAATAAATTATTTAATTTTCATTAATTACCTGATAAAATAAATTGAAAATAGTGTTTGATTGATTTCACTGATGTAGGTTGCGGATAAGTGGAAAAAACATCAATAACAGGCTCCTAAAAAAGCGGACGTTAATTAATTTCGATTTTTTTTCATTGACTGTTTTTTTTTTTTTTTTGAACTTAAAGAGAAATAAAATTAAAAGTTCGTTGAAATGTTAATTATCCATACAGAGTACATACGACATGAAGTGGATTATAAAATCCTTGTATAAGATTCATCGACTGAACGCAAAAGAATCCAAAAAGTTTAGTCTTGCACAATTCTCCGGCTGGTACATGATCTGGATCTTTGTTTAGTGATACGTACTGAAGCTTATAGTTTTTTTCCTAAAAAAAAAAAAAAAAAAAATGGCGATAAAATATTTCCGGGTTCGATAGTAACTTCTCATAATATTGAGCTTTTTGTAATTGACTTTTGATAACTACATCTAGAATTTTTTTTTTAGTTCCAAGTATTTCGTAGTATTTGTTAACATGACTTCATAATATATCAGAATACTGACATATCACGTCGTCGTGACACGATCAAGTGTGAATATTCGTACATAATTAAAAGAATACTGGAGACGAATTTGCTAATTGAGTATTGTGGATAAATTTAATGGAATCGTCGAACGATTAGTGAACATTTTTTTTCCAACTCACTTTAAGACGGTTACAAAAAAAAAAAAAAACAAATTGTTCGTTAATATTTTTTCAATGCAAATATGAATTAATCATTATTAGAATACATTAAAATATTACCAAGTACGTTCGAATAACTCTTCGAACAAAATAGTACTGTACACCCCGATATCCGAATCCCATTCTAGTACCAGGCGCCATCAGAAGTAGATTTCTGACTTTCTTATTATACTCGGGCCTTTCAGCAAGTGTAATCAGAGGTATTGTTCCTCCCAGAGAAACACCGCCAACGTCCACTTTAGAATGCCCAGTTACTGATAATACGAGATCAATGGCTGCTGGTAAATCGTATATGCCAAATTCGTGAAAACTAAAAAAATAAAAAACAATAAAATAATAAATAGAGTTTAACAATGAAAAAATTATAATTTTAAATCGTTTGAAAAATGTGATGTTCTCATATAAATATAAAAAAATAAAAACTCTATTGAAAATAAATAGAAATACATATATTAGAATTATATAAGAATTACGAGTACAAGTGTAATTTTCTACCATTGCAGGTCGTTGTCAGATTACAAACGTTGTCAAAGTACACACAGTGTGCTTTTCAAATACATTTTTTATTTTAATAAAATAATAATATTTTCGTATGAAATCTTCCGTTTAAAATGCAATTTTAGATCGCACGTGAAACGGACGATCATTATTTTTTGAACGACTTTTGTAGTTCAAAATAACAAAAAAAAAAAACTGAAAACAATTGTTTACAGTTTTGACGTAAACAAATAATAAATACCTATTGCTGTAACAGGTAGTTTCTCAACTTTATAAACTATAGCTCGCGTTTATCTTATATGCAAATGGCTTCTTGAATGTTATACACTACTATATTATGCAGTTAGTTATTTCAAACTTTTAATTTATTTACTAGAAAGATAATATGTTCACGCGAGTATAAATAATATGTTTCATTTATTTGTACGTCAAGTATACCTACTGACGTGCTTACAACCGAATACAAACTTTGTCACGAACACCTATTATACACATATTATGTCGAATCATATTTTAATTATATTAACACTATGGTACCTACGTTCACAAATATAAATAACTCTCCGATGAAAAATTTAAGCATTATTCTCACCTGTAATCCCAGTTTATGTTAGATAGTTTAGGAACGATTCCTGTCCTCGGGTCCTTCACTTTCTTCGACATTCCCGTGACTCTGTAATTGAAAAGCCAAACGTCGAATCCTCCATCTGATAGTAGATATCCTACATCACGGTCATTGTTCGAAAACGATTAGTATCAATAAATTATATTATTTCGAATCGAGAAAGATAATTTCATTATAAACGAATCTAAAGAGACTATTTTTCTCGCAGGTTAATAATATTGTTCACAGATAATCTGTTGTAATTCAAAGTAACACATTGAAGACATTACAGATACGTTTTAAACGGGCTTATATACTTTGGGTAAAAGTTGGACGATATAAAAGTGTAAAACGACAAAGTATATACAAATAACGAACAAGAAGAATCGATTTACACGGAAAACAAATGACGAGTAGTTTCTCATAAATGGGTGTTTAAAATTTCAATAAATATTGACGAAAACAAAAGAATATACGAGTAATTTTTTTTTTATAAGGCGAATATTTAACTAATTTGTTGTTGTTATTGACGTTTTGTTATGTTGTAGGTATATAATAAGTCAATAATAAAATATATAAAATTTCATCTTAATTCGTGAGCTTATTATTATAATACGCTTATGTTACCAAAGTGTGATTAAAAAAAAAAAAAAAATGTAAATTAATATTACCGCCAAAACCACAGTTTTATCGCAAAGTATAATTATTTAGAAAACACAATACGCAAACGGAATACTTACCGAGTGATTTGTTATGTGACACGTACACAATAGACGTGGCGAACATACCGGACAACAATATCACGGGTTTGCCAATAGTTTTGTTGCCGTATCTACTGTACGGGATTCGTTCCATACCCAACATGTATCCGTCCTCCGACATGTATTCGTACATCTTAAGCGGATACCCGCTGGCTTTGATTTTTTCCCACTTGAAACAACCAACACAATATTGTATTACACGACGTTTCGGATAAGAGATTTAAATTTAATTAGTTAATTTCAAACGCAGGTAGTTTTGTTTCATCGTTATTACATTATCTAGCGACGTTTTCTGAAACTAATTCGACTCCGGACAACTTAAACACAGCAGAAACCGTTTCTAATACCGATCGACATTTTTTTCAGACGATATTACAGACAACATAATATCATCCGTATGTGTAACTATAGCATTTTGATCCATTGCGCGTTTCTGTCTTCGACTAGTTTTATGATACACCGAAATTCCTGAGAGAACCGAAAACCTTCGATCGAACAAATAAATTGTTTTTGCGTCGAATGTTGGCGTCAGCAATGTCACAATCGATCATTGGATGAGATTTGTTAACATGTCGAAGACATTTTCGTCGCAAAAACAGTTAGTTAATGTGTTTAAAAATATTCAAAAGAAATTGTTTTCTTTTAATTTAAAAAAAATTATTTTTTTATTTTTTATAACATGCTGTTTGGTAGCTTTGAAATAACTTGGTAAAAATTTACAACATATCGATAAGTACTTGCTTTCACCAATTTAAATGTCTGAGAAAAGTATTTCGAAAAGGGCCGTCCTCGTATCAAAGTCGTCTAGCCATCAAACAGGCCGAAAGAAATAAAAAATGTACTTACATTAAATAACAATAAAAGTGTACTTACTGTTTCTTTCGATGACACTAAATGTCGTGTACAGTACAGAATCGTAACGATTGTCCAAAAATATATTTTGTAAATATTCATGATTGCGTCGAATGGATTAAAATTGTCAACATGCAATTATGATTACAATAAAACTAAAAATACTATTGCAAAACTAATTTCCATGAAAATTTTCAAAAAGTATTTTCAATTTTTTGTAAAAAATATATATCTAATTCTATTTGATATTTGATATTGAAATGTTAAAAGTTAGTGCCTATGAAAATATACTTAAAGTTTTTTATTTGAAAGAGTTAACTAACACATTCGTTAGGTTTTCTTATGTGCCTATATAGTATGCTGCTCCAAGGGCAAAAATATCAAAAACACGGGATTCAATTACAATTATTTACACCGTAAAGCAATAAAATACAATTTCTTCGCTTGCGATTTGTTTATTATTTGTAAGTATTTAATGTTTGAACGAACAGAGTTAGCGGTGCGCGTATGTTTTGCAATGAATTTTCCGTCATTCCGCTGCTTTGATCAAAACTTCTCATTATATACTCATTACTCAATACTCGTAAATCAATTATTGGCCTTTGGTTGTTTTGTATTTTTCATAAAGGCGTTGGAATTTTCGGAAAAAAATTTTGCTTTGTTCGTTGAACTTTAAATAGTTAGGTATGTGTGTTGCCACTAAAAAATATCAATAAAAATAATAATAAAACTTAAAAATAATATAGTATTGATTAAACGACTGAAAACTATGATGATTAAACATTTACGAGTGATGAGTTATTGCTCATAATTAATGGTACTGTCGTTATGAGATAAACACGAGACACGCATAATACGATGTCGAAATATCGCGTACTTACTAGAGATTAAATTTAAAAACGTCATTAAACGACTTTGTTATGGAAAGTGATTACTCCACTGCGAGGTGTAATTTTATTACGATCGGTAATTTCTATGCGAATAAAACATTTATCAAAACGATTCACAAAAAATGTTGAATACATAGTTGAATCGGTAACAACAACGGAAATAACTTACTGCGTGTGAACAGCGTGAGTATGTTTACTTTTATGACGAAGCATCGTCTAGGTATAGTAGTTGTATACGCCTACCAGATTCGCCAGAAATATATGATTTTTATTACGTCAAAATGAAAACCAATTAATTTTTTTTTTTTTTTTTTTGAAATTAATTAATCATGATAAAATTACCTTTTTTCAACTAAAACAACGATTCGAGATTTATTTGATAAAGATCATTTTGTATATTATAAATATTTTAATATTAATTGAAAAATGTCAAACAGCGTTAGTCACAATTATTTTTTTAACAAGCTTAATATTATATAAGCGTTTAAAGTTTGCGTTGCGAAAAAATTGATTATTTTCACTTACAATGACGATTTGTTTTTTCTTAATTGAAAAATGTTTACTTCTAAAAATTTAGAGTCGATTGTTCATTGTAATTCAAACGCTGTTTAAATCGATTTTTAAAAAATAAATCATCAGTCAAAATATTATTTTTATTTCCGTTTAAATTTTCAGTTACGGAAGAATAAATTAAATATATATTGATGATATAATTAATATTTTTACTGATGTCAAAATAAAGATTAATATCGTGTTGTTAGAAATATTAAGAACTATGTTCATATAATCAATAATTTTACCTATAATCACACTTACCAGTTTGCTGTAATCGGCTACTACGTTTATTCAATTTGGTTTTTTTTCATTTTCGATTTGTATATCTGCTGAAAAGAATTGAAGACGCGTTTATATTTTAAAAAACTCAACGAAAATTCTTTGAAAATTACACCTCTTGCGTTTTAATTAAAAACATTGATAAAAACTTAGTTTGAATTTAAACAAAATTTACAAATAATTTAATCTCGAAGTTTACAAGTTCGTACATTTCAAGTTTGTTGTGCTTAAAAATTTAATTCGTCTATACATTTTTGTTCAAGTACTTGATACACGGTCAAAGAAGCCAACTCATAAGTTTTAAAATAACGTAATTAAATATTTATATCGTTTTTCAGTATTTTTATTGAATGTGTAATTCGTTTGAAAATTTAATTAAATTTAATATTTTTCTTTTTCCAGACATTAAGCTGTTAAAATTTTTCTTTATTCACTTTTTAAAATTTAAATCGGATGAATAATTCATTTTTTTCTATTCTGTGTTATAGAGTGTTAGTTTTGATTTTAAATACATTTTCATTATTTATTAACATAAGTTTTATCTCTGGTATTTTACAAGTCATCATCACGCGTATTTGGTAAGAACATTGGCAGGTACATTTCTCAATGATTTAAAAATCAATACAGGCAAACATAAAAAGAAATATTCAAATGTAAAAAATCAATTAAAATTTTGACTAACTGACTGTACGTTGACGATAATCTCGTGGCATTTGTCTGTAACGAACATGGATAGTTTTAAACATTTAAAACAATATTCTACTCAGAGTATCAAAACTAATGAGATTATCATTGAAACCGACGTTCAAACAGTCTCTTTGATACACATAAATAAATAAATCTAAATATATTTTAAATATATTAACGGTATATTTTGTACAAAACATATTACAAAAAAAAAAAAAATTATAATTATAATAAATAAAAATAAGAATGATAAAAAAAAATACCGAACATATTATAAGTTATAATATTCTTCTACATAAATCACTTTTCTATCAATACAAACGACGTTATAAAATAAAAAAATTACAACAACATAGATAATTAACATTTTAATAATTTTATAATTATTATTATAATTACATATAATTTTAACTGGAAATTATATTAATGGAATTTATTTACTAAACTTAAATGTTATAAGTATATGATTTATTTTTTACCTTATCATACATAAAATATTACATAAAATAATAATATTTATATATATATATAAATAACTAATTATTCTAAATAACATTCATACATTTGAATTAAGATATAGTTAAATACTACATCATTATGCATACTTAATTATAGTAGATAATGAATACATCCATAAATGTATTCAACCAATTCACGTGTTTTATTGTGCGCTTACTGTATGTGTGTGTGTTATTTAGTTTTGCTTAAACATGATAAATATCCAAACGAATATTAGAAACCTACGCTATGTTGTTTAATATTGTTTAACGTCATTCTCAAAAACGATTAAAACATAAGAACACATGGTTTTCAAGATCGATTGAGAAGTAGACATGCTTATCTTACACACAGAGAAAAATACGGAATTCATTGTTTTCTGATAGTCATGAGCTTTAAGTTAATTTTTGAAATTACCAACTAGAATACTCAGTAGACACATAGGTATGATATAACTATAAATGAGCACAATATTATTGGTGCTTTAACGCCATCGAAAAAAAAAAAAAAAAATTGTCAAGTTATATATTATCATAGAAGTAATAGATTATAATAATAATCACATAATCTAAAAAAAAAAACTAAATCGATTAGAAAGTAATAATTTTAAACAAACGTTAGATCCGGTAATAAATAGACGACGTTGCTATTTTAGTTTTACAATTCATCTACCGGATGAGGAAATTTTGATTCGTGGTCTTCTGCAATGTTTGAAACAATAAGTTCATTGGATACGTTGTTATGTATGATGGGAAAAATAATCCATTTAAACGTATTACAAATTACAATATTGAAGTAAACGGAAAGGAAAAAAGTAATGAGACTGAAGGTCGCCCGAGTAAAATTTTTATTTTATCTCAACAATGATCTGTGTCGTCCTCAATTGTCAGATGTGCGAGTACTGTCAAAGTCACTGTGTAAAAAAATTAGTTCGCAAGTCAACATTATACACAAGTATCATTACAATATTTTAAATATACATCATCAATGCGCACATTTATTTAAATGGTACAATTATTGATAACCCTAACAATCGATTAATTATTATGACTAGTATAACATTGGCAGAGTTAAACGTGCACCTTAGCCTATATAATTGTGTGGCCTAGGCACCGACTTTCGGTTTTGAACTAGGTAGGCGAAAGTTTGAAAAAAAAACAAAAAACAATTTATTACTTCTCACTTTTTATAATATTGGATTAAGCTTACGAAATCAAAATTAAATTAAATAAATCAAAGATAATTCGAGGAAAAATCATAACAAATAATTTTCATATTTCGGTTAATACGATGCGTTTGTGAGAAACACAAAAACCACGCCGCTTAAACCATACGTGACGGAACAAACGACTTTTGTTTTACAATTTTCCAGCGCGTTTGTATTAATTATTACCCGTACTAACCGATTAATTTTTAAAATCACTCAATTAAAATACCCCAATCAAATTATAAATGCCTGAAATGTATGAACACGTACGTGCGGGGACGAAATTAAAGTCAATTTAAATGCACGGAAAGAGACTACAGTGGTGCCGTGGTTTTCCTCCCGTAAAGTTGACGCCTATCGTAACATAATTATAATGGTATCAAAGTAAGTTACCCATTTGCCCAAGTCGACAATTTCGTAAGAATTGTAAATCTGAAATTTTCATACCACTATTGAAATCTCTTAAAATATAAAACAAAGTATAGACATGCACGAAGCTGGTATTTAGAAACGTAATGTCAATTATTTTTGACATTTCATTATTTTCATAATTTAAAATTGGCCACACTAAAAATCACTTTTAAAGGTAACTAATCAAAATCGATTGAAATGTGATGCAAACTTTGTTTGGGTATAGATTTGAAATCACTCGAGAGCAAATTAAATTAAACTTAATACTTGTTGTAAACAATAGTAACTTGTATTGGACTTAAATGATTTTGAGCAGCTTACATGGAAGTTAGTTGATTTCACATTTATCTTAAACTATAAAATTATAAATAGAAATTTAATATGAATAATTAATTTCAATCAAAAAAATTCATTGATCGAATCATCGACGAAATATTATATTATTACATTTAATTCAGGATTGTTCGATAACAGGTATAAAATGTATTGGGTATCAAAGTAAAAAATATCAAATTTCGTGTTTTATAAAAAAAAAACAATAAGTACAAAATGTAGGAGTTTCAAAAATCGTTTTTAACCAATTACAAATAAATAAACCTTATGTTTATGTGACTAAATTGACTAGACGTCTATTTGAAATGAAGTCTCTTGAGTAAGTCTCCTTGGTGATCTCCGTTGATGAGAAGATATTTTTGGGCGACGATCGAATTCGTTTCCCTCGTTCTGCCGCATCGGCCTGGAGTCAGAAAACCTGGCCGGTGGATTTAAACGTTCACTAAAACCCAAAACGTACGTGTATTACACTTTTTTGAAAATTTATTAAAAACGACTAAATCCATGTGGGTAATATATACCTAAAATTAATTTCATCGTTATGGCTCGAATATCCGCTGCTATTCTTCGTCGGTCTTTTCGTAAATACTTGGCTTTTCGATTTGGGCTTTCGAATAGCGGGCATCGCGGGTGGTTTTCTCACTTCCGCTATTGAATTCTCTGACGAGGAGCTAGTGTCTTCGGTGCTCGCTTCTAATGAAAAACCCACAGTATAAACACAGTTAAAAATATCGTATTTTAAAATATACCTCTACTCATACGATGTCTAAATGAAACGAGTTCTTGACTAGCTGATTGGTTTCGTCTTAGCTCGACGTTATCAGAGTCACTACCGTGAGTGTCGTACTCTGAAATAGGTAGGTGAAGTGTTAGAATCCGCTTTACTTCAGAGTCAGTGCTACCTAAGTTATCTGATTCTGAAACAGGCCCATCGTTAATGTTTATTCTTTAATTCTAATCAAAACAGTGCATTATGTTATAATTTTTAAAATTCATTAACAATAATTAAGTGCTACTGTAAATTTCAAAACGGTTTCTAAAATCAAGTGCACTTTGAAAATGTCACCATACCTTGACTTTCGGAATGAGGGTCTCTAAGTTTCCTCCCTTTTTGACGGACTTTAGTGTATTCTGGCTCCTTTCTCTGAGAAAAAAAAATGTTTTTTTTACACACATTGATAAAGGTAATTTAATTTCAATAACAGAGTATTTCAAATACTATGTTTCGGCATTTAATACAAAATTTGTAATTGTACAAAAATTTTTTTTAATCAATTTTTTTTTTAACACGATTACTTATTACTCTGTATAAAATGAAATCGAATGTAGATATAAATATTAAAATAAAATGTACATGAATATATTAAGTACAAAGTAATTATATTGAATTTCTAGTTTATATTATCACATTTATATAACATCATCATGATACACATAAGACAATTAAAAAATAATTGTAGACCACAAATTAATTTTATAGTATTTGAAATACTTTTTTAAAATACCTACACGAGTGTTATAAAAAATGCATTTATAAAACTATACTAATGTTTTTAATACTATTTTTTATTTTTTTTTAATAGCCGAGTAGGAGTTAAATATATTTTTTATTGTGTTTCTATCAACATCACTAATATATATATATATATATAATATTTTATACTTGGACAAAATTGTACGCCTCGGAGGTAGACGGTTTCGGTTGATGATACACAAATGATCCTCTAACCGAGTGATAAGGACCACTGTAAATATTACCGCTGAACGTGCTTTCGCCTTGCGGTTGTTTGGCAAGTTCGAATGTCGCATACGGACAGATTTCGTCCATATATTCTTCACGATAAATAATAAAAAAAAAAAATGATTACGCACAAATTGCTGACATTTTCGAAAAAATAGCTACAAAGCAGGCTAACCTGTCGAATCGGTCTTGAACGTTACGGAATCGCAACTCAAAGTTTGCTGCGATTGGCCTCTGACCGAGTATCGCTGATCGCGGGTCCTTTGGCTTTGATCTCTAAAGGATTCGTCGTCCGAGCGTTCTGAAAAAACGAACCGTATTTATCAAAAAAAAAAAAAAAACCGGACCCGTCGTCGCGCAGATAGGTCACGCGCGTAAAAAAAAGAAAACACTCACTCATGACTTTATAATAATACGTGAACGCTGCGATCGACGACACGACAATCAGAGCTATAATCAAAGAAATGGCCGTCGTGATGGACGTGAATACCGACGTTTCTTCGGGTTTCGTTTCGGTGTACAAATCAAACGGTATCACGGTAGCTGAAAACAAACGCACAGGATATATTTTAGTATACACGCGTATCGATCCGTTTCGAATAACATAACAACGTTGTGGGATGCGATATCGTTACCTCCGTCGATCGTGAGCGTGGTAAAGTTGTAGAGCGCGTTGGACGACCCGATATTGTTGTGAGCGGTGACTTTCAATTGATATTTGGTCGCCGGCTCGAGGTTCCCGACGGTATACATGCGCTCGGTGGGCACTACGGTTTTGCCGTTGCTCAAAATCCATTCGTTCGATTTCGCCTGTTTCCATTCGATCGTGTAATATAGTATATCGCATCCGCCGCTGCCCCACAGGTCGAACCAGGCGCTCGCCGCCGTGCTGTTGTACGTTATCGCTTCGGACGGCGATTCGGGCGGCGCGGGCGCTGTGAAACGGGGGGTTTTTTTTTTTAAAATTTACTCGCGGCAATTCGTACGCATAAACGAAATCATAATAGGCATTACGAATAATGGCAATCGAACTAGTCGCGCCGGTACCTGAGCCTTTTGTGAACGATGTCAGGATGTCACACGGCAGACCCGTTCCGATTTTGTTATAGGCGGTTATGTACAACTGATACCTCGTGCCGCAGAGTAATTTCTGTAGCACGTGGAAATGAGTCTTGGAATCGATGTGGATTTCTTCCCAGTCTCCGTGTTCGCGTTTGTAATTGATCGTATAACCTGCGTTTCGGTAGTAGTTGGTTTATAGAAAAGAAAAAGAAACAAAAAAAATTAAAAAAAAAAAACCCGGTCGATATTATACATATTATATTTTTTTTAATCGATCTGGCTTATAAACTCACCCAATATAGGAGTGTCTGGTTCGGCCGTATCCGTCCATTTCAGTTGTAAACTATCGGTCTCTTCTAAATGCACCGTCAACTTCGGAGGCGACGGCGGCACTGTTTTACAATGCACAAAAAACGATTAGATCAACGATAGTAGACAGCGGGGAAAACGGCTTCTGTTTTACCTCTGACATAAACGGCGTACGTTATTTCGTCTTTTCCATGGGTGTTCTCGACGGCACACGTGTAATTGCCTCGGTCCGAATGTTGTATATCGTGTATGGCCAACGATGCGTCTTTATTTATCTAAATATATGAGTACATTAAGATTAATATCGCGATAATTCGTGTAACAAAGCGCGCGCGCGCGCGTCGTGAGACCTGATATCTTCCACTCGAGATGATTGATCGTCCGCCTTTTGTCCAAATCGGCTGAGGATAGGGTATGCCCACGCGTTTACAGCTGAGCGTCACGTTTTTCTTCCATCGCATGATCAAAACTTGACTGAACGACACGATCTGTGCGGAGATTTTAATCGTAGGGAGCACGGTTATTATTCTGGTACTCTCGCCTTCGCCAACTTTGGTCAGGGCTTTTACCCAAAACTGGTACTTGGCGCTGTCTATGATTCGGGAAGCTTCGAAAACCTCGACGGACGGGCTGAGTATTTTCTTAATCGGTTTCGACTTGAAAACCACACGCATGGTTATATTAAGTACTATCGTTTAGATAAATATTAGTTGTAAGAAAATATCACTCACGTCTTTGTGACCACTCAAAATTGATATGTATAAAATGTATCCGGTCAACCTCCCGTTTGGCCTGAGCGGAGGGAGCCAAGATACAATTATAGTTTTCATAGAGCTTATCACCGCTTTGATGTCTGCCGGCACCGAGGGAGCTGAAAAGAAAAGAAAACGATTAGTTTTAGCGAATAGAAAAAAAAAATATGTTAAAATTGTATTACTATCTTCGTCGGTCTTGCAGTAAACAGGATCACTTTGAACGCCGTCTCCTTTGCTCGTAAATGCTAATACTGATATGCTATAATTGGTGTATTTCAATAAAGCTTGAATCGTCGTGTACTGTATGGAAGTAATTTTCGTTTCGAATTCGTTTTTTTCTAAAAATAAAATAAAAATGAAATATTACCGCACAACCTGTAAATTATATCTAGGTATACTGGACCGACAATTATTAATCATTTCAAATGCACTCACCATACCAGTCTTCGGCCGGCTGATATGATATTTTGAAACCCTGTATTTTACCGTTACGACCCGTCGACGGCGGTAAATCCCACGATACGTGAATGCTCTGTGACGTCAACGATCTACACATCGGCTTGTCCGGTGGCATTGTTGGTACTAGTCGACGATAAACAACGAGAATAAACTCCGCGCGCGATATTATTGCATTAACATTTATCTAGCATTGACACTTACTTCCTTCGTCGGTTTGCACTGAAATAGGCTTAGAAAAAGGTCCCGATCCTTTGCTGTTAAACGCCTGGACCACAATCGAGTACGTCGTGTACGGGTTCAGACCGTCAATAACTACGTCTTCGCCGTACTGAGAATTTATGTTTATAGTTTTCATAACGTAACGGCTATGCGCTGCCGTCGATAACTCAATGTTCTGCACGTCGTCGATTGGCAGGTACCCGACGTGATAGCCGACCAAAATCCCGTTACAAGCTTCTGACGGAGGCGGTTCCCACATTATTAAAAGTTCCGTTTTGCTTTTAGCCTCGGCCCGGACGTTTTGAGGTGCCATGCTGGGAACTAGAGTCAACGATTTCATCATTAATAAAAATATGTAATTATCTATGTTTTACACCGGGCATGTTTAACACGCGGCTTGCGGCTCATTTTCGTACGGCCCCCGACTAACAATGTCAATGGAATATTGATGGTAAAAAAAAAAATTATACAATTTTTATTTCGTATCACAAATATATTAGGCTCTAATATTTTTATGTGCATGATAAATTATTCAATACATTCGGCCCAGTTAAAACTGTGTTTTTTGACATGCCCGTTTTATACCTATGTAATTCCACAAACAAAACATAGCTTTGATGTGATCTTTGATAATATATTACTCGTAAATTGACATAATACAAATGCGACTAGTAATGTCAATACACATCACATGAATTAATTAATTTAATATCACTACGTAATAAATCCGATCGATCGGATTGGAATATACAATAAAATATCTTTCTTCCTCGAATATTATTTTCTTCTTTTTCCCCCCATCAACTCGCGTGTTAAAACTATTGCACCTAAACTATTCCACATTCGTTTACCTTGTGATTTATACATATATATATGTTTATAAACGAGACGTTACGTTTAGTCAACTCGAACCATTAAAAATATTAAATGCTTAATATATTTAAACAAAAGCTCTGCCCTTAAAAAAATGTTATCAACTTTTATTTTCAAAACTACATTTTTTTTTATACATTTTTCAAGATGTATATGTTTGAGAAAATCAACGGTTTAAATTAAATCTTCTTATTGTTTAATACTTTTCATCAATTAAAAAAGTACTTGATCGAGTCTTTAAATTGGGTTACAACGTAGGCACTTCAATTTAATGTCTTAAGAAAGCAGTTTTTAATACACTTCGAGTAAACTGGTATTTTTAAATAATTAATATTGGAAATATTATACCAATTATTATTAATTAATAATAATAATTGCATTATGTTCTTTTATTGTTTTATAATTATATATTTACTATGATTACATTATTGAAGATACTACTTACAAGATGTTAGTATAGAATCTATACAATAGATGAATAAAAAAAAGTAAATACTATACTATACTATTTTTTTTTATAGTAGTGACATTTTTAAATTCTATAATATCATTAAATACTCTCTTTTTGGTATTTTACAAAACCACATATTGTGTGAACCAAACGATATAAAGAAATTATTACTACGACTTTAAGTGGGTAATTTTTTTTTGATAGTACGCACAAGTCAAAACATAAGTAAACACGTTTTAGATAAATAAGCAAGATATTATATATTTTACGTGCGTAATATATATCAAAAGTTAAAATTTTAACAATAACTCTTAGAAGAATGTGTAAAATAAAACGCACAGAATTGTTCGAAAAGTCTTAACTAAACTTTAATTTAATATTCATATGTGAACACATATTATATAGTTATATGGGCACATAACTTTTGAACTGAATAAGTTTCAAACTTAGGGAAGAACGACTTCAAAAGTCTAAAACAGTTCCCTATCATAAAATGTTCAAAAGTGTATATGATTGTAGTTTCGCCAAGGCTTTGTAAACAACTATGCATAATAAATGAAATAGGTATATAAAAATAGAGTCAGTTGTATATGTATAGTATACCCAGTACGAATACTAATGTTTATCAACAAGCAATGAGTTTCAAGTTTTAAACCATTGTAATCCAATCTCTTATATTTTAAGCGATGCAAATAAATTCCTGTTAAAATACGCGGAACAAATGTACTTACATAGAGTCAAAATTTACTATGAAAAAATGATAGTACCGGGAAAATTGTAATAATGATTAGATACTTTACATCAAACACCAATCTCTTTCAGACAAAAGGACAGACAGTTATTAACAGATAGCAACTCAAATACAATTTCAGTTAGATGACACGAATATACGAAAACTAATATAGTTCCCAACTCAACAATACCCTATTTTCACCTTAAGACTAAAATAGATACTTATCATCGTATAAAATAACAAAGGAGTCACTGGTTTATGAAATCTCGAGTAAATTAATGGATACAACAAGTATAAATTATATTTTGCCATTCAGTTATACGTAGAAGGGTCTAAAGTAATTAATGATTCAGAACTATTAATACCTATATAATAATATGATGGCGATCAGTTGTAAACGGCCTAACAAAGTTCAAACAAAACTGAATAATTTCAATAAAAACTACAGGACGAATAGTAAAAAATGCATCGCTGAAAGTAATGTTCTATAGTGATACTATCGTTTGCAAAAAGATATTTCGTGAACATCTTAAGTTGTTGATAACTCTTACAGAATTAATGCATAATATGAACCTGAGAGTGAATTATCGATCGAGATTACCAGAAAAGCATATCTTATAAAACCATTTTGACTATGCGACGGTAGTGTTATTAAATCATCATCAGTGACATATGTTTGAATTAAAGATTATATTATATTTTACACAAGGCCGTACAATTTTTGCAAATCGTTTGAGATAATACGATAGCAATTAACAAACTACACGAAAATATAAAACTATGTATTACAAACCATGTGCATATGTTACCAATGGTTGGTAACCAAAGTAACAGTGTACAATTCGTGTTAGGAATCGATAACAAAACTTTTAAAGCCAATTATAATAAATAATTGAATTGTAAATTAATTAATAATGTTTACTTGATTTTTTTCTTTCTTTTTGAGTTATTTATTAATTAAAACATTATATTTACTCAAAGTGAAATAGAAAAAGTTTTATTCATAAATTATAAATTATGACAGATCAGATACCGACCGTTTATGTTCGACCACATAAATATTATGAAAATATGTATACGTATATGTGGGTAATATGGCTACCTTAAAATAAACGAGAGATATAATTTTAGTTTTCCAATTATTTTTTAATTGGATTTTAATCATTTATAATATATAATACCTACTCGGTTTTTTTTAAACTCGGTTTTCAATCATATTTAGTAATTAATGTTTCAAAACTACTTAATAGGCACAATGCGGTGGGTTTCGAGTTAAATATGGACGAGAACTTTCGTGAAAAATATATCCATAAGCGTTTATACAAAATCATATACCTAATTGACGCCCGAGTCTTAATAAATCGAATGTCAATATTACGAAAGAACCGCAAAAGAAAAATCCACTCGCGCGCGGTTTACGTATACCGAGCACATATTATATTGTATCGCGATGGAAAAATTGAATAACTTAAAATCCTGAATAGACGCCGTCGATTGTCGGGGTATCACGTGAGCTAAACGACATTTTATTGCTGATATTGAAATCGCGGAAACAGCAAAGCACACGCAAAGTTGGTAAGCGTCCAGTTCAATGATACCTACTACAAAACAGGGGTGGGGGGAGGCCGACAAAATGGGTCTAGCAATAAACAGCGGCGTCGGTAAATTCGACGTGGGTATGAGCCAAAAAACCGAAAAAAAAACAACAACAAAATTCATTCGTTAAATAATTTTAAAATAAACGAATAAATCTCAACGCGCGACGACGACGTAAATAAAATCGATAGGAGTGAATGTTGAACGTGAAATTTCGCAGAGTTGTCAAAATATTTAACACATTTTCATGGACTTTTTTTATTTATTTTTTTGCGCGCGACGAAATCCACGAGTATGACGCACGAGAACCATCCCCGTTGGCCGCCCTCGCTAATTAGTAATTAAAACTTAATAATGAACTCACTCTCTTCTTGAGTAATGGCCTGTGTTTCGTCACTGGGCTCACTTAATCCTATAGCGTTTTCCGCTATGACCCGGATATGATACGACGTCGCGGGCGTTAATCCCTCGATGATTGTGACGGTTTGAGTGCCGGCAACTATAACTTTGGCCGGATCCGCTATCCACAGAGCTGGCGAAACAACGGTTATTATCATATTAATTTATTTTTTATTTTAAACATCGCAAAGTTTCCGTCGACGTGCCACTCACACGCCACTAATTTGTATTGGACCACGTAGTTTAATATCGGGCTGTTGCCGTCGTACGGTTGATTCCACGATATTTCCATGGACCGGCTCTGTTGGTTCACGACTCGTATGTCTTTCGGACTTTCCGGCACCTCTGTTTAAACGCGTTCAAAAACCAACGTGATGAGCACACGACATTTATTCGCTACCAACAAACTATTTATAGTTTTGCATAATATTAGCATACCTTGCACTATGAGTTCGATTGAATATTCATCCTGTCCGTAGTAATTGCTCCCCGAACATTTGAAAAACCCCGAATCGTGTCTGTACACGGGAGATATTCCCAACTCGGACATTATCCCGCTGTCTTTGGATTGTTCTCTAATGGTGAATCTGAAACAGGTCCAATGTACGTAAATCAACGAGACAACAAAACAAAAACCTTCTTTTTTCCCCTCTAAAATTAAGGATAAAAAATCTACATCTATATTGCCTGCATATTTAATGAGTCGGGTCTTAAAGCTCTCGAGGTTAATCAATATTTATTTTTTTCAATTTCGACTTAAAATAATACGATAATTTAAGAAAATGTAAAATGTAAAAACAAATTAAATGTTTAACTTTTAATCTTCTAGATGATATTTCGAATTTTGAGTTACAGAAAACTCGAGCTATGTTTTCGTTAGTATTATATGAATCTGAATGAATTATTAAGCCTATTAATAATAAAAAAAAAAAATTTCTCAATAGTCCAAGCTAGTATACATTTAAAATAAATTCGATTAAAATGCCTAATAATTTTCATTATTATCACGGTTAGGATTATCATTTAGGCAAATTATTAACAAATAACATTTTCGATGTCTTCGAAGTCATGTAATACCTATAAAATAAATAATTTGAAACTTACAAAAGTATTTGAAGAAATTTATAATTTTCTAGATTTTTGCAATATGTAATGAAATTTATTTTGAATTCGATTTGACAGTGAAATAATTACGAAAATCTCCAAATTCAACTTTTTCTAATCAAAATGTTTTATATGTAAATATGTGAACATATTTCGTAACTATTAATGACATTAAACATTATTCTATTAAAAACATTTTATAATAAAATTGGGTAGATAGACAATTTCACCTTCGAGAACTATTTGTATTAGTATATATTATATTTTGTTTGATTATTTCTGAGCATCTGAACAAATCTATCATTTTAATTAAAATAGTTAAAATAGTCGAGTTGTATTCACTGAAAAACGATTTTATTCGATAGACCAATTTACCAATACATAATAAATATGATACATTTATATTCAAACGGTAAAACATTGAAATGTAAACATGTTTTGTCGAACAATTCAACAATAATCTATTATCAACATTACGGTACTATAATTATTAAAATCAGTGTTTGTTACCTCCGATCTACGTCCTTCAATATCGGTAAGTTACTCGGACCTTTCCAAGCGATTTTCAACGGTTTATCTCCAACAGCGATACACTGTATGTGCGCGTCGTTATTGAGTTTAACCTGAATTTGTTTGGTTTTTTGTATAAACTTCACCGGAGCTATGGACGGAAAACATTTAGAAATATTATAACGTCACCGCGATCGAGAAAATTCATATAAATATATATATTATGTATACTCGTGTATAAACTCACCATTTATTTTCAACTGTATAACTTTGCTCAAACCAGGATTAATGCCGTTTTTCGCTTCGCACATATACTTTCCTTCATTAGCCTTACTAGTGCGAAGAAACTCCAACGTTCCGTTTCTAAAGAAATTCACATTGGGTTCGTATAAAAAGTCCTTATATTCACCAATAGAATCGCCTGGATCAAAGAAGCACACAAGTTTATTATTATTTTCATTGATATTAAAATGTCATACAATATTTAACTACACATTTTATTTTTAGTGTTGCTTATGAAATGTACCTATATGTTTTTAATTTATAGTAACATGATTTTCATTGCCCATACAATTACTTGTATTATATAAAACTCGGTTAATTTTAAAATTTATCTCATAACAATAATATTGAACATATTAATTTTCACACTAATCAATAGGAACCCAAAATATCTAAAGATATTCACGTCAAAAAAAAAAAAAAACAAAATGCTAATAAAAAAAAATCAATGATTTAAAAACATAAAATTGCCTTTAAAATGTTTAAAATTACTCGAGTTGTTATTACATTTTTTTTTAATAAATAATTACAATAAACAAATATAACAAAAATAAAAAATAAGTTATTACGATAAAACTTTTAAATAAGTACGCATAATGTATTGAATATATATTATATTCTTACGAAGCTTTATGAACTTTCAATATTTGACTTGGAAAAAAATATAAGAGGGACGCAAACATAATATATTCAAAATTAGCGTCCCTCTAGCCTAAATCTCTTATCAACTTAAGGGCTATATGCCCCAAACAAACATTATTTTTATTGAACGAAACAAATTTTAATTAAAATGTACAAGTTGTCAATATAATATTTATATTAAAATAAGTCTGTTAATACTTATAATATTAATATGTTAATAAATTAATATATATTATACATTAATATTATATACGATTATTTTAGGATCATTATTCTACATCATCAAACTATTCACTTCATTTAACTCGATGTACTACGAGTTTTAAACAAATTACTTTATCTGTCTGAATTATATTATTATTTTCGTTCTTATAATACAATCTAAAAAACAGATTTTAATTTTAAAATGTTTTCAATCATTATCATTATCTTGTTGTCATGTATGATGTATAGGTATGTAAAAAAAGTCATGATTTTATCGTTTTTAGCAACCCGCTTAGGGAAAACTATAAGAGATACGCTAAATTATTTCAAAAAAAGGAAAGTTTAGGTTAGGTATTAGTATATTATGGCAGTAATACAGTAATATAAGCTTTTATTCGATTTGTTTGGTTAAATTTGGAAATATTTTAAATAATTCATGTAATATAAATTATTTACTTTTTGATAATTTAAATCATTAAATATAAAACACCAAGATAAATGTATAAACTCAATTACTAAATACATAAGTGATGTCGATACTACAAGCTACTACAAGTCTTTCAATCTAATTTCAATAATTATCTAATTCGCAATATTTTATAGCGTACCATGATGACTGAAACAAAACTACTACGTTGAAATAATTAAAATTACCAAATGATTTCCTCCAAACTACTGTCGGTGTAGGGTATCCTTCTGCTTGACAATGTAACATGCATGGATAACCCATGATCACGTTGGTGTCTTCCGGTTCAACGGTCCATTTCGGAGGAACTAAAACCCGTTAAATGTCACGTATTGAAAATAAATTAAATGACGACGATTAAATGTATAACTCTAACCATCCACCGTTAACGGTACGGTGTAATTCTCTTCTCCTGCCGCGTTCGTTGCGATACACGTATAGTTCCCAGCATGTTCGGCCGTTATCCGCTCGATAACCAACGCCGAAGAGTATTCGTCGTGATTTCTCGTCGTCGTTCCTTCTCCTAGACCGTGATTTACGCCGTCGTTATCCTTCGTCCAAGTAAACATCACGGGAAGGTCTCCTTCCACGATCT
Organism: Drepanosiphum platanoidis; assembly: GCA_948098885.1. Lineage (NCBI taxonomy): Eukaryota > Metazoa > Arthropoda > Insecta > Hemiptera > Aphididae > Drepanosiphum > Drepanosiphum platanoidis. Next base: position 10,592,395 of record OX402528.1, read on the forward strand.
GACACGAAATCGCCGCGCGCATGCCTTCGGCCAAGAGGTTCGTCATGGGAGGAATGGGCAAAATTTTGGGCCGAACTGAAAACGAATCATTATAAAATCGGCATGGTCAAAATTTACCTATGACACTATTAACACTCAAATGTTTACTTAAAACTTGAATTTCTACGTCCCTCCTAGACGAATGGCCGTGGTGGTTTTTTGCCTGGCACGTATAAGTACCGGCATCTGTCTGCCGTTGTACTTGTTCGATCGTGAGAGTTCCATTACCGTACACTTTCTGACGTAGATTTACCGGCAACGCTGATCCGTCTGCATAAACGTTTCAATTAAAATATAAATTAACATTTCAAAAGGAAATACTTTACCTCGCTCCCACGTAATAGACTCAATCGGATAACCAGCGACTGGGCATTTAACGACAAGTTGCTTTCCGGCCACTACGTGGACGCTCGGCATTTCTCTGACGAACGGTACACCGTAAACATTAATTCTAGAAGAATGCGAAACTTTGGCGATCTCGTTCTGTGCGGTGCACGTGTACTCTCCGCCGTCTTCGACTTTTAGCGACGTGATGTTCGCGTGGGCGATGACGTCATCGTGAGCCGTCACATACTGACCCACTAGGATTCTATTCGATTCGGGTATGGGAAATCCGTCTAAGCTCCATGTGAATTGTGGCAGAGGATTTCCCGACGCTACACATTTCAAAGATAAAGACGGACCCGGTTGTAGAGTTTGCTCGGTGAACCAATACACGAGTTCGGGCCCAATGTCTATAATATCATATTATTATATACATTAATAAATTTTTATTTCATTTTATTTCATACGGTTTTAGTGTATACCTCCAAGAAGTAATTGTGTGTTGTCATGAGCCATATCCCAATCATTAGTTCCAAAGCATTGATACATTCCTTGATCGTCTTTACTCAACGGCGATAACATCAACTGTTTTTTGTTCAACGATGTCGTCACACGTATCCTACCGTTTAGTTGCATCAGAGGCTGTCCGTTTTTATACCACATAATTCTATTGATCGGATGACCAGCGACTGTACAAACAAATTGGGCTGACTTTGTAGAATCCAGAAGTGAAGAGCCGACAACTTTTTGTGGGAGTATACTAACCGATAGGGGCTCTGAAAAAAAATTAATTACAATACACGATTTAAAAAATATTATATCCATAAAAATGCGTTTCATTTACCGGTGACTAAAACGCTATGATGAACTGTTTCTTCGCCTACACTATTGTTTGCAATACACACGTATTTTCCATCGTCATCTAGGTGTATTTTTTCGATTTTAAGCAGTCCATCGATTGGCACCGATAAACGTGGATCGTGCGCCAAGGCTTTGAGTACGTCACCGTTTTCCTTATACCATCTATAAGTTGGTACTGGAAATCCTTGGGACAAACAAGATAGTGTAAGATCTTCTCCCACTTTAATGTGTTTCCTGCTATCGGTTTCCACGACGACTCTTGGTCGTTGACTTCCGGTGGGTTCTAAAATTATTTTATTGGGTATCAAAAAAAAAAAAAAAAACTCCGAAAATAAATTAAATTACCATTCACAGTGATATGTCCGGGAAAAGAGCTCGTTTTGATTTCTCCGGTCAACTTATGTACGGTTCTACAAGTATAGCTTTTATATCCATCACTGGAGTCAACGTTACTTATATATAGATCGCCATTTCCAAGTACCAGATACTTTCCACCAGAATCTATATTCGGATAAAAGTGAATAATGTCGTCCTGAGTCCACGATGTAACCATTACGTAGCTAGAAGCATGCGCAGAAACATGACATCGTAGCAGCGCAGTATTGCCAGTAGTGACATACTCGGCATAAACTTGAACATCATAGTTTTGATTCATAACTAAAAACACAATAATTAATTTTAAGCATAAAACTTACTATAGTGAAATGTGTTTCTTTTTTTTTTTGAACATTGTAATTAATAATAATATAATAATAATTGATTTCTTAAATTATAATATTTTTTAACCGTACCGGCATTAACATGAACGGCTCCGCTAATAATTTGACCAACTGCATTACTAGCTTTGCATCTGTATTGTGCGCTGTGTACATCGTGCATGTAAGAACTTGGACCAAAACTAAGAAATATCAAGCTTCCATTTTGATGTACCACTCTGAGTTTTGGTATGGTCATTACCCTCGTGCCATCCTCTAACAATATCACAAAATGTTATTGCGTTAACAAAGAAAAATGAAATCAATTCGTCACGTTCGTAGCACACACCTAGATACCATTGTATTTGTGGCATAGGATTTCCAAACGCAGTACAGTCGATTTTAGTACCGGTATCGTTGGAAAACTGGACGTTGAACGGGGGTATCAGACGAAATGTAGGCCCTATTAGCTCGTTGTTTGCCCGACACACTGAAAAACAAATCAAGTCAACAGCGAAAAGCAAAGCGTATTATCAAAACGATGTAATATTAAAAGTGCGAGCCGCCGAATCGTCCGACGAAACTCTGTTGAAATACCGAGAAAACCGACTAGAGATTCGACGGTACTTTCTTTAATAATCGGTCGAGCGATAATGGTGGACCGAAATAGCTTATACATATTATATATATATATGTGTGGAAAAAGGATGTTCAGACATCGCTGACGTCCCAGGGAAATTGACTGCGGGTAATTTCCTGTCGACATAACTACAACCATGGAAATCCGACCGCAGAATATTGATTAATGTTCAAAGCAATTAACGTTTAGACTAGTCTAGTTATCCCGTCTCATTAGTATGGAAATAATCATTTCTGCGGATTATATTGTGACAGACAACTTACATGATAAAAGGATGGCGAGTATACAGAAACTGACACGTAGGCACACAGTCTTCATTATCAATCCATTCTGAAATGTAAACAGTGTTATAAGTGCGTAGTAATTGAAAATCAAATTTCCGCATGGCAAACCACGCAAGAGTTAAACAATACACAGATTACACACATAAGCGCGCGCATGTAAATAAGGGAAGAATCAAAGTTCATATTTTTAGCAGTTCAATTTGTACTCGTTTACAACGACACAACAGTTCCCATTGTTAAAATCGAATTTAAAACACACGCCCGACAAATGGTTTAGAGTTTTTAATATTTTTATGCTGTTTTGTTTTGAGCATTATTTGTACGTATACGTGACGGACACGAACTGGGTACGACAGAAATATATAAAAAAAAAACGCGACGGAAAAATTAAAGAAATCTGTAAATTGGCGAGTTTATTTTACAACAACTGTTACTGTATTATAGGTGTGTGTATATAAGGTAGTGTGGGTACATTTATTCATATTTACTAACCCTTCGTCCCTACACATTACCGCTGGGAATATTTCAATTACGTAATTACATTATAACTGCTGTAAAATATTTGCTGTTTTAAATGCATATAGGTGGTAACCGTAAATTACGCGCAGTACATAATATAATTAAATAACACGAGGTACGTTCGAAAGCACATAATACGCTATTTATCAGATATGAATGTTTTGAAACTAAAAATCTCATAAATTACTATTAACCCGAATAATGGTGTCACGCATAGGCACGCGGCGTGCGACAGATCCAATTGAAACTTTTAACTTTCCGCCTGTTAATTAGAATGTAATTAATTTTTCCCCGTATAATATATATATATATATATATATATATATATGTATATGTACTTGTATGTAATAAGCCGTAAAGTTTCGATTCGTTCGTTTTTAATAATTATTTTCTTTCTTTTTTTTTTCCACGCGCTTTCCGGATTTTTTTTTCTCCGATTCGTATGAAACGCTTATGCAATTAATACTAAACTTTAAATAGAAATTAGATGCCGCGTTTGCCGTTTTCTGAGTATTATATAAACTAAAATGTTTAAAACCTATAATGAATAATAATTCTATTAGCGTTGCAACGTTGGTATAGTGTTCGCAGTGAAAGAAAAACGTAATTATCATAATATTTGTTAGTTTACAATTAAGTCGTAAATTTAACTTTTTGTACGCGACGTTTATATATATATATATAGGTACATGTTATATGTTTAACATATAAATATTGCCTACTCCGTTCCATTTGCATAATATTTTTAATTATTTTGAGATCGCTATCGTACAAATATTATCATACGAATAATAATTTAATTCGACGGAAACTCAATCGAGATTATTCTCTGTATTCCTTTTTTAAAAATTTGTTTCGGCACCACATGGTGTAAACAATTATTTATTAATACTCGCATAGGTGTACGCGACTAAAATTGTTTTAATATGTGTGTAAAAATGCATAACGTATTTTATTAAATTATATAGAATACCAATATTAAATTTTATTCGCGTGCGACGTTTTGATTATAGCCAGTAGAATGAAACAATAATTGTAAAAGCTCGATTTGATATACTCGATCATAACTGTTAATCTTAGTCGATTACTCGTTAGATTATCAACACACGGTTTTAACGTAAAAATAATATTGTTGTGCCATCATAAATAACACTTACTTTGTGCGTTAATATCTGTTGGAAAAAAAAAAAATTCTGTTTTGTTATTTCTTGGCAACGAGATAACCGTGTTATATTGTTGCGTTAACTGAACAAATATTATTACATCACCCAGAGGTTATATGGGAAATTCAAATTTAACATTAATAGGGGCTTTAAATATTTTACGCAATATTAATTTTGTAACACAAAAAACTTGTCAAGTGAGATAATTCGATTATAAAAATGTCTTTTTATCCGATCGTCAGATAATATCGAGCTAAATTAATTATTTAAACGACAAAGTATGATTTAGTAGAAATGGACTTGTACGATTAAAATTTCAATTTTGAGATAATTCGAGTTTAAGCTTTTGTGAATCATTCGAAATGTTTATTGGAGTTTTTTTTTTTTTTTTTTTTGATAAATCGTGCAATTATTAAGTCTAACCAATAGTTTCACTGAAAGTTAGGTATTATTAAAAACGTTTTTATGTGTCATACCTATTACACTCGACTTGTAAATTATTATCATCTCGTCGGTAAGAGTTTCTATAAAGTATAATTTTTTTCAGAACGTGTCGATAATAAAATATTTTGCGAAAACACTTTTCAGTCCGTTTCTATAATTGAATTATTTTTCTCTTTTGACGTTTCCGACCATACAAGTGCGTCTGATTACATTTTTTTTTTTTTTTTTTGCTAATTTGTACGATTTGATTACAATTTTCCAGACTTTCCGTTCGGCCATTGGATGTTGGTGAAAACAACAAATTTATTTGTCGCGCTCGCAGCACGCAAGCGCCCAGACTACTGAACATAATGTTACATTATCGACCGATGTCTATACGCGTCGATGATAAAACAACGGATATATCGGCCACAACAGATGGAGTGGATGAGAATATATTATGTGTTACATAAAATAATAAATTAGAACGCATTCACTCGATGCACGAAACCATTAAAAATCGAACGCGCGTATAAAAGTTGTTCAGGCACGTCTATAATACTATTAAGTCCAATTAGGCTTTGAACAACGACAATTCGAAAGTGGAACCTTTTGTTAATTCGCCTAGTCGTAATTCATACCGGCTGTTTAATACTCCTGTCGAGCATCGTTATACTTGAGGCTGGCGTGCTAATTTATATTTAACGGCCGACTAGACAAGCGTCAACCTTAGTTCAACCGAAACGTTTATCATGACGGACAGTTTTTAAAACACACTGCCGTCTACACGTTGATTTCTAATTACATTAGAAAAATTACTTTTTAATCAAATTCGTTTCACTTGTTATTATTTATTCTTTTCTTTTTCTTTTTTTTCACCTAGAAATGTTTTCTATTGGACTTGCTATTATTTTTTGTATTTTAAATTCCCGATTTCATAATTGAATAATACATGAAATCGAACCCAGCAAGGTACTTTGATATCATGAATGTATTGATAGATACCGATTTTTGTAACTTTTAATCGACAAATAACTATTTAATAATAATAGCTGACAGAGAGTAATGAAAGATGGTTCATTTTTTAATTCAATTTTAATAGAATCGTGTGGTACGTACATCGTATATGTGAACATGTCTGATGATTGAACAGTAATATTCCTACACAAAAATTCGTTTCACCTCAACTGATTCTTGGTAATATATTTGCTTTTTTTTTCATCAACAAATTCTTTTTTTGTCTTTCTAGTTTTTCACGTTTAAAATACATTTTTTAGATTCAACATTTCCTTGCGATCCGAACTGTGATTCTTACCAATGGTGGTTATAAGGGGAAGGGGCTACGAGTGAATCTTCTCTTTGAAGTTTAAATCGCTTTATATAAATACTTACAACTTATAAAATGATGTAGTTATATTGAAAAGAAATATATTCGTACTGATCAAAACTTGTTGTTATTTACATATTACATATTGCCTAAATAAATATTTTAAACATGAAATACAAAGTGAAATACCTATGCGTAAACTCCTGGAATATGGAAGTATTTAAACAGAGGCGTTCAAACGAATTTCAATAGGTTAGGGATCGAGGAAAATTGTTTTAATATTAAAAACTGGCAAAAATTCGCATATTTTCCGAAATCGATTAGAGTAATAGTAAACTTGCAATATGGAAAATGGGTAGAGGGTAGAGGGCTTTTGATCCCCGTGATCCTTGCGTAAGCCCGCCCGTGGATTTGAAATTCTCCTCGTTCAAAACTTAAATATAACCGCCAGTGGTTATAACCACTAGGGTTATAATTCCTCGGAACACTTCTCGTTCGCTTCATAAAAATCGATCGTTCGATCGATATTCGATATATAACAGCTGTCGAGTGACTGAAAGGTAATTATACTCATTTTGTTTTTTAAACCTATTTTTCTTTTTCACATAAACACGATAAATAACCTGACCAATAGTTTAGTTCAAATCCGTAAAATATGAATAGGGTTTTTACACCACAACGATGAAAATGATAAAAACGAAGTGCTCTTAGAAAACAAGGATGAAAATCTACAGATTCGTAATAATATGACGGCATGGACGCAACGTCGTGGACGGCGGCGGGACCGGATTTAATAATCTGAAAAAAAAAATTGATTTCAGGACATATATTATGCTGAATGTAAATGATGGTCGAAATGAAATAGGATTGTTTGTCCCGACGGGCAAGGTTTCTTTATTTATAAAACACAAACGTACGGTCCACTGCACTGTTTTGAGCGGCGACCCCGGTGTACCTATATATATTTTAAATTATCGTTATTCCGCTGAATTTACTACACCAACGAAGTATATGAAATCGTTCGGGAAATTATACGCGTATTGAATATATTTTTCAATGAATAATACTAAATAATAGTAATAATAATATCATTAAGGAACTATACTATAGCGCATAATTGCATTATCTAATTAGTTTTACTCGCTGTCGGTAATCTGATTAAAAATATTTCACGAAATTCTATGACAAAATGAATTATCCGAAAACCGGAGTCCTTGGCATCTCGATGCGAAATAGCGCAAATAAACTTATAACACAGGGAAAAGTTTTCGATAATTCACAGGCAACGGCAGCATTTATTGTGAAGCTAATCAATCGCTAAAAGAACCTATAGCATATAATTATACTCCTTGGAAATGATTGTCAAAAAGTTTATCGAAACATTACTATTATTTGTAAACCGAAATACTAAATAAATGCTTAAAAAAAGTAGTCGAATTACTTATTACATTACAACTTATTTAAATCTATTAGACATCTGGTAACGAGTTATCACCACGAATACAAACCATATAAATATTTATATGAATGCGTTTCAAAAGAGAAAATTAAAAGAAAACCAAATTAATATTTATAATATCTATATAATACAATATGTTTAACCATAAAATATAATGATGCTCGAACCCTTAAAATAATATATACTTTATAAACAGTCACACGTTGTAGTCAATAATTTTATTTTCTAATTTGAAATTTCAATAAATATACTTAAGGACATTTTGAATATATTTGATACTTAGTATAATTTTATATTTAATAATTAAAAAGATTGATTATAGTAGGTGTGTTTTATTGGTAATAGGGTCCATGATTTAAACCTATATTTTGTGATTTTAAGCTTAGAGAAACTTGTTTGAAAACATGATTACATGTATTGGGTAACACCATAGAGTTTTACATCATTTTACAAAGTAATTTTTAATAACCTTTGGGCCATATACACCAACATTTTAAGTGCCCATGTTTAAGTTCTGTATAGGTTTTTTAAATTTTTCGAACATCTATGGTTTTTCTCATAATTATTAATTTTAGAAAACTTTTAAGACTTTTACTTTGCGAACTTAACAATATAACACAAGATTAATTATATACTTAAAAGAATTTAAAAAATTCTTATTGAAAATGCCTTTATGAGCATTCAAAGTCAAAAAAATGTTTCATCATTGTAAAGTTTCGCCAACAACAAATATTTTTCGGAGCAATGATTTATTAACGCTTTCGAATATTTGAAAATAATTAAGTGTACAATAATATACTGGCTGGCGTTAAAACGACCATAATTTTATTGAATACAGTTCTTACTTTTCAAAATTAAATTTTCAACTTTAATCTACTTTTGAATAATAATTTATCATAAATGTTTTATTTCGATTATTAATTTTACCATACTAAAAAAAAATAACGTTACCATAGATTATTGAACACATAATTTTGAATAAGTAAAGCGTTTTATGACGTTTTAAAAATATATTCTCAAGAAAAAATAAATACGTATATATTATATCATTGATTAAGTATACTTAATCAATGATTATATGAACGATTTGGAATTGTATGAAATACGAATCGACTATAAAGTAATATTACATTGAGTTATGTTTTAAATTGCGATTTATTCTACTAATAATTTAATTTTACTTTATACGAGTGAGTCATAATATTATATAATTATTATAATTGTGACTATAACTCATCGTGTATATTCATTAAAAATAGTAAAAATTTTCCTGCGATAGAATATTAGTGTAAATTTTAGATAGATTTAGTAATAATTGACGAAAAAAGTCAATCCAACGAAACAAAGTATTTGTTCTTCGTCACCAACAGGATGTTATGGACGAGCGTTCGGAATGGGTCGAACATACTTCAAATCTTGTGCAAGTCAACTGGACGAATGTGTCATAATTGTATTTATTCGCTTCAATTTGAAAGTAATTACAAATCACCGCATTCGTTAAACGATTTGAAACGGAGAACGAAGTGAATATTATAGTGCATACGTAGAGGATATTTTATCATGAATAATTGCGACCGAAACGTGTCGAGTAACAGATTTATTTGAACCGTGGATGAATAAATAGGACCTTTATATGCACATAACATATTAAATCTGAACGAAACTTATAAATTTTAAATGTTCATTCTACAACGTGACGAGTGTAAAAAATAATTACATTTTCATGATACGGGACTTGATATAATAATATATGACTATTTTTATTGGCATGTTAAAATGACAAAACAATTATTATTACATAAATTGTTTTTCATTTCGGTATTAAAATCCCAACAGTTATTGTAAATATCAGACAAGACTTGGCCGCCATGACAGTAATTGAAAATTAATAATAAGTATCCCATAAATTTTGTTCTGTCGTAATCATCAACGGTTATTTGTCAGGACATTCGAATTGTTTTATAAATATTCCGAACATAATTTTGAAATTCTCTCGAGTAAGCAAGTCAAGTCTCGAGACACTATAATGGACGTTTATCAAAATATAAAATGTACAGAAAAATGTAATTGTTTTTTTTTTTTTTTTACAAAAAATTGAACATTACTTATCATAATAACGGTATTTTGAACGCTTCAGAAAACTAACCAAAAACACATATTTAAATCTGCCCTTTGTATGACATTCTGTGTCGACAAGAAACCATGTATGTAGGAAATAGGAAAAAATTGTTACTGCGCGTTCATTTCTTTCATATCTATCTGTTCGAAATCTAAACAGTAATTTATACGAATCAATTGAATGTAAACCATAACATAGGGATATTAATATTGTTTTAAATTCATCAAAATAAATTACATTTTAATTGTATGAATAATGTTTCAATTCGTTCGTTAACAATAATTTAATTTGCTAACTACGTAACAAACGAAACCTTACAGGTTCGATATTCGAACCAATCAATTTGCAATTAATTGATTGAAACATAAAAAATGCCACTATTCGAGCTTCCTAAAATTATGTATCGGTATACTTCCAGTAAATTTATATTCTTTAAGACCGTTTGTATTGTGTGTTTTATATATTGGTGTATATACCACTATTGATTAACAATAAATCAATTTCCATTTCATTATATATTACAATGTATTTCTTCTGTAAAAAACGTGTTTTTTAAAAAAAAATAATTGTACGGATGATTAAATTTATTATCAAAACGAATATCAATAATATACACAAACCTCTAGAGTTTAACAAATTCTATTATCGATATATGCGTGGATACTGTCGATACTAAAGTTAATACAATATAATATATATATTATGTATAATAATTTACATTGCTTAGTATATTTTCACTTGAACTGATTTAAACAAATAGATTTAAATTTAAATTTAAAACGGTGGGTTCCACGGTACATGGTACATTTTAGTGTGCGAATTTAACGGTTAAGGTTAGCCGATCAAATGACACGACAAATTGAATTATTATCAATCACTCGACGCGAGACAAATTTGTCTCGCCTTTAATAACGTAAAATATTCATGGGCTTTTAAGGTTTGAAAAAGCAAAGTGCTAAATTATTCTCAATGTTTAATTTGGTTCGGTAGAAGTTGCCTTCCAAACTTTATTCGAATACAAAATCTTTACGTTCATATACGAATTATAATCGCTGCTCATAATATATTATAATAAAACTAATTTATACTCTTCTCGCAGGACGTAATGAGCTTACCTATTAGCTTTGTGTGGTAAAATATGTGAGTGATTGTATAGTGTAGTTAGTATACGGCGAGAACAGTAATAATTTATATTATAAGTACATATCAACGGTATATTCATCGACCGAAAAAGACAATGTTCTTTTCGCTCGTTGGTAGAACGGACACTGTCCACAGCGTATACGTAATACGTATAGCTAGTGCACTATCTACGACTGGTCTATAAATTGTAGATTAGGATATAAAATGTCTTGGGAGCTACCCATTTGGTGTTCAATGGAAATGAATTTGTTAAACTGACAAGAGCTAACTCCCGGAAAAGTATAAATGGTTACCGGTGGGAACTTCCTACTGGGACCAAAATGAGTATCTTACGGATTGCTTCCTGACCATAGTTTGTATTGTTGGTTACAGTTATAAATCAAGTTAAAAAAAAGAAGACATTTTCAAATACTAATAATATTCACGTTTTCCGTTTTTTCCTTTCACTTCGCTATAAAACTGAAATGCACTATTGTACTGAAAACCGAAAACAAATACATTAATGGTTTGAAAAGGTACATCGGTTTTGATATTTTATTGTTAGATTGTATGGGGGGGGGAGGATATGTTTAAATTGATTTATAAATATTTTAAAGCAATTAAATTCTTTGATTGTTATATAAATACTCTTCGTTGGTAAAATATTATCAAAAAATAAATAAATAAACAATACGATTGTTTAGCATAACAATACGATATGAGTACCTAGTTTGAAATGTATTCCAATTCCGTTGTTACTCCAAATGCTAAATATAATTTTTTAAATAGATTTACACTTTATTAGTTGAGAGTGTAAACCAAAGCAGACGCCGATTGTTAAAATAAAAAATATATGTTTTATTAATTTACATTATTTTGAAATTATTCATGTTTTTTTTCCAAACGTTTATGGAACATACATGCATAAACAAATTTAATAACATACTGGCGATGTGAAATTTCAATGTGAAGTCATTTAAATAATTCACATTTTCGGATTTAGATAAGTTAATCGTAAATAAATAAGTTGCCAAATACAATAATGAATAGTATGTAAAACATTTATTGGTAAATACAATTATAACGACAATGCGCTATTAATCATTCACGTCGTATACGTATTTAGAAAGTCAATCGAAATTTCACTTTATTCCTCCAGACGTCCCAGGGGGAAATAACACAAAGCCTGAGATTTTATATAAATCCACGTATTACAAGGAAACCGGCAGCCACGAGTTAAAATAACCGACTTTCAATAGAACCACGAAACTTAACAGTCGAGTACCAAATTATGTAATTATTATTATCTATACATAATGTATAAGTAGTCATATTATAATAGTCGGAATACTGCATCGAAAATCGACGTTATACCTATAGAGTACATATATATTCATTAGCGGCAGGTACTCTAAAATCAGAAAGTGTTTTAAACCTCGCAGTCGATTCCGACAAGTTAATTATGAAATACGTAGACGGCTTTTAAGCCTGGAGATAAATTTCAGTGCCTACCACCTTCGACACTAGTCTCCGGCAAAAGCAGCTCGTCGAGAAAAAGTCATTTCTGCGCAAAGGATCAAATAAATATGTATATTTCCAGGGGTTTTATTCTATATTGTAAATATTACACACCTATCTAAACGTCTGACGTTTTGTAGGAGAAAAAAAACTACGCGGCCACGCCGAGCGAACGAGTGAAAAGCCAAGGGTCAGAGATATTTTATTTTATCGGTTATTTCGGTTTTGGTTTTTGGAATTATTTTTCACTCAGTTCGGTACGACGACGTATTATTATTATGTGTACATTTACACAGTAAATACAGATTTCGCGGCGTTGAAAATAATGACATAGAAAAATGTATTGTACGAAAATAAAATAACTCGGTCGAAACTACATTCGATATAAAAAAAAAAAAAAAAAGGGGAGAAAATATATTCGCGAGGACACACGCGGACCGCATAAATTTGGTATTTCGCGCGAGCAATAATATTCGTGCACGTTGTACCATTCATGTTTATTTTAATATATATTATTACAATTCACAGTCAGGTATCTCATTCATAACGCGTTACATTGTATTGCTGCGACGAATCCAAAACGCGCAAATTAATTAGAAACGGTTCGGCCTTTGATGGCTTCGCTCGCCGACCCGTTAATATAGGTACGCGAAACGTTCCACAACGAAGATATTATATTCTAATTCATTTTCCCGTCGTCGTACCTATCGAAAATGACGCGTCGAGCTCGCCGAGAGGCGTTCAAAGAACCCGTGACGGCTGTTGAAACGTTAAAATCTATATAAACTACTTTCGAAATGATTTGTCGCGCGACGTTATTAAATCGAAATACGCGGAGCGAAAAAAATTCGCTACCCACTATGAACAAATAAAGTTTTAATAAACTGTATAATTAATGTCATAAACGTATATATTTTACCCCTAATATACGAGTAATTTATCGTTGTAAAAATATTGTTTCCGTGAAAAGACGTGTGCTCGTTTTTCCCTAACTTTTTTCGTTCGTTGATGTTTCTATCTACATTTTTAAAGAAAAATGTTACAGAAACGTTCTTGAGCAATATTCGACCGAAACATTTTTGAAATATTCTCGTAGAAATAACTATGACAAAAATGCTTTTGTGGTCAACTCGAATTTTCTTTTGCATTACGTATGGCTTTATCAATATATCCGTTAAATCGAAAGAATCGAACACTCTGTGTCAATATGATGCCGTTTCGCAGCGAACGAAATTTATTTATTTTTTTTATATTTTTTTTTTCCAAGCGAAATTATTCAACGTAAAATCGAACCGTTAACTTTAGTCAAGTGCATCCTCTAACTGGACGCATTTCTATTTTATTATTTATTTGATTAAACTCAGTTACGTTTCTAATAAACAAAATAAAAACTTTATACGCGGATATTGCAATATTAGTATTATGAAACGTATTCTATGCACAGAAATTTCAGTTTAATTCGGACAAAAATAACCCTGTCTGGCTGATTTGAGTGGTTTTATGTGTAACTTTAATATAATTCTCGGAAACATTAAATTTATGTCCCCACAATATAATATGTTCTCCAAAATATGTCTTTTCATACGTGTAATTATTTAAAAACCTTTTGAACCCTTCCACTCAAAAAATTCACAAGTTATACACAATAACTGCCGGTAATTAAATCTTCTCGGTTATTTAATAAACCGTAACTGACGCTTACATTCAAAAGAAAAAAAATTTAAATGTTATTAATGTTCTGGTTTTTTTTTTTTTCATCTACGATTAAACAAATATTTGGCTCCTATTATTGTTATTTGTTATTAATTGCTGACAACGTACAGATATAAATCCCAAATAAAATTAATAATTTTTTTTTTCAATAGTCTTTTTTGAAACCTTTGAACGTCTTAATAATTTGATTTTTGCAATGTAATTGCAATGTAATTGATTTGTACAATGTGGTGTACGCAAATCGAATAAAGGAGCATTGAATTAAATATTTTATCGGACAAAATATAATTGTTAACTATTTTACTACTCGTATAATCATACTATATTATTTTGTATTTCACATTTGGCACTTTTTATAGAAAATATATTTCCAAATTAATGATGTTAATAGTCAAAACTATTATTTCATAATAACAAAAAAAAAAAACGTCCATATCTGCGATATCAATATTTACACTAATGATCTCAATGAAATATTTTCTTATTAAATACCAAAGTTCAGCCGATGAAATTAATGCGTTTCCCAACCCAACCAACTTCGAAAAAATCATTAAAATAAAAATTTTCCTTTTCAATGTGTTTCTTGAAAAAAAAAACATGTTTGTATGACAATATTGAAATGTTCAAATCAAAATCATTAAAATAAAAATGTTCCTTTTCAATGTGTTTCTTAAAAAAACCTTATTTGTATGACAATATTTAGATGTATAGGTATATATACCTATCATCTTGAAATCATGTTTATCGACATCATTATTAATATTTATGCTCTATAGTCTACATATTATTATGAATGTAAATAAAAAAATGTAAATTCAATTTTTTTTTTTTTAACCAACTAATGGCGTTATTGTTGAAACAGTATATTAACTTATAATTTAAATATATCTGTAAATTAAGTCTCAATTCTTTAACTGCACTGAAACGTGTTTATTGTTATATATATATTTACTTTTTATTATAAATTGTTTACTTGATATTTAATGAGATATTTACTCGTAATATATACGTACGAGATAGAGTTTTAACACTAATTCTCTACTTGAATTCAATACTTAAAAAAAAACGTTTCAATATTATATATAATTCAAAGTAACTCATAACAGAACTTTTTTTAGGAAAGTATAAAATTGTATTTTATTATAACATGTGAAATCAATCAAAGGTCGAAAAACAAATCGACGAATATTCGTCTCTTTGCATGTCTTAATTTGGCAACAACTTCTTGTACACCTAATTCAATTGAACGTGTTTAAATATTTCTGAAGCGAAAAATGCCCGTATAAATTTAAAACGACGAATTTATAGTGTTCAACATTATTTACTAAAGTAAATCATTACTGGGACGAATAAAAATAATTCGAATTTCGAAAAACGTGCGCGTTTCAACAACACAAACACCGACTAAGAAAACGACGAGCGCAATATTATATCGCGTCGTCAAAAATCACACGGCGGCATCGTTTGGAATGCAAATAACGGAATAAAGTTAGCGGACAAATACGACGTTCGTCGTCGGTGCTGTTTGGTTTAGCTCGCGAGTTGTCGCGGACGCGGTGCAAAACGATTTTCCTCTGCGTCGCGTCGACGGCAGAGTGTCGGCCACGTAAATGATGTTTTCAATGCTAAACCCTCGCGGCCTTACAATGTACACACGCTTTAGCTACTACAAACGGAATAAACGTCTGAAAACGCGTCGAATACCTTTTGTCACTTAGCACTCGCGCGTTATGTGGACGCGGCTCAAGAAGTCGACGGAGCGAGAGAGCCGTGATATTTTTATTACATACAGGTCGCGGGGGGGGGGGCCTGGCCCGCCCTTCCGTTTTCCACGTGGTCGAGAGACGGGAAAACGAGTGAAAACGCGGCTGTACATGTAATAATCTTATTAGGTAGAACGCGCGCGCCGAAGGATATTATATTATATCCACGTGACAATAATATAATGTACCCGCGAACTGCACGGAAGTGCCTATACGAGCCACACGACGACGACGCGGCGAATCTTTTAAACTTTACGGTGCGTAACATTTGTTTGAAAAATCGATCAGGAAGCGCGAGGGCAAGGGTACGAGAAAAGTAGCGCGGAATTCTGAATCATAATAATATTTCACTGTATGTTTTATGGGACGGATATTCAATATTGTATATAATAATATTATACGTACGTAAAATCGAATACATACGGGGTTAGATAAAACGATATCGCATTGTGTTTACTGTGCTCCTTTGAGACGAAGTTTGAAAACAATCACGAAGGACAACTTCAAACATATTTTTTTTATTTATTTTTTTCGCCCAACACTTATATATAAATATATATATATATGATATTGTAGTACATGAAATCGATTCGCGTACAACTTTTTGTATTCGACACATTTTTAGACGTAACATTATTTGAATTATTATTATTATTGTTATTATTATCCCTTTCGATACGGTTTTTTTTTTTTTTTTTATATAATCTTTTCAATTTCGACAAAGTCGAAAGTTTCGTTTAAAAGCGAACGTTAAAATCTGACGCGAATACGACAAATAATTAAAATACTACACAGACGAGAGTGGATCAAACCGGAAATCACGTCAAACATCACCGTCGCCGCAGCGATTACAAATCGCGACCGCTTTTTAATTAAATAAACAACACTCATACGGTTTTATCATTATGTTATTCGCGGATTACTGTCTGGCGACATCGTGACCGAATTTCGCTAAACAAATTACTATCAACATACTCGCAATGATTTTTGTGCGCCACGCCATTGGCTTGTCCGAATGCTAGAGAAAAAAAATTATCAATTCTAAAGAGTTAAATTCAGGCTTTTGATTTAAAGAGATCATTATTTTCAAATCGTGTTTGTCTATACGAATTGTGTACGCTTTAAAATTTCATTCGCGCACGAATATAATTTAAGAATAAAATATGTTTATAAACGCAAATTAGAAGTACTTTTCAACAATTCCTCTTATTTTTAAAAGGTCCACTCAGTTGCAAGTCCACTTTCCTACTCAATTGTTTGTTGCTGATAAATAAACCCAAGTAAAAACTTTTTGGCAACAATAACACTTCATATTTAATGTACACCATAATTACCGATACTTAATAATAAATCAATTCAAAACATACCTATGATTATCCTTGTTGCTTATACTTCATTACTACATTATACGTCATTTACGGAGTTCGGCATATTTTCCCAATATCATCGTTATTGATTTAGTAATAAATGGCGAATTCGGAAAAATAGTCCAACAACCGAAACTTTCGAAGAACAACCAAAAATTACCAAAATCTATCGAAAAAAAAGAAATTAAATATAATAATATAATATAATATAATTTTCGAGCTCCCTCGCCCAAACGCCTCATTCAAAATTTTGAAGGCTAAGCCGAACGTAGGCCGTCTGCACTTTCATCGTACGCTGAGCCTAAGTTTATCGCCGTCTAGTTTGCCGGTGTAAATCTGACGTACCGATCACTGTCGAGACTAGACGCCGCGACGTTTGCGATCTAAGTGTGGGGCCCGACACGAACCAAGGGACAAGGAAGGGTTGGAATATTAAATATATTATACACACGTCTTCTCTCGCCGTGACAATCCTCTCAGAACGATTTCGACGTTTATTACTAATCACACGCGACTCCGACCGTGATTTAATGGCGACGACGTGCGGCATGCAAAAACTGTTCGACAGTAAAACGACAGGAGCGCATTGTAAATCGAGATAGGGGGAAAATACCCAGAACGGAAAACAAAGACCGCGAGTGACGCGCGCGCAGCAGCCGTTCTCGTGCTTCGTTCGCCACGACAAGAGACAATGGGGGTAGTGTTTTCATTCGGAATATTTTTAAGCAATCATTATAACGTCGTGTTTGACAGACGACCCAAAAGCAAAAAAGCTGCTCGTTTCACAGTACACACACACACACACACACACAAACGGGAACATCGAGTACATTATAATAATGCATCGTAGAACGTTTTACATATTTTAAATCAAAAGAAAAAAAAAGAAGTGTATACCAAATTTACTCATTTCATAACTTATAAAGAGATAAAAACGAATGTCAAGCTAAAATGAATTCGGATGTCGTACGAATATTTTAAAAAACAATAAATAATACGGTCGAATAATTCATGATATTTCTACATACGTATTATCACCATTAGGTAATAAAAAATGTATTTTATAAGTTTTTACTTTCTAGTTCAATCTAAAAAGAAAACGTTTTTATATTAGGTTGTAAAAAGCGGAGTAAATATAAAATAGGTAAGCACGATACATAGTTGGTAGCTCATACCTTTACCGTGGGTAAATTGTTTACCAGTAATGTTTATAGGCCAATTAAATTGTAGTTTACCGACAGCAAAAAAATACTCGAGTGCCTCAATATTCTTTACATTCTGAATGAAATTTCGATTTCATCGAATCAATGGTGTTTTTTCCTATTAGATAATAAAACTAAGGCAAACCCTAAAAAGTTTCTAGAAGTATTAAAAATTTAAGAAAATCTAGTCCAAATAATTTTGAAATTTGAAATGCAATACGATTATTGCTACGAATATTGTCGATAGTTTTTATTTCATCTAGATTTTTACCATCTACGTTTATACAATCCGCCAATATTTTTGCTCGGTACATTTTATTATTTCATATTATATTATGCCATAGGCTTGCTTCGAAAACATCATGGAAAAATACATTCCTGGTTTCACTCGGAGTCTAAAAATATCAATGAAATGTAAAGAAACAATAATTATAAAAAAATAAATAACGTCATCCTCACACAGGGGTCGGCTAAAAATTCGAAACGAAGGTCGAGATCGTACTTAAAAACTTGTTCGGACCAAAACAAAACAGCAAACGATTTCGGACTCGAGCGCGCGCGACACAGACGACGGCGATCGCCGAATAAACCGTACGGGATCGAAGGAGAGGGAGCCTGCGATAGGCGATTAGTTGTTGCGGGTCTCTATAGGTGTTATTTAGTGTGCGGGAGTTCTCGAAACGCGTTATCGCCACTAGACACTCGACGGTGGACGGAACAATAAACGGCCGCATAACACACAATATTATAACGCGCGCGCGCAACACAATATTGTTACATTATAATATTATTACGTTAAACAGAAGCCGTCGGGATTACGCTGCAGTGGAGTGACGGCAAAGTCTCGAACCGGAAGCTAATGTCGCCACGGTCGTATTATAATACAGCAGCTGACAGTGTAGCAAAGTTTACAAACTGCACGTAACAATAATATATATATATAAATGTATATATACAGTATAACATAACGGTTACGATAGCAGATAAGAAAATCAAGGCCCCGGGCAACAGTCAGTGCGGCTCCTCGTATATAATAACGGCGGCAACGCGAGACGACTGCGACGGTGGCGGCTGCGTGACGATTATTCCACGACGGTCCGGGAACGAATGTCCGGAAATGAAAACCTTCCGGTCGGAGGCCCCCAAAGGTCTTTTACGCGTGTTACGGGCTAGGGGTGGAGACGTGCTGAGGCGCACTGGCAATAACACGAAATCCAATAAATACCCGTCGCTATTACCGAGTGTCCGTTGTATACGAGTATGTCGTGTGTGTGCGCGCGTACACACACGCAGACTCGTATTTAGAATTTTGTCGCCCCTTCTAAAGACGCACCAAGAAAACGCCGCCCGTCTTTTGGGGGAGGATTTTGATCTTCTCTTTTCGATTGTGTTGAAAAAACTAAAACATAAATATGTGTTGAGGTGTAAAAAAAAATCTGCGATAATGTCCTTCGTGCGATTATTGTTTTATCCATTATGTATTATTTATTATTTTTATTATTGTGCGGTCGTACAGAACAATAGAAGGGCCGCCGATCGTTGCAGCGTAATCGCAGCCGTATCGTACAATGGAACAGGTATTTGGATTCGAATCGAACCTCGAGCCTTGAAGTGACATACTGACATACTGCGAATACAAAAATTACACGATTTTTATTTTTTTTTAATTTTCACTTACAAATCGACGAAACGATACTCGTAACAAAAAAAAAAAGTCTTAAAAAATATATCGTCTCCAAAGCACTACACCGATGGCTCGCCGTGCTTCTCCCTCATAAATACGAGCATGCACACACACACACACACACAATTTCACACGAGGCTAAAACGATGAATGTACACGACGTCAAAACAATAATAATAATTTAATATCAAGCCAGTCCCACGCGACACGACTGGTGGTGTATTTGGCAAACATTTACGACTGATGATAATGCACCAGCCGTGCTGCAGGAGATTTCACGAGTACAAATATTCCTCGCTCGTCTATACCGGTTGATAATCGGTAAATTGTACACGACTCAAAGAACGGTCAATACATTGGTGCATACTCCCATTCGATTTGTGTACTTGGCAGTTGGCAAACATTAACCAAGTCATGACAGACTGTACCCAGACTGATTTTACTCTACATAGATATTGTTTATTTATTTTCATTTCGTTTCTGTTCTTATTATTTTTGATTTTGTCTATTGAAAATAAAAAAAAATTAGATATATTTGCCAATTACCTACACACCTCCTGCCGTGTGAAAGATATCACTAATGACCTCCTCAGAATATTTGACCACACTTGCAAAATATACCGCCAAACATTCGGCTGCTTTAATTACGATACGACTTTTAAGTGAAAAAGCAAAAAAAATTAAATAAGAATTGCAAAAATCAAATAAGATGTCACACGTGACGAGTGATCGATATTATTGAATTTTCAATCATAAATGAGAATAACAATGTAGCAGTATATGGCGAAAAACGATTCGGAGTGAAAGAGAGCCACCAAATCAGCCTTTATTTCTACTTGTTAGGGATAAGTAAATAATGACATAATTAGAGATTTATTTTAAGAACAACAATAAAAATATTTATATAGTTTTATTGAAATTCGTTGAGATACCTTATTTCATAAAAATATAATTTTACAAAACGTATACATTTTTTAAATTTTAATATTGAAATTAAAAATCTATAAGCAACTTTGTACTCAATATTTTAAATGTTTTGGATCAACTAAAGTAATTTTTTTGATATTTTATAAAAAAGAAAAGACCATGAGAACTCGACAATTTCGAATGCCTATATAAGCAGCACAGAAAAAGCCAAGATATTTTGTTAATTATACCATCTCCAGAGAATGGTAATGTGGTGAAAATGTCAAGTCTTTGCGGTTATTTCTTTGTGAGTTACGACGGGGAAAAAATTCTCGGTTTAATGTTGGAAACGCCGTGAATACTTCCGGGTTTTTTAAAAGATAATTTACGTCGGTCTTTCGAGATTATTCGGAATTCATTGTTGGGAAATACGAGAGAGAGAGAAAAAAAGACCTCTCCGAGCGCGCGCCGACCGATTACTAACCGAAAACCGTTCGCGACGTCTTCTGGTCGTGTGCGCACGAAAAAAAAAAATAAAACACGCGCGACGATAAAAAAAAAAAAAAAAAAAAAAAAACAATCGACTCTTCCTCGTCGTTTCACTCGAAACGTCTAAAGAGACGGAAAACAAAAAAAAAAAAAAAAAAATAAATAATAACAACGACAAAAATAAAAACCGCGTTTCTCGTCCGTCGATTTCTGTCGCCGCGGCACGCTTTCGCGGCGGCGGGACGCCCGGTGCAGGGCGGATGGGGGGGCACATCTGTCGGGGGCATTCCCCGAGCTCGATTGTTCGTGTCGGCTGTCGCGAGGATTTCCGGCCGACGCGCGCGCCGCGTTATGCCGTGCGCTTTCGGACGCCGGGGCGGGAGTGGGGCGCGGGGCGAGAATTGCATCGCGTCGTGCCGCGGGGGGTTTGACAGGGACACACACGCATTCGCCCACGCACGCACAAGACGTTTCAATCAATGCGCGTACGCCGTGGAGCGCGAGCAAACCGCGCCGGGACCGCTCCGTGCCGCCGACGCCGCCGATGCGGTGAAGGGATGATGGTTCGCGCGCGCGCGCGCGCGCGTCCGTCGTCCGTCCGCGCGAACACGGCACGGAAGACTGAAGAGTAGCTGCCGCTGCCGCTGCGGCGACGTCGGCGTGCGGGCCCCCCCGGGGGAGGTTCGTCGGCGCGAGCGGACGGCGGGAGAGAAGGAAGGTCGGTTGTCACGCAGCATCCACCGCGAGCCTACTCCCCCGTAGCGCTCGCACCCTCGTCGTCCTCTCCGCCGCCGCCGTAGGGCTCACCGATCATTATACATGCGCACGGCTCGTTCATTTATTTATACGTTTGTTCGATTTTTTTTTCTTCGCCCTCCGCGTACCGCAACCTACGCCGCCGCCGCCGCCGTCGGTGTGACGTATACATAAAATAATATACTACGCGACGCGGCCGCCGCCGGGGCAGACGTCGTCGTACCTACATACACTATCCCGCGTGCGCGCGCGCGCGCGCGCGCCGCTCGCCGCAGAGATGAAAAAAAAAAAAAAGAAAAAATTCAAAAAAACTTTACGCGAAATAATAATAATAAGGAAAACAAACGAAACGCTCGGCGGCGGAGCGGGTGGTAGAAGTGGACGGAACGAGTTGAAGTCTCTAGTGCCGAGCGCCAATTAAAAACAATATTCATACCGCGTTCGGGCGCACGGAGACGGTCGCCAGAGAAACGGACGGGGGAAACGAATAAAAAAAAAAAAAAATACGAAAACGACGTGTTTTCGGGGAGACCAATTGAATGTTCGCCGACGGGCGTCGTGACGCGCGCGACACGTGACAGACCGCGCGCCGTAGGGTAGTACCGTTAGTAATGATAATTATTATTATTCTCGTTATCATCGCTCCTTCTCGTACCGTCTCGAACTCCCGTGAAACGTCGCGAATAACGCGGCCGCAGCTGACACACGCACACGCCGTAATAGCGTCGCCGCAACACTGCAGGGCGGGAAAACAAGACGCGCAGTACACAATACACGTGTTATGTACGGCATATAACCGCGGTTTGTACAAGACCGCCGCCGCAGCCTCGACCGCCGTCTTTAAACGACGAAAGCGTCGCCGCCGCGGCGTTTAGATTGTTATCGCGGATTGGGGGGGGGGGGAGAGGGCCCGTCGTATTTCGATTTTTAACTTTTTCGACCAAACGACTCGGAAAATTAAAAACAAAAAGAAATTACGGAAACGATTGTCATTCGGAAACCGTGCTTGAACCGTATGTCGGTGGCGGTGAGAAGGGGGGGGGGTACTGTTGCATTCGTCGTGCGAGAGTATTCTTCGCGGTGACGTGGCTCGCATCGTCAATTCGAACTCTCGCCGTAGATTCGCGCGCGTCTTTCGAGTACACTACTGATGTTTTTTAAAGATACGAAACAATATCGCTGCATGTCCTTTGATTTTATGTAGAGACGGTTTCATACAGTCGTATATCCTATGTGCAAACACGGAGCAGCGTATGATATTGTATATTATTAAAACATATAAACTAGAGTGCCACGGATTAGAATATTTTATTATTATTGTTTAGCCATTCTTCGAACGAATAAAATATTTCAAAGCATTAAAGTGCGAGTGTTATTATATAATTCATGTGAACTCGAAAATTACACCGTCTCTACCAAATGGTTAGGTTAGGTAATCAGTATTAAATTTTGAGTTACGATGTATAAAAAAAAATTAGATTTTGTTGAAAACCGGTATTCTACGGTATTACTCGTGAATGTTTCTAAATTTTTGACTATAAATGTGACTATATTTTCTTCTAACTAAATATTTTTCTGGTCGCAAACGTGATGACTGATGAGTGATGACTAATTGACTAGTAAAAAAAACAAACGCACACCATATCAAAAGAAATACATTCCACACTTTACTCACAATCTAATATACTATATTTAGGAAATTTGTAATACTCATATCATTTTTTCTCGTAACTTTTGTATAGATTCTAGCTCAAGCATTAAACTAGGCCAGGGTTTTGTTGACCAAGCTTCGCCAATGCGGCTATTGCCGTAGAATTGATATCAATCATATTTAAACATCGCGTATACTACATGAACTATAAACACAAATTGTACGATTTTCTTAATAGCACACGTTAATAATATAAGATAATCTGTATTTCAAATTGATTGATATTACATTTAAGCATAGATACCTATTGCGTTGCATAAACCGAAGGTAATATATTCGAATAGATAGGAATCTTCAATTCCCAAGTTACAAATGCATATTAAAACGTTGGATTGGGCACCACTCCAAATGACCTCCAAGTATACAATGTGTTTTTGGCTCAAAGCTGATACTTTTATGTTTAAACAATGTACAAGCGCGTTCAATTTGTGTATGTATACCACGGGGTCGTTTAAATTTTATATAAATATGTAGCTGATATCATCACATGTTATAAGAACCCAATATAATCTGGTTTTATCATATTATGACTTTATGTGTATTCGATAAATTCGATTTTATCGTAATATATGTACGCAGTTACATAAATATTCGATCTATGTTTACTCACATAAAAAAAGTGCCGACACGATAAAGTTGAACTGGTGATTCAATATGATTATACGAGCATGTGCTTATATAGCTATAAATTTGAAAGTAATGATTACAATTATGATATAAAAAATAAAATCAATCTTGAGAATAGTTTTGAAATTTAGAAATTTTAAGTGCCCATTAATAAAAATTGTCACTCGAACTGTATTGCATAAAGTGAAATTAATGCCGGGGAAAAAAGTTCAAGTAAATATTAAAAATTTCATGAAATAAAAATCGGAACCAATATCTAGTCTATAATATTTATCTATTAGTATCTAATTTACGGGGTTGGTCTTATATGACAGGTATAAAAGAATGTCTACAAAAGTACATACAAAATGTATTTTTTTAAGACCAATACATTTCTCGTATTGTAAAGAATCTAAAATTATGACTTAAAACGTACTTAAAATGAAACTAATTTATGAATAATTACAATATAAACCATAACAAAATATTATTAAATATATAAAATTATTTTATTATTATTTATGAGTATTTACCATTAAATATTAATATAATTACTTTGTTTATTTATTTTCTATTTTTAATGTATCAATTTTATATTTAAAGTAACAACGAATATTGATTTCGACACAAATTATAAATTCATGGAAAAAAATGACAAGTTTTTTTCTCGTTAAAAATGTAAATTAACCAAGTGAAAAAAGTTTACTTACATGAAAATATTTTTTAACGCGAACAAAGAGGCAAAAAAATCTCTTTCATAATCATTAGTAACTATATATATATATACATTTTGTTTCATATTTGATCAACAATTGTCTCCGTTAAGAAATGATTTATTTTTACTTTTTATGTTATACACTTCTGACTACAATAAGAAAGAACAATCTTCGTCCAATTTTAAACTAAATTAATTTTTTTTTTTTTAGAAGTATTACGAATGGAAATATTTTTTCTAGGTAGGTACCATAAAAATGGATTCTAAAAAAAAATCCTCCCGTAACTTGTGTGAAGTCACTCGTTCTGCTTAAAATTCTTACTGACCATTTTTTAACGAGCTTTTAAAGAAAGTTAATTGCAATGAAATATCACTACATATATTTTCGTATATGTGTTATGTAATCAATTAAAAAAATGTTTTCAATTATTTTAGCAATAAGTTGTAATCAATTATTTTTTAATTCTTACGATCTTAATGTAATAATTACTTTTAAGTATATCTATGACGAAGAAATGTATATTATTACATATCCCATTCCAATGAGAAATATGTTATAATAATATTATGTAAAGTGGATAATGAATTTTTTTTTTTTTTATTAAGAAATATTTACAAAACTTATGTCTAAATATCCAAGTATAAATACGATTGAAATTTCAGGCTATTTATTTTTAATTTTAATGGAATCCCATACGTGTTTTTAACATCGACAATGGTCGGTTTAAAACGATCAATTCTTTATAAACTATTTTAGTGATGAACTGATGATTAATAAAATATCATAATTTAAATAATATATTAATAATACGCCTGGTTTTTATTATTTAAAGTGCCCTTCAGTGATTAAATTCAGCAGAATCTATAAACTTAAGGACCTATTAGCTGAACGAATATATTTCATTATAAATCCCCATACTTTTGCGCGTGTTTTGGATGGATTTCAATTTCTAATGCTTAATAAATTCTTGTTATATAAAATATGTGAAAGAGAGAAAACATCAGGTCGTAAAAACAGTCATAAACTTCGAACTGTTTTTTTTTCTACTTTACCTGAAAGTTTGAAAGTTTGGCCGGTCAGTGTTCAACGGAGAGAATTTCGTTGGTTTACGAGCCAAATGGTAATATTGATCGGGAATTTAAGGTATTCCGAAACGAGAGATGAGAATAAATAAGTTTTAAAAACGCTATGTGTAAGTACAAAACTGTATATACGGCTGACAAGTAAAAGAGGAATAGCGCGAAAGAAGGTGAGGAGAAAGAAGAACGAATAAGAAAACTAAAAACAATCACGGAGTTCTTGGATGACTTCTTGGCAAACTTTTAGAATCTCAAATACCTATTTTAAATATACAATCAGCTTATTTTCGGCGCTTTTATTGTATACATTTATTCACTATTGGTTCACGACAGTTGTAGAAATATTTTCCGATAAATTCGTATCAATAAAATGTCCTTTTGAAGTTTATATTATTATATGAAACGATTTCATATACGTAATACAGCATTTAAGCTTTATAGATATCAACATTTTATTTCGTTCAATATTTTATTCAATCAGGTTTTATTGCGAAGTGCAGTGCACGCGGCATGAAATTAATTTCAACACATAAGGAAAACATTATCATAATAAATCTCTGCCGTTTTTATAATTGATTTTCTGAATTTTTTTCCCCAAAAAAAAAAAAAAAAACTTAAATCATTTTTAAAAATTGAAGTTATCTTTTTTTAGCTATCCTAAATAAATCCTACTCTCGGATTTCAATTTTGACAAGAAATACTTTTCCAAGAAGCTTACTGCTCATGATAAATTTAATTTATCCGCATTAAATTACTCGTCATAATATATTCCATATCAGATCAGCGTTATATAAATGTGTATAAAATATTTATGATGACATATTTGAGAGAAAAACCAATTATAAAGAAAATGCAAAAACTTTAGTTAATTTTTCCAGAATAAACGAAACGTGAAATCGAGTTAATGATGCCATATTTTTTCTAAAAAATTTAATTTCTCATAAAAACCCCATTGTTTTTATAACTTTAAATGAGTTTGTTATTGTTATTTAAGGTCTCTTTATGATTTCATCTTTACTATTAATTATTATATTTTTAGCTTTAAAAGATCGGTTAGTAGTAGTTACTGAAAAGTACAATTTGAAAGTTTGTGAATAGTTAATAAATAAGAAATACTTAATAAAAACAGAGTTTATAACATTATAAATCTTGGTAAATTTAGTATACAGTTTAGTTTAAAGTAACATAAATATGAATACCTACTAAAATGTTTTAATATAAGAATACATTAGACGTAAAAATGTATTATAATCCACCTACTCGGAAAACTGAACGTAATTTTTATGGGATAAATATAATAAAATGTATCATTTCACATACCTTATATGATTTTAATATTACAGAAAAATTAATTAAATTTACGTTTATTTCTATAACGTTATACCTAGTTTTTTACGATATCTAATAATAATATATAATGTTGTATACTTACAAAAATTATAACAACTAATTAAATAAAAAAGTATGGTCACTTTTAGATTCAAAAACTAAAACGTACACGATAGTGTGTATATATCATCACTTCAATAAATTCTAAAGAGCTAATTTTATCTTTTAATTAAATAAATTTAAAGAACAGTAGATACAATTGAACTTTTGGACACTAAATAAAAACATATTTAACTTTATAGGTTTATTTAACTTTTACCAACTTTACTTAGGTATTTATTTTCGACCATTATCTATTCTAATAAATAAAAATGAAAAAGTGAATTATTACCTTGTATTTAAATAGTGTACAAGAATTTTATACCTATTATAATATAAATCACAATATGTATAATGCGTCGGATTATCAGAGTAAAACAATAACGCATACACTATTGTTTTACTCTGTATATTTCGTATATGATTCGTATGAATACGAATATATTTAATTAAAACCTAAATCCATAAATATTAACATTTTTACTTATTGAAAATCAACTTAATAAAATTGACAAAGAATTTTCTATCGAATTTTCATAAAATATGACTAAGTTTAGTTCTCTTTCACTTATATTTCATTTGAAACAACAACGTTTTCAGTCGGTAATTAAAAGGTTTTCGTTCAGATTTAACTAATTTCTTATATCGATTTGCCTATCTTAGAAAAATCGCCTCTTTAAATAGGTTTTTAAACACAAAAAAATTAAGTTATATTGATGTTAAAATTATAATGTTATTGATATATGAATATTTATTTTTTTATCAAAATAATTTTAAAACGATTTTTACCTTTTGATAAAAATAAAACAGTCGTTTTTGTTAAAACGACTGTTTCGAGTAGGTACCCAAGTTAATATATTATATCATTACATTCCGATTCACAACATTATTATCACTATATTCATAAACGGTGAGAATTTTTTCGGATACTATTTTGTGTACGTATATGTTTTATTAGATTAATTATTGCTGTTGTATTATTGTTTAAAGCACGATTTCAAACTTAAATTGTTTGAACAAAGTAACTCATTCTCGAATAGACTCAGCTGGATAATTTTGACTGCGATACGGTCATACTAGGATTACGTACTCAGCACTAACAGCTGCAATTTGTCACGATTATATGTACACAATTGATAAGCTTGTTTGGTAACCTGTTATAAACGTGCTTAGTCATAATAATCAACATTTTCGGATAAAGCTTTAAGAAGCCATTCTGTTGATAATTTTACTCCAAACACCAAAAACCATTAATATTTATAATCGAAAAACGTACGCTTTTATTAATTTAGCCTTCGTGGTGCGTTTAAATCAAAAATATCGTTTCTATATGCGTACTCGTATAAGGGAAAAGGGACATTAGTACTCGGTCTCAGTTGTTAACCATCGATACAAAACACGGGCATCAAGTGTCAGCAGTTCACTGTAGCATAACTAATTAAAGTGAAGAAGATCGTTAACACTGTACGGTAACAATACATTGAACGTCCCTATTCGAGTAAACAGAACCATAATAATTGATAAGCATCTAAAGCTACCTGTTTGTATATAATAATAATATACATTATATATATTTATATATAGGCACCTACCTAATAATTATTATGTAATTTAAGGTCGTTGGTAAAAGTTACCAGATGGCATGTCATAATGTCAGTGTATTAAAAATTCAGTTATCTAAAAACTATGACTAAAAAGTTTTGTTGTACGTGAAAACGAACGTACGAATACGGGTTAAATAATAATTATGAAAACCTTTTAAACGTATTAAAAATAAAAAAGATAGGTCACGTTCCAGTATTTAGACACCCCGGTAAATAAAACCACCCTTAATTATTTTCTGATTATTATAATTATTATTAATAAGAGGGCAGGTATGATAAAAAAAAAACTAAAATGATTTGTATAAGATAATACGATAATTTATTCTCTTAATTAAAAATCTTGACTTTGTTTCAATACTGATAAGAATAAGAATATCATATTAAGATATTCAATATCCGAGGCATTTATTTTTTTTATTATATCATAAAACAAACGAATATGAACACGTTTTAGGAATTAATTTTAAACTTAACTATACTCCGAAAAGTAACCGAAATATAATGATGGATAGTCATTGTTATTTATTGCGTTTTATTTTTAATAAAAAATATGAAAAGTTCCAATAAATGTCTTGTTTCTTATTTAAAGTACGCATTATAATATTTAATAACAATTTCGCTTTGTTTTTTGAAAAAAGACATAAATTAAAAAAAATATAACTTTATAGGTATACTATAAAGCCATACAGGTAACAATGCGTGAAGTAAAATAAAAAAATTCACCAATAATAATTACATTGTGTTCAAAATAAATTACTATACTTAATATGTTACTTATATTATTACAATAAATACTATCCATACTGACCTAATAGGGCGTCTAAATGAGTAATATCAGTTATTAAAAAAAATCATTGAATATTGATTATTTAAAAGAAACACTTTACTCTGATGGTGGCTTTTTATCGCATTCATTAAACGGTATTTGAAATAACAAACATTATTCTTTGGTTTTTTTTTTCAAAAATTTAAATAAAACCTACACATTATGAAAAGGGTTTTTTCTTTATATTGTATAAATTATTATGTTAATATGTTATCAACATTGAATATGTTTATTCAAAGATATTCATCTTCGTTTTTGTACAAACTAAATATAATTATAATTATTAAGACTAGAATTTTAATGCAAAATGATTTCCAAGAAAATTATATCTGTATTAATTAACTCGAAAAATCAAATTTCTATGAACGCGTACAGTTTGAATAACTACGAGTTTCCAAAATTGTATGACGATATTACCTAAAATATTACCGAAAATTTCGGTAAACAATTATATTTTATATGTATTTAAAAAATGCGATCACTGTAAGAAATAAATACTTAACTCAAAGTAATTTTTCAAACACGTTGCTTTTAATTAAAAGAAATCTCTCACACCTGTAATCTCAAAATCTGTATCCAAACAATTTTTAAAATTTATTTTTCAACTATGCTGAATAATTTTTAATGACCAAAATTGCGTATAGTTTATTGTTGTAGGTAGGTATTTTATTAACGTTACGATATTTAACAAATATCTAATTAATTACATTGTCTCGATAAGTTTATCAATGTTATTATTTTTTTAAATTTATAACTAGATAAATTAAATTGATTTATTTTAACAGGTAGATATGAATTTAATTTGCAGCTTTTAATTTAAAAAATTAAATAATACAGTAAGAAATTGAACGCTTGTCGCTTTGATCAATCCCAATTATTTTCATAATAATTTGATTAAATAGAAATGATTAAAATACATAAAATATTACTCACGACGTCTCCTTTTTTTCCTCATATGGGGTACACTTCTCCATATTCTGAAGATAGATTTCTGAAAAATAAATAATGTTTTTAATCGATTTCTCAAGTGTTTGGTAAAATAATTTTCAATCCTATATTGTAACATTGATCTATAGCTTAAGTAAATTTGAACTGTTCATGAACGATTTATAATTTTTAAAAAATGTTTATAACGTAAGTACCTATACTTAAATAGAGTTGAATTTTTCAAAAAATGTCGCTTTACTGTTTTATAATGATACTAACATACGGTGTAAATACGATGATTACATTAGTCCACGGTAACATCTGTTCGATCAGATAACTCTACGGATCCCCTTTTAAATGCTATTAAACACCGCGTGTGACTCATGTGCCCTTATTATATACATTAAACAATATGCATTATATTTACATTATGCGCATAAGACTGTAATACAACTAATTGGTATACACGCTCGCGTCACACTTTTCAATAATAATATATGCGTTTACGATTTTTTTTAATTAACGTAAAAACAAAATACTCGAAGAACTGTAACGAAAACCAACTCGTCCTCCTATTGTTTATGCACCTTGTTGCATTTAATTACCCACTTATTTTTAAACAGACATGCCGAGAAAACAGTATTAACGTTCGGTATGTATTCTGCTTCGGATGAAAAAAAGAAACATTATTTTACTTGGCCGTCAGTACATCCCGTATTATTTATATGAAAATCACGTTTTTATTGAAAATCAAATTTTTTCAAACGAATTTAAAGCCACCACGGAAAATCACTTTTATCTGTCCACATTGCCGTATTTTATATTATGTGTTTAAAAATTTTAACATGCAAAATTTCAAAAAGATATTGGTCATAAAACGACGCGCAAACTGCTATCGTAGAAAGCACATTCGAAAAATGTTATTATGTTTCAACACACTGGGGGCGATAAATAAACCCTCACTGCATTATGTCCCAAAAGTCATTTCCTTTGGACGCCTTATTCCAGTCGATATGGACCTTTTTTTTATTGTATTTTTTTTTATTTTATTTTTTTTGTATATTAGCGTCAAAACTGACAGCTAACAATTTTATGATAATGATAATCAATAAATATGATTAAAAAAAAAAAATATAATTATAAAATAGTTTTAATTATTTTAACGAAATTATATAAATGTCAGTTTTAAAGTCTGTTTCTATGCGATCTTCAAAATATAAGTGAAAAAAAATGTTTAAAATAAATATTTATACTAAATAGAAAGAATAAACAGCTACCTCTAAAAATGACTACGTTAATTATTTAAAAATTTGCGTTGCGTTCAATATTGAAATTTTATCATTTCACAATATAAACTTTAAAAGTTTCATCAAACATTTTGCCTTTCGATAAATAATTGAAAATATATCGACTCCAAAATCCGTCACTCTTCGTGTCGTTAATATTGTATCAAATATTTAACCCATGTCAACTTTCTACCAATCGAATATAAAAGTTTCACGGTGCATCACAAAAATGAAAAAGTCAACCAGTAATAAAGTTTAGATGGTAAAAAGTTTTTAAAATCTGATTTTATTTCAAGGATAAACAAAAGAAAAAATAATTTTTCGTTAATACGGAGCATACATTAATGTTGCGTTACTAGATAATATGAGTAATATTATTCTATTTAAATTAGTAGTTCCTGGTATCAGCTTCAAATCTCTATGAAACATTCTCATTTCGAAAAAATAAAATCGGATAAATTATATTTACAGTTTGAAATGAAAGTCTTGACATTTTGATGAAAACCAAGTTATCTACCTATTGATCTATTGATTGCAATATGTATGTATTTCATAGTAATACTTGTACACCATCGTAAAGTCTCATTCCAGTTATCAGGTTACGTTCTACGCCAGGACTCATATGTCAAACCGATCTATAAAAAAGTTAAAAATGTTGTAACCGATTCTAATTAAAATTGAAACCCACTAGAAAAAGCTCTGAAAAAAATGTCACACATCCATTCTTGCGATAAATCGAAGATTACGGAATATCATTATTGAAAGAGTAGGTGGTGTCGTGACCCCCCTTTGACATTTTCCTAGCAAAAAACATGTTATGAAGAACCACTAACGGGTGGTTTCTTTAATCAAATCGTGTCCTGTATTATTCATTTACTTTTGGTATATTTTCATAAATAAAGTTTTACGATGAGAAAAATCTTATTAGGTAAATTTTAAAGCACGATTTATAGACTATCTGAAAGTTTAAAAGCCATTAAACATTTGGAAATATAATTGAATTACGCCATTTAAAAATGGCTATTTGCCAAATGATAATCCTACAAACTTTCATTATTATTGCTATTGTTATACTGACAACAGTAAAACTGACACGAGTTACAGGTTACCAACGTGTAAGTATTATGCATTTATGTTTATATTCATTATTTTTTTATTATTTTTATTAGAAAAACTTTTGTTAAGACTAATGTTTTAGTAAACTTTTCTTAAAATTCATCAAGTTTATAATGTTCCACTCTATTTTCTTTAGACCTTTTATAGTTTCAAAATTTTTATACCAATTGTAAATTACCTCAGAACAAAGGATAATCGTTCAAATATTTCCAGAATAAGCGTAAATTGAAATTTTTAAAACCAGTAATTTATAAATACTTACCAATTACGATGTATTTGTTACGGTTCGTCCATTAATCGCATCTGAAAAAAAAAATATACGAATATAAAGAATGCATAATTTTATTCATCAAAATAAAATACGTTATTAGTTATAATGTTACTAGCTGACCCGGCAAACGTTGTTTTGCCAAATATTTCTGGAGAATTTTGTTGTGTAAAAAATAACTAGCTTATTGTAAGTATGCGGAAACGGCGCCTATGATTGAATGAGGAATGGAGCGCGCACGCACGCAATTACGGTAAAAGTTATGTAATAATATGTGACGTTGCAAAATCCATATGTTTTGGTAAACATCGTCGGGTTTTCGCTTTAATTGTATACGCCTATCGAGCTTATCGACCAACGACAATAGATTTGCCTGCGATCGTATTCGACCGTCCAATGAAAAAAGTTCTATTGTATTCGTTCTATTGTTCTATTGTTCATCGCACGCACGCGATTGCGATAAAAGTTATGTAATAATATGATATTGCAAAATCGATAGCTTTTGGTAAAGATCATCGGGTTTTTTGATGACATAATAATCTATTTACATAAAATGCAAATTACCACGCACTCGCTGATCGTTGCATCTCAAAATCTAGCCCGTGAAAAGTTTTTCCCGGTATGAGGGAGAAATAACGTTCTTCATTTTCAACCCCTTAAACCCCCTTAGGGGTTGAATTTTGAAAAATAAGTTAGTACATTTTTCATTACTATGTATGCTAAGTTTCAAAAAAATCCCATCGAGAAATAACGTTTTCCATTTTTAACACATTTTACCCCCTCAGGGGCTGAATTTTGGAAAATCTTGGGCCTCTGTTAAATAAAACGAAACTATTGACCAAATTTAATACTACAAAACTCCAGTGGCTCCGGATTTTTTCCATTTTTACCCCTTTTGGTCCCCTTAGGGTTAATTTTCTTAATTTTTTTTCCGTAAGATGACAATAAAAACACTCTGTGAAAAAAAATTGGAAAAAAGTTAAATAGCGTCTTCACTAAAATGGGAACATAAAAAAGGCCTGTTCTTTTATATATACCTATATATAAAGGATTAACTACAGTGTAAAAAGTTATATTGGTGTGGCTGTCTTATTAACACATCATTTTTTTTTTATTTTGTAATAATTTAAATGAGATATTCGTTGGTTGCGAAAGAGTTTGATTAAAACCATCAAAAAAGTTGTTCAAGAAAGACGAAAAGAAATATGTCCAGGGACAAATATAAAATTGAGTAAATCTATCCCTAAATATAGAACACAACTTTATGTTGATTTTAAAGTAAAAACTTATTATTATGAATAAACAAATACACTTCGCTCGCGAATGTATGTCGCTTTTAGTAGTTAATGTTAAAAAAAACAATCGGAAGAATTTGTTTTAATGATACGGCTGAAATTCTAATGTTAATAAGTAAATTAATAAATCATTATAAATATCGGTTGTAAATTGTAATATACATAATACTTAAGTCGATGAGCACAAATGTTTGAAATTACGAATAGGTGTTTAAATTGCAAATTACCGACGAACGTTAAAGTTCTTTTCCGCGTATTAAACGATTAGAGAGAGCTCTGATTCGTCTTGTACTGTGTTTCAGATTTACATTAATTCTCCCGTCGTCGTTTAGAATCATCTTCTGAACGCACGCCGAACGAATACAATTGCTTTTTCCCGAGAGTTTCTACACAGTGTGGCGTTTTTGCCGTTCTTACAATGCAGATCAGGAACGATGATCGCACGCTCAAGCCGCGATAGAGACTACGCACAAAAATTAAAATAAATACTCGACTACAACATGACGCATTGTGTCAGCGGGCGTTTGATATTGGTTTGTACAGCTGCTCGGAGGAGTACTCCTTCGCGAGGGAGCCATGGGTCCCAATGTCAATTAATGATCACGTAACAGACGAGGATTATAATAAAAAAGGACTCGAGCGCGCGCGTGTGTGTAACAGACGTAGTCTTTAAAAGTGAAGTCAGACTGGTGACAGATAAGGGACGAAAAAAAATAAAATAAAATAAAAAATAAACGAAGGATAATATACGATAAAATCCGGATCGTCCGAGCTGATAGGACGTCGGCGGAGGATACGCGGCGAGTAATGAGAGAGAAGAAAAAGTGGACGGACGTCGGGGGACGTAAGGTCGTAAGTCGCGTGCGATGGCCGGCTGCTGATGGGGCGGGGGTGGGGGAGCTGACTGACCACTGGACAAATGAAATAACAAATGAGTACGCGTGTAAGTGGTGTAGGAAACCCGCAAAATCGGTTGGTGAAAAAAAAATCCACAGCATCCCCGCGGAAGATTGATGATGTCCGTTAAGCCGTTGCCGTCTCGCGCGATTTTCGAGCTCGTCATTTTTCCCCGCCAGCCACGCGTAAGTATAATAATTCGGCCGAGCGGATCTGCCGCCGCGGTCTCCGAGGAAAAATAATAAAAGGAAAAAAATCAACACGCTTCGTCCCCGTCCTCCCCCCCCCCCCCGACGCCGCGGCGGTATTATTATTTAATATTATTATCGTTATTATTATTCCGAGTCGGTGTAATAAGGACGTAAATAATTTCACGATTTCACTGTATACGACGAACACACGATTTCGCGTTGTTTTCATTGTTTTTATACAGGATGTAAGGACGTCTCTCCGTGTTTTCATCCCCACCTCCTAATGCTTTCCTTCTAAATACAATTTTTTTTTCCAATTAGTTTTCAATACACGTATATTATAGTTTACACAATACTCAAATTTTTGTGAAGTGTTTTTTATTTATTTATTTATTTTTCGAGTACTAGATTATCTATTTTTATATTTATTATTATTTCCCATCGTTGAAGAATCTGAAATAACCAATTTTTATTACTAGGCTTCATTTTTCTGTAACATTTCAAAGCTATCCGAATAAAAGAAAAATATCCGACGAATACAATTACAATAAGTCACGATTTAATGTAAATTAATCCATATTTCTCAATGATCATCATATTATGAGTATTTTCAAATATTAATGGTCAATAATAATACGTATGTAAACTCAAATATGAATAGTTGTTTTCGTTTAAATCATAAATTCAAACTGAATCGGTACTTTTTTTAAATCGTATTATTTTATTTTTGAAACAATTTGTAAGTATTAAAAATGAAAGAAAAAAGAAAGTTACAGACGGGGACAAACACGGTTAGACGCCCCAGTATACATAATATATAGTACAAGTAGGTACATAATATATTCGTACTAATTTTATGAACACGCTTATGATTACGTCTTATCTAATGAACAGTGGTACGCGTTTTGCGTACAATCTATGGGAACCGCTATTTCAACGCCGTCGTCCCTAAGCTGCATTCGCGTACGTGCTGCGCGCATTGCCTACAAAAGAGACGATACGTCCCCAAACGAACAATATCGCACGTCGCGGCGCGGCGGGCGAAGTTATTAATATTTCTGCGTGCGAAATGAAACGTGTAAATCACAGAGCCGAGCCACCGCAGCGGCCGCGTCGAAAAATACCCGTAAAGCGCTTTATTATTATTATTATTATTATTATTATTTCCACCACAGACGACTCGAAATGAGATTATACGCGACTTGGACCCTCCGCAGTCATTTTTAATGGTTGACAAGAATATACCTATAATATATTTATATGTGTTAACACTATACGGGGTGTTGAAAACCAACCGCTTTACACGTGCCAGAGCCGGCGAAAAAGTACAGGCCTGTTATACTAAATAAAAAATGTCACGATTATTCGCTGCAGAATAAAACAATTTTATGAAACATTTAACTTGGTAAAAACAAAACTCATTTCATGTGCGTGTGGACAACAAGAACTGACCAAAAAACCATAAACCTGAACGGTGTTATCAATAATGTATTCGCTATGAAAAAAGGCAGAAAATATAGGTAACTATTTTTTCGTTAATCATATTTTTAAATTTGTAAAACAGTCGGTACTCGATTTTTATTTTACCCTGAAAACGATAGATAGTCGATCATGTCACAGAACTGGTTATTTCTCCGGTTACAAAGAGTTTCGGACGAGTTCGTTTTCCAGCCGTGTAGCGTTGGCATCCGGGAATTGAGAATTTGCCTAAGCAATGAGCTCCCTCGACGTTACCTCGGGCATAATGATTTGGCGATTTATCACTTTCTGATCGGCCGCCGAGGTTACCCAGAACTCGCTGTTTACGACTTCTGTGTTTGTAGGAAGTTCGTGAAAAACGCAGTATATATTCCGCCCTTTCTAACTACTTTGAAAGAGTCGCTGAAAAAACGAATAAAAACCGCGGTAGCAGCTGTGACAAATGACATGCTCGCTTAAGTGTGGGAAGAATTCGAGTACCTGCCGTATTGATGTTTGCCGTGGCCGCCCGAGGAGGGTATATTGAACATTCGTAAATAAAGATTTAAATTAAAAGGGGCTAAAGAAAGAAACTGCCTCCGGGGAAAATTTAAAAGAGCCTGATTCAATTTTTTTTTTTTTTGTAAACAATTCAGAAACAAATTAAAATTATCAAAAAAAAAAAAACCAAAATCCAATTATTTTTATTTTTATGGAGAACCTAGTTCAAATTTATTCAAGACAATATAATTTTGTAACTAGGACACGGATTTGAATACATTAAAAAAGAAAAAAAATTGACTTTCTTAAAAAAAGAATAAATGCCCCGAAAAACAAAATAAAATAAAAGTTTTATTTTTTTTATTGAATTCTATAATATTATATGAAACGCTCGAAAAGCTACAGAGAGATTAAATTTTCATTTAAATCTCTACCTACAGTTATAACTTGTGTGTCAAAACAATTACCTATACAAAAAAAAAAAAATCGACTATACACTTACATAATGCATATTTTAAGTTGATAATTTCGTCTACAATTTAATCATATCAGACTATTAAAGCATATTATATTCAGTTGCGGTTCTAACAGTATTATTTGGGAAAAGCGGTTTATTTCAATAAAAATTTAACGTCGAAATAATGGAGTTATTATTGTCAATGCGAATAACGTCTATTCCAAATAACTTCAAGCCGGAATAATTGCACGTTTTTTACATAAAAAAATGACTAAATAGTAATAGGTTTGTTTACTTGGAAATTGAATTCATTTCCATCCCACGACTTTCAATATCAAAACAACATTTGCAATAATACAACTGTGGCATCTAACACAAATGACAAAAGACAGTTTAATTTATATGTTTAAAGTTCTTAAAACAAACAAAATCAGTCTACTCGGGGGATGAATAAAAAAACAACGATGCACACATCCAACAGCAAATAAATTAATAAAATATTTTGGATGACGACAAGACTGAAACGGTAATAAAGATTGACTAGAGAAAATAAACGATTTCACCTTGTCCCAAGGAGCCATTGTCTCGCCGGGTCATAGGGGTAGCAATCTGATTACTTTTATAATATATATTTATGCACTTTTATTCATATATTTCATCACCACA
Organism: Drepanosiphum platanoidis; assembly: GCA_948098885.1. Taxonomy (NCBI): domain Eukaryota; kingdom Metazoa; phylum Arthropoda; class Insecta; order Hemiptera; family Aphididae; genus Drepanosiphum; species Drepanosiphum platanoidis. Next base: position 10,631,800 of record OX402528.1, read on the forward strand.
GAAGACAAACTAAGTTTTACCGTATATTATTTCCTAATTTTCATATCGCTTTATTGAATGATACTCTTAATAGTTAAAATTTGAAGAAAAAAAAAATACGAATAGGTAAAAAAAACTGGACTGAGCAAAGTATAATTCTTTATCGAACTCGATCGAATTTATTCTTGACTCAACCCCAAATCCACCACTGATTATATGATACAGCTCACAAAGAAATCGAATGATTATTTCTCTATACATACGTACATGAAATATTATATGATTTTAGAAAAAAATTATTTTCATAGGTACACGTAGTTTGAAATCGCAGTTTCTACAGAAATACTTCTGGAACTTGTTTGCTGATGATTAATGTTTTTAATTTTTTTTTAAACTGTGTCAACATACATTTTTAATTTCAAATGCCGAAGCTGAATACTTTTCTGAGAACTTTGATATACACATCAAAACCGAACATCGGACCAGCAGCTCATTATTTATGAGTATTCCGAATTGTACGCGTTTACAACAAGTGCGTACCTAACCGCGAGAAGAATCGCCTTTGCGCCTTTGAACAAGACCGAAAAAAAGCTCTGCGCGTTTGAATTCTACCCCAGCTTTAACCGGCGAAACCCATCGTAATTAACTTTCTACTCTCCGACGCGGCGCGAAAACCAAACGACGCGACGTCAAACAGCAACGCCTCGTCTTGTTTGCGTTAAACGATTTGACGTTCTCTGCACCGGCCGTGCATTTTATGGCTACGGCGCAAACAAAATATAGATAAAGTCACATTATGATTTATGTAGGTGTATAAACGTACACGCAGTAAAAAGATACCGGTAACTACGGTCGAATAAAATTCATAAAATATTCAGACATTACACAACGGCAGAATTCTCGTTTTTGTGCGACTGGCCGCGTAACTTTTTAGCCAGAAATATCTGAACAATGAGAGTGAGGTTTTTGGTTTATTTTTAATAACGTAATATTTATATGGTCACAATTGTACATCGCAGTCGGAGATGGACTGCGTTTGAAATACAATGCATATTATACGTAGTGTTCAGAACAATAATTCTTTTAAAATATTTTTTACCTTGTAATTTATTCGTGTGTTTTTTTTTTTACTCTGGAGTATTTTTTGTATTTCTGAAGATAAAAAACAACAAAGATGATTGCTACTATAATATATATATATAAATTGAAAATAAATGACAATCTAAAACTGATCTGGAAATAATAACTTTCTCGAATGGAATAAACAATAATAATAATACGGTAGACGATTATCTTCTTACATGACGTTATATTTTCATTCGTTATAAATATTATAATACCTACTCGTTTTCGTTTCCCAGTCTCAAAATAACGAGTGTTTTCTCCGCACGTTTATTACACATTTCCAACCCAAGACTTCAATTTTGAAAAACCTATTACCTTCATACTCGGTAGAAAAATAAATTATAATTAATATATTATGTATATTTGTTCACGTTTAATTTTCTTTTTTATAAGCATAGGTTTGAGTGATAAATTGAATAATAATAATAAAAATAGCAATAATAAACTATGGAGTTTTGAACTTTTGTTCAGTTGTATTCAGTTTCACGGACAATATGAGAATTTGAAAGTTCTAAAAACCAATGATAATATTGTAAAATTATGTAAATTTATATTAAGCGAAGGCTTGGGAGATAAAGAAAACTACATAAGAAGTGCTTTAAATGAAGCGAGAAATACCTGCTGTAAATGTTTTGCAATGATGTTTTATTTTTCTCTGACCGAACTTTCGAAAAGCCAATGTACGTCAAGAAGACGTGCACTGTATATTCTGTATTTACGCGTTTACTCAAAATCGTAGTTTGAGTACAATTGCCGTTGCTTTCAAATTCGCACGAACAACACAACTAATACAATATTGTACGACAAAGTAATAACGAAACCCGTGTCATACCAGCTTTTTTATTATTGGTTTCAGATAAAAAAAAAAAAAAAAACCCAAGTATTTAATTTCTAAATAAATATTTTGAAACTTGTTTCGTCTATTCTTGATCAAATTCATATAGTTGTTAAAAAAATCGCATTTAAAATGTACATAGTATTAGAAAAATTAATACGATTACATAATATTAAAACACTATTTTTATTCCGACATAAGTCGTATACTATAATATTTATACGATCAATAAAATATAGATAATTTTTCCGAGAACAAATTGAATTGAAATCATTTAAATAAACAGTTTTCATTCATAATGTTGGTAGAAAAATGTAACGACATTCGATCGACAAAAGCCGATTGAATCTACTTAATAAAATATGATAAACTTTGAAACAAAAAATATCACGAGTTGTTATTAAAACTATTTTACCTGCTTAACGATTTATTCTGGTAAATTAACGTATTTTCGAATAATATTTTATAATCGTGACTATTGAATCATAACGGTTGTGAAAAAAAATTATTCAAAGTAAGTACTTAGAATACGTTATACCGATGAAAACTACCCTGACAAATCGTGTATCGTATGCGCCAAACGCATTTGAAAACTTTAGACTATCGAAAAGACTCAAACAAGTCGTTGTAATTTATTGATAAAGACAAAATATCCTTTAAAGTTTTGAGATCAAATTTAAACATATTTCAATAGTCACTAAATGAATGAGGTTGTGGCTCAGCGTATATTTTCCAGACATTTCGGGGTGAACGATTCCATTGAACTATTTCTCATTATGTACTTTAAGTAGCTTTTTAAGGATTTGCCGTATTATTTCATGCCTGAGCGCATAAGGTATATCGTGTATACTATGCGTGTGTATATATATATATATATATGCGTATATTTATACATATATGTCCACAATATGTTTTATACATTTCACAGTCGGCTTACGATATTCAATCATGGTAAACCCCAGATGCCGCGGCTCGTTAAGTTTTAGGGATAAACTGAGAAAAACGAAAAGCGAATAAATACGCGCCGCGCCGTGGGGATAATAATTATGTAGAAAAGCATTCGCCGATGTATTCGCATATGTATAATATATTATGTTGGCGATAAAAAGTCATTGTGTTGTGGCGCGTCAAGGTACTATATATACAAACGTTTATGATTTTTTAACCGCTGAAATCCCTCTGGGAGAATGTTTTCTTCCCCGGTTTCGAATTACATAAAACAACCACATGTGTGGGTAGCATTAAAAAACCGTTTACCGTTAAGGGTCGCATACCGACGCATACGCAAACTTTTAAGGGTTAAATTGGACGGAATTCCGGGACCGTATGGATATCCCGACGGCGGCGCCCGTGGCCTTGATATCGTTCTTTTTGATTATTTATACAAACATCCTACGCGCTTTTAAACGTTTGTTTGAATTGACGATTATGTATTACATAAATTATACATAAACGCCGTTGTAAAGTAGAAAACTTTACGACGGATGTAGGTATAGGTAAGTACCAGTATAAACACAGAGACCGTTTAAACACAATTAGATAAGAGAAAAAGTAAACTGTATTGGCACTAAACTCACTGTGCGTGTAGGTAATATACGCAAAACCCACTAGACACGTCCGATTTAAAATGTACATAATAAATTTGGTCTCATTACAATATCAACATCAAATTGTTGTGAGTTATGCAAAGTATTCACTTTGAAATTCTCTGTTCATCAATCATCATCAATAAACGTATATTTTTATTGTTGTTCAGGATATCGCTGGTTGCTTCCGCGAAAAACACGACAATGCCGTTTTATTGTTATTGAATTGAATTTGATCTTCGTGATGCGTCATAAACATCTGAAATCGTTTATTCATGTAACGACGTCGGACTCGACTTGAATCAATCGAATAAGTCGATCGTTGAGTTTAATTTGTTTTCATTGTGAAAGAAACACACAATATGTTTTATACGCGCATACATTTTACTCGAAATCAACCAAACGATATAATATTTAAAACGCTTTTGCAGTCAATTGCTCGGTGTTTTTTTTTTTTTTAATGGCGTGTAAGTGCGCATTTTGCTTATCCCAAACCGTTGAACTGTTGTTGAAAAATGTTTTGACAAAATATATGTCTCGGACTAAAAACTTCACTTTTGGTAGGTACCCCAATGTAGTGGCAACTACCTCGTACAACTGTATACTTGTAGAATTTATGAGTGTCAAAAAAAAAAAGAATAAATAAATAAACGCGAAACACGACGACGTTCATTAAAATTTCTGACATGAGCTTCACGTCGTGTAGCCACCCTGTGGCGTACTATCGTCCCCGTCACCGCAAAGACAAAGGACATACTTAAGTTTCACAAATTGTCTGCAACCACTCGTGTAACTAGATAACCATCTCTTTTAAAGGTAGGTAGGTAATGTGAGCGCGCCGCGATTGTTCCAGTTTATTAATGACTAGAGAAAATATCAATTTATCATACGCTTTTGACTACTAGGTATGTACACCACGCTTGACGGCCCAACTCTACATCACACGAGCGAACGCAATGTTTAAAAAGCATGAAATTAGTAAACGTCATACGGCTAAAATAAATGTTAAACACAACATGTTCTGTCCAATTTACTAATCATATATAACTTTACGCTATACTATATACAATATACTATACATATATATATATATATATGTATGTGTGCGTGTGCGGTATACACATTTCTGTCCCTATGCAGTCATTTCCTCTGTATTGTGTTAGCACCATTGACCCAAGTTGATCATTTTTAACCCTGTCGCTCGTGAATAAAACGAGTGCCTAGAGAGGTCCCACCAAAATATTTGAAATATTTCGTACACTGCATAAAAAATAACAAATCCTTTGAGTTTTTAAACGTTATCGTAAAATAGTTAAGTTAGTTGGAAATTTAATTCTTTTCTGTAAATAAAACTATTTGTTTTAAAAGCCAGCACAAAAATGTAAGTTTTTGTTTTAATTTTTTTTCCATAATATATAATAATCGTTAAAACATCCACGTTAAAAATGGTTTTAGTGAGCTTTTAGTTTTTAACGACGCGTAAAGAATACGCATGCTAAAGAGTTACTTTTAAATTAACCATCTATATACCATAGCTAAAAAAATAAAATAAATAGAACTATAATCATTTTTCTTATTTATAGACGTAGTCGAATGATAAATATTTAAATTGAAAACAATAAGGTCATATTCTTATATTGAAATCAGTAATAAAGTGTACTTCCATAATTTAAAACGAAAAGTTAAAGGCATGTTACGATAATCAAATTCGAACTACTAATAGTTTGACTAGTTCAACTCATAATAATAATTGCATTACCGTTCTCACAAATTGTCAATTTGTAAAAGTACTTACATTTAAAGTATATACCTATACATAATTTATTTTATTTATACTTTTTTTCAACTGATAACGATAAAAGAAAATGCAAAACCGTATATTTGAAAGCACTTAATAATAAAATTTCAAATTCACAAATATTCCAACCATAATCCTAGTTAATGACCAAATTATAACCCCTCGTTTCTCCTATATATATATATATATATAGATAGATAGATATATGGTCGAAATATTATGTTAATGAATCATACACTAAATGGTACGTATAATTCTGTTTGTGGTCGTTATAAACGTAGCGTTTTATTTTGTACGCACGTATGTTGTTTGTTGTTCACAAGTTTCAATGCTCCTATAAACTATAGGTAGTAGCGGTTACAATTCACAAAGTGCAAAGTACATAAAAAATATTGAACTTAAATTGTTCGGCGTACAATAAAAAAAAAAACTCACAAAGGCATTGTCGAGACAAATCTTCGGTTTTGTGGAACGCTGATGGCAACGCATTGTCCATTTCGACCCCTTTTGTGTTCACAAGCCCGTTGAGCTATTGAGTACATCCACACGCCACTGATCCGGCGATCATTATTTCATATTGTATGTGTCTGTGTTTGGGCTAAAGCCCCACACAAATGATTGGATATGAATTGAACTGTTTATGTGATAATCCATTATTATTTCTTTCCCATTCCATGTAAAATACTATGCTATAAATAACGTCTCTGACCTGTGTTATATTCATTACTATGAGTGTATTATTATTACGAAGTGTAAAAATTAATAAAACAAACAAAAATACGATGAAATTTCAGTGAAATTGAACAAAACGTATTGTTTTAGTAGAGGATGTCACGTTCAATTTCTACTCAGATAATAATAAAGTAGTAAATTAAATCTTATTTTTTTTTATATTTTTCAATAGTTGTACCAAATATTCTCAAAGCCCAATATTCTTATATGAAGTTGCATCGAAAAACATGTTTGATGCTGTAGTTTTGATTAAAATTTCACGTTTTTAGTTTTTATTGCCTCGTCGATCGTTGGCCAGTAATATTATGATTATCGATATTAGATACCGATTAACATTGAACGATAAAAATAATTCACTTCGTTTGCGGTAATAACCATTACAATAATAAAGATTACTATTCTTGTATGTATTTCCATATCGTCGAAGTATAAACTAATAAAATAATTAAACGAACAACAACGAATTTTTAGAATTGATATAAAACGTTTTACATAACTAAACTATAATTTAAATACAGACTATATTAATATGTAAATCCTTGTTAATACTTCTGTATGTATTAGCAAAGCTATATTCATATAGTTATAGTAATACTTGCATAAATCTGGTCAAGTATATAGAATGAAATAGTTTATTGCAATATACGAGTGTATAATATTAATGATAATTTCAGTTCGCCGTCGTTTATACCGATGTATTATTAAATATAGAAGCGCCTTATCGATTTATGACGTTAATGACGGGTTAATAGAATAAAATAAAACAATAAAATATTATACTTTGTTCAAGATCTCCATAATATTATTCGTTTAAATTCTGCCGCGCTGATTTAGAAATCTTGTGCGTATCATTAAAAAAAAAAAATCGCACATTTCAAAGATCTCGCAGCAAAAACAACGTATCTCATGTAAAAACCATACGAGTACACTATATAGTTACGACGAGTGATGGGTTCGAAAAAATAATTTATCATAGTTTAAATAATTCACATCTATAAGTATCCCCAAACGATATCGTATACTACTTTACGCGTTTTATACGAGTTCAAACTAATTAACTTTCATTCGTGTGATTGGTTGATTAATGATGTCTAACAATCAACAGTATTTTCAAATCATTAAAACTTTAAATGTCTTCTTTTGCAAAACAAAAACGGATAGGACGAGCAAAAGTGATCCCTTTATCTACCCGTCATGGCGCCGTGAAGTAATGCTCACGAGTATTTCAAAAAGTGGTTGACAGTGGTTTACAGGGAATTTTTAATGAATGCGTAGAATAAGGGGTGGAATGTACCAAGCACATGTTTAACGATGCAGGTAATGAAAAGAGATTTCTCGTACACGCCGTATCGGTGTCATGAAAACCTTACATAACTTTGTGAATAATATCTAGTTCCAAAACCTTCATACTTCAGAAGTAAATATCCAGTATAACACATGAGACGGATAAATTATAATTAATCGTATTTAACAGTGCGAATGAAAATAGTTATACCTTAATAATTTCTTACTAAAAGATAATAAAATACCTAGTATTATATACTATCAAGTATAAAACATTTAATTTTCTAATTTCCTACTGCTGTATAGCACCTAGGTACCTGTATCTACATTGAATTTTCGGCTATAATATAAAAAAATATATTATCATTATATTATATTTTATAATCCAGTTCATAGATTACAATTTAATTTTCAGTAAAATAAAATTGAATTATATTCTTAATCGTCTCATAGATTTTTTCTAATTCATGTTCTAGATTGCTAAAACATACTGTAAAAATCAAATGACATTATATTGCATCATATTTATATTATAATACATAATGCTACACATTATAATACTTTGTAATTTTGTATGGATAAATGATTTCAATTCTATAGCATATTATCCTCGGTTTTATCTATTTAATAATACTCATACTCATGTCTGAAACACTTATTGTACATTATTAAACTGTTGAAGTGTGTAAAAAATTTGTATTCTAAAAATGCATAGCATTTCTTTGTACTAATTGCTATTCTGTAAATCATTATTAAATTTAATTCATTTCCGGTAAAAGAGTACAATTGTTACATTAAAATATTTAACAATAAAATCTTGCAACTACATTATACCGTACATTTATGAGTATTCAATTGTTTCACTGTGTAAAATTATATTTATAAAAATGATTAATACACCTTACATAACAAATATTTTTAAAAAAAAATTATGTTAAAAAATGTACAGCACACTAGTGTAATATTTAAACCTAGATTATGTTGGCTGTTAAAAATAATAAATAATAAGTACATATTATTTCTAAACCTTAAGTTAACTAAAATTATTTTAAGGAAGAATTTCCTAGAAAGTAGATCACGAGACTCTCAAGGACGAAAATTCTAAAAAAAATTGTTGTTAAATTTGGTTTTTTGTAAAAATCTTTATTAAAAAATAAGTGATTTTGTTTTTTTATGACTGAATGATTATGCCCTTAGCTCTTTTTATCTAGTACAGAAAACCCAGAGGATTTCTATACATTTTTCTCATTATGATTTTAAATCCTAAAATATAACATATATTATTTTCACGAATAATTTTTATTATTTGTAATACTATAAATATTCAATATCAATACGTCCTGTTCGTGCACATGTTTATTACACCTACGTAAATTACATCAAACTTAACTCAAAAATGCATAACCTATCTTCGAACGTGGTGTTTTAATATGAGTTTTCCAATTTAATCAAATAAATACGATAAACCGAACTTACACTAGAAACCAGTAACACACCCCATATTAGTTGTATTTATTAGATTTTTTAAAGTAATATACCAATTTTCAAATCTTTTCATCTGATTTCAAATACAAAAAATTTATTTTAAGAATATATATGAAAAAATAATTATTTATGTAATTATATGTAGTATACATATACATATTATATATTATACAACAAAGGTTCCCAAACTGTGGGTCGCGAAAAAAAAAAAAAGGTCATTCATTGATATCGTGGGTCGCCAGATTTTAAAAAATTTCCAAAATGAGTCGTACAATAAAAAGTTTGGGAACCTCTGTTATACAATATTATACGTGTGCGACCGTGTGTGTGTGTGTGTGGGTGGGTGGATGAGGTCATACCCATAAAATATTCAAAATAAATAAAAGTATAAATAAATGTATCCATATTTATAATAAATTACATTTATGTTTAAAAGATTACTAAAAACACTTTCTACGTGGCCAAGTTGAGTAGGTGGATTAATAGTTATTGAAATACTAAAAATAAACTACTTTGATAGATATTCGACATTTATTGAATATTCGTAGCATAATATTATGCTATTAATGAATAATTTACAATAATTAACGCTGAAATATATTTAGATATAGTTGATTTTAGATATTTCATAATATAATAGCTGACCCGGCAAACGTTGTTTTGCCATATATTTCCAGTGAATTTTGCAGTATAAAAAATAACTGACTTATTGTAAGTGCGTGGTGACGACGGCATCTACGATTGAAAGAGGAATGGTGCGCGCACGCACGCAATTTCGGTAAAAGTTATGTAATTATATATGACGTTGCGAAATCCATACCTTTTGCGTAAACGTCGTCGGGTTTTCGCTTTAAAATTGTATACGCCTATCGAGCCTATCGACCAATGACTATAGATTTGCCTGCGACCGCCCAATGAAAAAAGTTCTATTGTTCATCGCACGCACGCAATTTCGATAAAAGTTATGTAATAATATGATATTGCAAAATCAATTCGTTTTTGGTAAAGATCGTCGGGTTTTTTGATGACATAATAATCTATTCATATAAAATGCAAATTACTCGCTGATCGTTGCATCTCAAAATCTAGCCCGTGAAAAGTTTACCCCTTCTTTTAAGGGTTGAATTTTGAAAAATAAGTTTGTAGATTTATTTAAATACATCCCCCTAGGGGAGGTGCTCAAACGGGGATTTTGTATTATGAAAAATTACTAACCTATTGTAAGTATGTACGTATATGTGAAAAGTATATGAAACACGTATATATATTTTAATTGAAAATGATTCGCAAAAAAATTTATAAACAATGATAATGGTCACTATGGTTACAGTATAGGTATACGTACATATGTATAAATGGGTTATATGATATAAATGGGCTGACTTTTTCCCATAACCAATAGCAACCATTTAAAATTTCAAAAGTACATCACAAAATTCCCGTTTCATCACCTCCCCTAATTGGGTTTTTTCAAATTTTTTTTTTTTCGTAAAAACCTTCTCCTGGCAATTACGAACAATTCAAAAAAAAATTTGAGCCAAATCGGCCCAGCCGTTCTCAATTGATGAATTGTTTTACATTTTTAGCTCCATTTATTTATATATATATATATATAACCGTTCCAGAATATTCTCGGCGCTCGCCACATATAAATATTGAAAAAAAACTATTTTATCTTTTAAGTTGGACCATATTATAAATGGTTACCAAATTTTATCAAAATCCGTTCAGTAGTTTCGGAGTTTATCGCGAACATACATCGTGACACGAAATTTTTATATTTATAGATAATATAAGCCAATAGGTAACGAAAAGTAATACAATAAGTATGTTTGTTAGTTTAAACCAGTGGTCGGCAACCGGCGGCCCGCTTTAAATTCCAAAACGAGGAAATTTAATTGAATATATTATATCATATCCAAATAATCATATTCTATAGAAATAATTGAACTATATATTTATTTTGTCAGTCATATTTTACAATAGTAGGTATATGTTGTATAATATAAAAAAATTACATTTTTATTATTGTCTGGCCCGCGAACCCTTTTTAATTTGTGAATGTGGCCCGAGAGTACGAAAAAATTGCCGACCACTGGTTTAAACTATGACGATTATTTCATATAATTTATTTACTTATTGCTTTGACTATATGTTATTGTAATTTTTATAATTTTAATATTCGCCAACAGCTCACTAATACTTTACTTTCAAAATAATAATTTACACGCGTTCTATTTTCATTATTCTGCAATATGCCTAATAACATTTTTCTACATTAGAAGTTTACTACACTTGTACAGTGCACGAACACAAATATCTATACCATTATTATTCATTTTCCTATTGTATCTAAAGATTTCAATAAATTAGCAGCTTCTATAAGAAAATTGAAAATTAATCAGTCAGATGTCAAAACACACTTAAAATATTTATACGCGCAATAACTAGAGACGTTTCTGACAACTTTACCATGCAAATCTTTTATAATATTATAAACTTTATTACATTATATTAAAGTAAGATTTACTATTCGAATTTCGAAATACGCATTACTTTGAAAAAGTTCAAATGATGAATAATGTGATATATAGATATGTAAATTTATACAATATATTACATATACTTATGTGTAACTATAGAAATAATAGGTAATACCAGAATATTTGTATTCCGTTCTTTGTTGTGAAATAATCTAAAATAAATATACTTGTCTAAGTATGAAACGTGAGAAGTTCATATGAAATGTGTATCTCTAAAATAAACTACGCATTTGTATTGGTTAGGTACTCGTATTAAATTACTTAAAATAAAAATATTTTTAAAAATAACGATTTCTGACCAGTTTATGTATAAATGTTTTTTTTCAAACGAATAGTTTGTCTAAAATAATCTTTTAGCAGCCTTAATTGTGGCCATTTATTTATCTTATAAAAATATAAATTTCAATTAAGTTGGTACACTAAGATAACTTTTAATTTGTGGTCATTTGTTTAAGATTACAAAAGAGCAAAAAACCTATCGGGTTAAAAATAATCTTCTTTTTAGAATATCTATAAAAATACTTTTGAGTAAAAATAATTTTACAAAAATATCTAACGTATTTCTGTTGACTGGAAATCGGCCATTCATTTAAAAATTATTTTGATATTTAATTTATCTGTAGTTATTCACAAGGTTACAAAAACTATTTGAACATTTTTATTCGACAGTTTTTATAAAATTAACTTTAATTACCAATCTTGATGTGTTTTGAAAATGAATAATCTTAAGGATTTTAAATTTTGACCGATAATTTTATTCATGTTGTAACGATGTATTTCAAATGTTAACTCTATTTTTTTTATTCCCCACGTACATCAAATGTCTGTGAGAAATGAATTGCAAAATTAGTTTCATCAATATGATCATATTAAAACTACACATAAAATATCTCAAAAGTATTGAAACTAGTTTTCCAAATCAGTGATTTGATATATTGCTTTCATATAAAAAAAAAAAAAAAACATGCATCGAGATGAGTGAAGTGCGCTTCCAAATAATGTGGCTATCAAAATACAAAATTATTAATTTCAACTTAAAATTAGATACCGTGTCCTACACATTATACCAAGTAAAAGTAAACTTCTCTTAAATGGAGAATTTCTGATTTTTAACTATTTTGTACATAAAATGTGTAATAGTTAACCATGTAAACGTCACTGTTTAAAAAACCTTCAAATAATATTCATCATAAGCAAAACTTCATAATAGTTACCCCGGGATTAAACTTTATCAAATTCAAATTAGAACTCTCAATTAGATTTCTTTTATACAGCGAAACAAACTTTTCCAATAATTAACCAAAGTATAATAAAATACCTAATACCACTTATATTACTTTTTAAGTGTTTAAAATGAAAATATAATATTTTTCAATAGACATAATTTATATGCCCAGAAAAAGTCAATCTCGTTATACTCTTTTATAATTATAAACTAAATGTATTATAATTGTTTTGTATATCTATAATACATTTTTTTTCATTTGAAAAAAATGAATGGTTGCAATTTTATTATAAACTGGTTTAAAATGAATTTTTCCCTTTTTGTAAGTATTTATAGCCCATTTTTCTGAAATTCCAACTAAATAACATTTTCTATTTATATATGAATCAAAGTATACGTGAATCGTTTGAAGTACCTATACACCCCTTAATCAAAGAAAAATGATTCTAGACTCAAAAACACAACATTTTATATGAAACCGACACATTCCTAACTTCTATCGAAATCTTAAACTATTAGAAACATAAAATTTGTTTAATTTATAATCAAAGCTACTCAATGTGTATGTATACCAAAAATATCGTATTTTATTTCCTATTGATCTCCAACTGCATCTCATGGGATTAAAATCTTCCATGTCAGTAATGTTACGGCGTATATAATCAAGTTTATTTGATTTGTTCATAGGTAAACTACACAAAGAATAAATAATACACTTTTTCAAAAGCGAAATTTCTAATACTACTTTTTAAAAGATTTTTCAACTTTTATCCTATTTTTACCTAAGAGCTTTGACACTAAACAAATTTTAAAACCAAGCTCATGAAGTGCATTAAGCACAGAAAAATGGTTAAATCATAACTATTATTTCAATTTTTTTCAAACATTGGTTTCAACTTAATACATTCAACATACGAGAACTTTATTTAAAATTAAAATAATTACTTTGGTATTATATTCCTAAAATCAGTTAAAAAAATTTATTCAGAGTAAAATTAAAAATAAATTTTAATCTTCTGAAAAAACTTTTTAATAAAATGTACTGTACAAAGGTGTGGGCAAATATTTTATAGATCGAAGATTAAGAATGTTTTTGATAAAAAACGTAGTTAAGACGACGAAATACCCTTTTTTAGTACCTAATTTTTACGCCATTTCAAATAAAATGTTTTTGATTAAATTTTAAGTGCGATTTAAAAATAAATGCATATTACAATTTTAATTTTTAGAAGCATGTTTTAAGAACTTTTTGTGCATATATATATCCGTTCCCTAGTGGTTATAAACTTATTCTAATTCTAACACATTATTCATTCAGTAGTTATCCATATGTTTTTTAGACTCTGAGTGAAACGAGGAATATATTAATTTTACCATGATGTGTTATATTTTCAATATCAATACTTAAGGCTTGAAAATGAAGTAAAAAATTCCAGAAAAGTTGAAAAAAAAATGTATACCGGAATGACAAAAAAAAATTTTGAGCGTTAGAAAATTATATTTCGATGAAACCGGAAATTTAAACGAATATCGATTAAACGACACTATAATTCTTTTATCGTAACTAAAAAAGTTAAATCCTTATTAATGCGGCCAATACTATATGCCTATATTTTCTAAATTATATTATATCGACACTTAATTTTATTATTTTTAGACCGACTATGTACAAAATTTTAATAAAATAGTTAACAATAAAAAAAAATAAAAAAATACCTCGATTAAAATAACTAGTTATTTATATTATTTATGTACAGAATATATTGCAATCATTGTTTGTTTAATAGACCATTAAATAACACAAATCGCGTTGGTTTATTTGATCAGATCAAAATATACAAATACATTGAAGTTTGAAAACTATTTTGCCTAAACTTTACGGTTGTGATACACTAACTATTATCATTTCTACACCCACTCGAAATGTAATATCTCTAGAGCCATTAGTAATATAGTATTTCAACAAACACCGAATACATTTACTTCCTTTATAAAACTATATTGGAATATATTTGTTTTCGGAAACTTGTCAAATACTCCAAACTTTAAAGACTTTAAAAGCTATTTGAATTTTCCGTGGTTAAATAAACAGTTTCAGTATTTCATCAAGTTTCTATAATCAAAGCGTACGTGGAAAATTTAAATATTTAAATGATTTTATACAGCCAACTAAAAATTTTAATCTTCTCTAGATGAACGCATTGGATTATGTTTTAATTACTCGTATTCGAGTAGAATTTTACTTGTTTAGTCGATTAGAAGTGAATTCAACTGAGAATGTGTAATGTGTACGTGATTGTAAATTCCCCAGAGTGTTAAATAATTACTCCAACATTTTCTTTATCTAAACTAAAACTAACTCGCAGGTTCATTGTTCCGTGTTTTGTAGACTTTTAAAGATTTGGTGTCACGTACTTTCTACTTTCTATCGTTGATTTTAAAAATAAAATTTCCTGGAAACCTTAACCGATTGTCCATTTAATAATTAAGTTTTTCTTAAAATAAAAACCGTACGAAAACTTACTGAAAATCTTAAAATCAAAAATAATTTTATTATGTACTGCCTTCCTACCGTCAAATACAGTACTTAGGTACATGTAATAAAAAGAAATAATTATAATGTACGTAATTTGGGTCTTATGTAAGAAGATATTATATATCGTATTTAAGAACAAAGTCTAACCGATTTTTCATGAACATATTCCGAATATAAAACAGTTGTACGAAATTAGTGTCAACGTCGTAAATAATGTCCATAATCTACATCACTATATTTTATGTCTTTTTTTATTAAAAATCAATCGATTGTATTCATGATAAAGTAATTATTTGTTTTAATTGTATATTAATATTATTGAAATTAAAATCAAATAGTAATTGGACACAAATTTACAAACACAAATTAACATAAATAAAAATATTGAACATAAATTATGTCTATGCCGATTGATGCGTGTATCGGCGCATAAGTGGGACGTGGATCAACGAGTTAACAATTTAGTTGGCAATATAAAAATTACAAAATTAATTAAAATTAAAAAATTTTCCGTTCTGTATAGAAATGAACCTTAATTGTCTCCAATAAAATAATAAATAACGATAATAATTTCCGGTTTGCGAAGTGATTATTGATATTTATCAGTAGATAACATTATTTTCATTCACAAACGTTTTTACCGTAACATAGGTATATTACATTATTATAATATTAAAACTATGTACATTTCAGTTAATTAGACATTTAGCATACAGTCATTCGATCCAATACTCGGACGTGGATATACTTAGAGAACTCGACCGGCCGGTCATTGACGCGCGGACGTACATATTATATGATTCATAACGACGACAATGGTAAAGAAGGGTTAAAATATTTAAACGGTTGCTTTTTTCTTTTGGAGTAAAAACACAATAACGATTAATCTCCGGCATTACTATACAGACAAAAGATCGGACGGAGCCGTAGTTATTAGTGTCATCGTCAAACGTCCACCTAACCGTGTACAGTGTTCAGCCAAACAGAAGGTAGGTTATCTGCACAGCGCTTGAAATTTATCAACACCGAGTGATATAAAACGTTGTGCGTATGTGGGTGAGCGCCCGCACGCGAGTGTGTCTGTGTGTGTGTGTGTGTGTTATAAAGTCTCTCGCGGTATCATCGCGTTCGCATGAAAATAAAAGGGAAAAATCGTATCTGAAAAAAAAAGAGAGAAACTCCGCGGTATTCAAATCTCTTCCGAGAAACGCGGTCGTATTCATTAATTCCACCGCCGCCCGTCATCGCGAGGCAGCCGGATCGACCGGAGTGGGAAGAGGGCGCGAATAAAAAAATTATTCGCGAGCGCATTATCATCGCGGTGTTATATTATAATATTATGATATACACGTACACGACGTCTGATATGATTACTACTGGATTGTCGTTTACAATACAGGTGTCTTCTCGTACTCGTCGTAGCATTGTTATTATAGTAGTCACCGACATAAAATACCAACATAAATCTTCACCGTCGAATAGAAAATTAATCGTGTCTAACGAGAAAAACGAGCAACGGAACAACGGCGGCGTTGCGACGACGTCGCGTTAATAACCGTCAACACATCGCCGATGTGATAACAAGTTTGTGTTCAGTTTTTATTCGTCGCACGCATAAGAATATTAAAAAACGCATAAATTTCCAAGTATCCGTTTAAAGTCGGGTCCGAGTAATAGGTATGCCATACGGCTTTACACATAAAACACGAGGTAAACGTAAACATTTACATTTTTTAAGACTTCGTTATGATATAATGTCATCACGGCGTCGCGATCGTCGGTACCAAAACCATGATGAACACCGAAATTAAAGTATACTCGTATATGATATGAAATTTTGAACTGAAACCCAAGCGAACGAAGCACGTTCCAAAGCGGAAATGCGATTTATAAAATATTGTTTTCGCGATTATCGCGACCACCAAATAATTTTCGTTGTTCGTACAGCATTGTTGCAACGCGCGTTTTACAGATGACATAAAAAAAAATTAACGTCGATCAAATGGTCACTATAAGCGATAGAGAGACGTGATCTACATATATCTCTATATATTTTTTTCGAGGTCACTTTTAAATCGGTACTTTCACCTAGTTACACTACAATAGTGTGTTAGGAACTTGATCGATAAAAATAAATCGATTAAAATAAAAAAAATTAAATGTTTAATATCCGTAAATCGTTTTCATTAAACCGTCAGAAAATACATAGATTTTTTTTTCCAATAATTTAAACGTCCCCCAAGCTTTTTTATACTACAAGATTAAAAATTAATAGTTATCTAATTGTTCGTTTAAATCACACTAATTTTGGAAATCCAAGTCCAATTTATGAAGGTATCTCTTTATTACGTAAATATAATAAGAATATATCTCTATATTATGTTTGATTTTAATGATTGCAAGAATTATACAACTATTAATCTATATGAGAAATAAGTATCTTAAAACTATAATTTTTCTATCATATTTCTTTTGTAGTATTTTTTAATAATATAAGTAAGAACTCGGCTCACTCGCAATTAAGTATTTACTCATAGTTAATTTAATTAAATTAAATTAATATGTTTTGAATTATACTGAAATAAATAAATAAATAGGACGAGCTTGCAACTTAAATATATACGTAATTCTTTTAAATTGTAATTTTTACTTGATTGCAGACTGCAGTTAACTTTTATCATTGTGATTTAACATGATTTTTTTTTTCTAATAACAAATTTAACATGCCCGAAGCTTGTTTTGAGTCACTTCAAATAACGACGAGTGTCGAGTAATACATTAATATATTTCAGAAAGGTATTAAAAAACAAAATATTCACCTATAAGATTGAATAGAAAATGGCCCCCATGGGTCGGTCTAGACAAAGATGAACTGAGACAGATTCAATTCAGATCCCGCCGAAATTTCCCGTGAGGAACGAAAACAAAAGACAATGAAAAGCGATATAGGTGGAGAAGACATGGCGAAGGTAACAAAGGGCCTATGTGGGCTATATAAAAGTTGAGATAAAAACATTTCGGCAGAAGAGGATAACACGCTAATCTCATGACATACTAACATATTATAACCACTATGTGTACGAAAAAATGAATGAAAATAATACGATATAAGACGTTGTAAATAATACAACGGAACACCGGTTCGAAAACGATAGTCCAGGGACCAACGTGAGGGTTTCCTAAAATCACAACAAGCAGTTGATTGGAGCGACGGCGGAACGTTAGGAGCGGTAAACTTGCCGCTCATAAAACGGAAAAAAGACAGACCGACGATGATTTTAATTATTGGTAACTAACCTAGAGTACAGCAATTATTGCTTCGGTAACTGTATTCGGCGCGTATTTTATTCTCTATAAAACTAATGTCCCCAGGAAATTACCTAATTGTTTTATATTTTATGTCTATAGCTTTGTTTTATGTATTTTTCAACGTAAAGATAGTTTAATCGGCGATAAAATCTTTTCGCATTCCGTCGAATCCTAAAATAAAGTAAAATACAAGAAAAAAAACGTATGAAAACAGAATGGGGATACTAGTTTCGGATTTCCTCGTAGAATGCAGAACATATACGGTTCAGCTAGAGCGAATGAAAAATAATCACAGTCACAGACGCAGTCGCAAGCACAAAGCGCCTAGGTGTTTCGTTCACGCAGATTGAAAACTAATAAAGCGATAAAACTAGGTAACAGATATAATCATAAACACTAAATTATAACACAAATTAAATATACAGGTTTAATAATATGTGGATAATATTTTCGTTTTGAATTTTAATAGCAATAAATTAGCTCGACGCGCGACGGTTTGAATCGAATAGATATAATTTTTATTTTTACAATTATCGTACCTACTAACGCGAATAATGACGTACAGCACTTCGTCCATCAGTCGTTGCTCGAAAGAACAGACGATAGCGAGACTTATTTACGGTTTTCGGTCGGTTCAAAGCCAAAACCGTAGTCTCCCGACTAGTGACAGATTTAAGAGGGGGTGACGTAGCGATCGCCGCCCCTTGGAATTTTTTTTTTTTTTTTGAATTAAAACAAAATAAGACGAAAACATCAAAAGTCATAACATAGTTAATTTATTATTAAATGATACTAAACGTAGTTTTCTGATATCTAGTCAATACAAATTATAGAATTCAAACAAATAATTGGTTATGGCCACTGTGAAAAAAAAAAAACGATTTGAACGTGAAAAAATTCAGTTACAGCCTTGTTAGTAGGCGTACGATACCAAATCGCCCCCTCCTCAAATGAGATCAAATCGGATCTGACACTGCCCCCGGCCCGTCGTTCGAAACTAAAAGAACGCGGAAGCCCGCCTCGAGGGGTAGAAGGGAAAGACTCTCGAACGGTAAACGGTGGGCGATGGTAGGGGGGCCGGCACACGTGTGACTTACCTGTACGCGCGAAGCCGGCGGAGCAGAGACGATCGCTCGCCATCGGACGGAGCGAGAGACATGGAGTGACAGAGAGAGAGAGAGAGAGAGAGCGGACGAGCGAACGAGCGAGCGAGCGGAGCGAGCAGAGACGACACACCACTGTGCGACGTCGCGACGTCGAGACACGGCCAATCGCCCAGCCGCAGTACAACCGGAACGGCCGCCGCCACCACCGCCGCCGCCGGTACTGCTTACTGCCGTGCTGGCCGCGGAAGAGGAGACGGACGCGCGCAAAAACACGGCGATCGCACTCGGTGTGTGACGCGCGCGATACTAGTACCGCCGCCACCGGCGCCGACGACAACGACCACGTTCGCGCTCGGCGCGGCCGTCCGTGTCGCGCGCGACCGTCGCTCGCCGTCGGTCCGATCTCGCGGCAGTCGCCGGATTCGTCGCCGCGCGTTTCGCACGTGTCGCGCGCGCGAATCGATGCGGTCCCCGATCGCCGCCGCGTCTCACCCCCCGCCCCGCCCCCCCCCCCGACCGCGCGGCGGCACGTGAATGGCACTTCACGAGTTGGCGCGCACGCACGCACCGGCCGACCGACCAAGCCGCGGAGATCCGCCGTCCCACGCTCCGGCCGCCTGCCTTCCCCGTCGCCGCGAACCCTTCCCGGCCAGCGCGCGTACGCATAAAGCAGCCGCCACGCGTTTATCCCCCCATAACGATTGTCAACGATCACGTGCTGCGCGCGCGCACACACACACACACAAACGTCCCGTTGCCCGACGGACCGAGCCGCGCCGGTAAATAATAACAGAAAGCGAGTACAGTACACGTTACCGCCGAGAACGCGCGGTTTTTTTTTTTTTTTTTTGCATTTACGCGCCGATTCTCGTCCGTTTCCGCCGGCACGATTTCTATTGTTGTAGAGGGGGTTAGGTAGGTGGTTGTCCGCCGGTGCGAGCGGCGGGTTTGAATCGTTCGAATCGAAAAAAAAAAACGCAAATTCCGGCCGACCAACGATGAATTGCTTTTTTATCGATAACTGCATAACGAACAAACACATATGGCCTTTTAAAAAAATACTGCTTCGAATGACTTTTTTTTTTTTCATTTTTATCACGTCGATTTTTATGAACTCGTCGAGAAAAACGTCGGTTTTAAATTTCATCTACGGTTTTGTCAAACGTCTATTAATTTATTCGATTTTAATGTATTTAAAAAATAATAATAATTACTTTCTTACGCGTGTTTCGCTCGAGTTGTGAGATAGGTTCACGTTCGACGAAACTGTATCCGTCATTTAAAACAAAATTTCTTTTCAATAAACATTTAGTAAATTATGTAGAAATCGATTTAATGGATTAGAATTAGTAATTTAGAAAAAGGTATATTTTTGATGGAAACGTGTGCCATCCTTGTTATCGGCAATAATTAATTCAGACACGTATCCAGGGAAGGTCCACGGGGTCTAGATCCACTACGAAATTTCCAAATACCGTCCGTATAGAATAGTGATATAATGATATAAACTAAAATTAATTACTCTGTAATTAAATACGCGTCACTGTTGCATGGCGTATTATTTTAGCGTAATATAACTATTATGATATTTTATAACAATGATAAATTTAAAAATTATTCGTTCAAGCCAGAAATACAGATTTGCTTATAAGTATTTTATGTGACTCCATATATTATAAATTTGTACTAAAATAAAAACAATTAATATTTGTAGTTGATATAGTTCAATAAATCCTTAAATTATTATTATGTGTACATTGTGAAACACGTTAATTTATAATTAGTAATTAGTAATAATTAAACTATTATAAAATTAGAGACCCTTAAAAAAATCTCGAGTCTTATGAACTAGGGTTCCCCCTCTAGGCTTGGCATTGTATGACATAATTTGCGTTGATAGTAATAACAATGCGCAATGCGTTTGTAAGGAAACCCAGAGGATTTAGGAACCCAAAAATTGACTATAGCCGAATTCATAATGAATTGTTGAGTTACAGTTTCTACCCAAATTTATAAGTTCTCAAAGTTCCTTAGTTAAATTAAATTCCCATCCTCTAAAAATAAAATATTTTAGACCTAGCTACGGTGTGAATAGTTTATTATAGCGGAAGATGTATAAATGGACCAACGACCCGGCGGATTTCCCGAGATTATCCATATCATGTATACAATATATATATAAAATTTATTATATTGTGTATAGGTACACGAAATCGGTATAAATTTAAATGACAATAAGTAAAAGGGCGCGATTTGAATAATAGGATCCCCCGCAGAGTCGTGATAATCCGTCTTTTTTAAGGTGTCACAGTTAACATAAACTGCATATTACATTGTATTCTTAGTATTATTATCATCATTCGAAAGTCATGTTTTTCACATCACATATCATATAAAAAAGACAACGGTGATATGAAGGGGAAAAATGTACAAAGAAAAAGTTCCTAATTTATAAACATCTATTATTTTATGGTGTAATAGTTCTTGAAGTCAGAAAAGATTATTTTTTTATATTTTTTACGTTTCAAATGTATAAGAAAATGAATATAATTCTTAGTACAATTCAACTTATATATTTATTTTAAAAAAAAATCTATACCGAAATGTAATCTAATTATAATTATACAGTGTACAAATTATAAGCGTGCCAACCAAATAGTGTCTAGTATCTGTATTAGTTATATTACCAATCAAATCAACAAGAATTTTTTTTTATATTGTTTTGAATATACCTATTAATAATGCATATGAATCCATGTCTACTTATTTAAAAATTATAAATTTTATTTTGAACAAGTTAATGAAAAATATAAGTGTTTCGGCAGCTATGATATAAAAACTGTTACCCAAATAATATCATCCAGTGGACTTAAGTCTAAGATAATAATTTTAAAGTTTAATACAAATCGAGGGGTTATTATTTGACATTACATAATTTTTATAATTTTAATTTGTAGATTATGAATAAAATCTTAGGTCCAAATCACAGAAAATCGATTTCAGTACTTATAGTTTATATATGTGCATGTGATGAAAAAACAGTTTATACAATAGTAGCCTGTACGGCCACTATTGTATATCAGTATATTACACATTCTCATTTTATATAAAAACCTATTTTATTGATATGACAAACATTATATGATTCGTTTTTAATAGCTTTTATTTTATAATATTTCACGATAGCGAGCCGTTTTTCAGGTAAATCAAATTCTTTCAAATTTATCGCCATGTACTCAATTTTTTACGTTTACCCCCGGTTGAGAAATGTTGTTCATAATACCAAACCAACAGTCACCAATATGCCAATGGCATACACAATTAATGCGGCGCGCGGCGTCTCTATCGAACCGTGTAGGTTAATAGTAAAACAGTTTCATTACTGGGTGAGTGCCTATCTCTATATTATCAAAGACTATAATATGCTCCATGCCAACCGCCTAATTCGAAACAGTTTAGCGTGTTTTTGTAATATAATCCTAATCGTTTATTTTTACAAGGGTAATTAAATATGGATTAAGAATACGTGGAATTGTATTTTATTAAATGCACTTAATGTGGAATAGGCGTAATAGAAACAATCTTATGATATACTTACATAACTGCTAAAATGATTTATCCAGTGGATTGCGGAAAGTCTGGTTCTATGTGATGCAATAAAAAATTACGAAAGTTTTTAATTCAGTTTACCAAAAATAATAAGCTATAAAATAAATAACAGTTACTTTAAAAATTAAAACTTGAAAAACAATGTAAAAATTATATTTAAGTAAATGCGAATACTTTTTATGAATGCTGGATGTGAACTGATCGAGGCTTACGTTTTGAATCATGTCTCCTCGATATATATATACGGGTTGCGCACGCAACTCGGCCGCTATTGGCTAGTGAGCGTAATCTCGAAAACAATAACTACACAGTTGTTAACATCAGTATTCAGTGATAATTTTATATTTAAAAATAATAAAAATAAATAAAGAGAGATATCTAGAGTTAAACACCATTGAATCGGTGTTTAGACTAAAAGAATAACAACTTACTGTAATATTTTTAAATAGTATGATAAAATTATATTATATATTTTATTCCATTTGTTTATACGTATACAATATTGTAGTGAGAAAAAAACTAAGACGCACTTCCTACGTAAAGGGCACTATTATGTATGTAGTAAATATATTCATGTAGTGATTGATTTTTTATCCTATTTACTTTTTAAGTTTGAATTTTTTCCCAGAGTGATTTTTAGGATTTTTTTATGGGCTCTTTTTTCTTACAGTTTTATAGTTAATATGCAGCAAAGAGTTGATTGAAAATCGATTTGTGCTAAGTAAAAGTAGCCGATGACCATTATATTTAGTTATATTATATTCAGCCAAGGCTGCCTCATTGTGTATGTACAGATAAACATACAGGTATCAAACAGATAAATGTTAATTGGACCGTGCAAATAACACATGCGCTACCAAACAAATGGAAATGCATTCTTATCGTTTTGCTGTTTATCACTACAAATTAATTTTACCAATGTATTATAAATATATAACCATATAGCTTTGGAAAATATAGCGCATCCCTCTATAGGCTTATTGGACATATTTTATTACCTTAGGCATATGAATAATTATTACTAATTAATTTGCTTTTAAAATAATTACAACCACACGATATCATGACGCATTGTGAAATTGATAAAATGTTCAACTAGTATCAATTAATTTTAAAGTAGGAGGCGTTTAGTTAATGATTCAAGCTAGAATGTTGACTGGTCATTATCTACAATCGTTGCAGTATGGTACCCACCTAAATCATTGGACCTAAATTAATTTGTGTGAGGTATTATTTACGAGTGTCATTTAAGGAAATGTGCGAGTGTGACAGATCTTTTGTTGGTTTTGTATCAATGATGATTTCGTTATCGAATAGTGCCACCACAGCGAAACCTCCAAAACAGTGATCAGTTAAAACTTTTCTGACTGTCGATGACAGTTTCGATTCGAAGATAATTCATTATTTAGGGAAATAAAAGTAGGTACCTAGTAGATGCAACTTACAATCAGAGGCTAAATGTCATAAAAGATAATGGGAGGACCTATACCTATTTAAAATACGGACAGATAATTTAGTTTTCCAGTTAAATAAAATATTCTTTATTACAATTTGACTATTTGAACTATTTTTTTCTAAGGTCTCTCCGACCTAAAGACTCACGTCTCACCATTACCCAAAATAAATAGGCACGCATGAATATCAACGTAATGAATATATCTCGATTGGAATTTTTACGAATGAGGTTTTATATACACCTGTATTATATAATATACTATACCTATAATATGATTTTCATTGCCAAAAATCATGACTAATTCACGACGCTCTAACTCAATCTCTGGACAGACGGGCGAGAAAAAATATAATAACAAGAACGTTCAGGCCACTACACGTCACCAGTAACTGATCGCGACACTGGCGAGTACCTATATTGCCTATAAAATGCGCCTGGCAATGTGACGGGGCATAGCGCAAGTACAACAGTCGCGCCAGTAATATAACGGTTTAATAGCATTTTTATTATCATTACATGACGTGATCGATAAGCGCGCATGCGCGCATGAGTACGCAGCCACAAACTGTACTTGAAGAGTCCAAGTGGCTCGTACTCGTTCCGAAATTTTCAAAAAAACGTTTTTGAATTTACTAACTCACAAGTACACAGTTGTAAGTGTTGTATTCTTAGTTCCTACACCACAACAACATATATTATCGAGAAACATTGTTGAACAATGTAAAACAAACGTTTTAACTTTTTCGATTTAATATGACAAAAATATTTCATAAATTCATTAAAATAATTTATATACTGATACCAAATTATTACTTTCATTAAACGTAAAATATTGTAACAATAATTCTAGCTCTAACTTGTAGGACCACCTTTGAAATCTGTATTCGAACTACAGACTTGCACCCGTACACGCATACAGTTCAGAGTTTTACGCGTACTTACGTGCACGCTTAGGGGAAAAACGTACCAATATTTTACGAAAAATCATCGTACCCACGAGACCGGCTGAGGTGCCGCGAACGCAGTTAATTCTTCTTATACGTCGCACGCGTACAATTTCACTCGTAAAATGTATTATAGTGTCGCAGAGTGGTTAAAAGATAAATTTAAGAACAATAGTTTTGTTAGTGCCACGCAACCAGCGGCATCCTTTCGTTAAATTCTCTTGGATTATATTATTATTTCCACGCTGCCGAGTAGCAAAATAAAATCAACACAAATAACCAACAAATCGTATTTCTTTGAGAATTCCGACAAAACCATTGAGCGCGTAATCTACCAAATACTTCATTTACCTCGACTTACTCTAAATTAAACGATTAAATTAATCAAAGTCATCTCCGTTTCAAATAAACACTTATGTGTATTCATTACTTATGTATATATATTATAGAATTTATGCAAATTCAAACTTATTTAATCGATGAAATTCGTATAAGTTGTTTCAAATAAAAATAGTTTTCGGTACAGTACAATGTACTGAGTACATAATCATTAAAACATCGTAAATTTAAAATAAAAGTATTTATTTAATTGTATTTATAAAATGTAAGTTACGGAAATTAAAAAAATATTTAAGTTTTATAATTTCAGGAGATAAGTTTAAAAAAAGAATTAAAAATTAAAGTGCTATTTTAATTTAATTTTAGAACCAAAGCTCTCATTTAACACAGTTTTCCCAACAATTTTCAACCTAAAGAAATTTGTATGAAAATATGAAAATCCATATAATCCAGAAACATCTTAAACGACTTAGTGCGTTAAACTTTATACGAATGTATTTATTTATCATCTATAATAATATTTAAACTACAGCTGTTTTAAGACACACACACTCTCGATGTTTTTCAAAGTAAACCAATTGTAAACAATTAGCATTAATTTTAATTAATTAAATATTTCAACTTAAAGAGTGGTTGGTATTGAGGTAGGCTTAACCGTTTAATTGTTAAACGGTTCATACAATTAATACATTTAATAGTGCTCAGAAGAATAAATACATAAAACAAGATAGACGTCGAAAAACATAAAAATTTAAGAAAAGAAAGAAATCTAGAGAATTAGCCATAAAAGATAAAAAACCTTAAACAAAATTAGCACTTATAGACTATAGTGTATCTGCATTTTGATGATGAAGTCAAAGTAAGTTGATTGGTAACAGGGAAATAGGTACTCGGTCCGTGAACTTAGCGAGAGTATAATGAACACTAACTATCATAATATTGCCAAATTTTAGTGCTTCCAGAATACATTAAAATACAAATTAGAGCACCATCCAAACTTGAGACATCACATCTTCATTTTCGTACCTATTGGGAATATGAACAGTACTAATTCCCGCTATACCGTCAAATTGTAGTGCTTGATTAGCGATGTTATATTAGTATATTACGTTAACATAAAACAATGAGCTCAAATCGTAAATAATTTTCCTATAGTATAAAAATATCACACTAATAAGCGTAAATGAGAATACATGAAGTACTCTTATAAAAATATACTTTGTTTATTTTAAATAGACTAGATTGTTTTTAATTAAATTAAATACTTAGTATATAAAATTAATTTTTATTCATTTATGAGTTTCTATTTACCTAAGAAATTGTTCTTTTTATTTTTTACTATATAAAATAATATTAATTTATAGTAGAAAATATATTTACCTACTTACCATCAACTTTTACACCAAGTGCAATGTGTAAGTCTGGATTAAATAAATATAGGCTGGGTTAGATAATATTACTAATAAAAAATGACTGTAAAAAGTATAATATAATTCCTAATTATATATTTATCTTTGGTTATATTGAATAGTAAATTAATAGGTATCTATTTTAATATTTAAGTACTTATTATATTTGTAATTAATTATTTTTACTTCTTATTATTAGGCTTTAATATGCATAGTAATAATCCAACTGACCAAATACATTTCGAAGAAAATATTAAGAGCAATTATATTAAAAGATGTATTTTATCATATGGACATTGGACACCTTATACGCCAGATATTGTTTTTCACCTGAAAAGGACTAGATTTGCTACTCAATAGTGTTTATGAATGGACACTATTCCAAGTTGAATTTCATTATTATATGTATATTATTGTAAAAAACATCAATTATTATAGGGCCCTTCTTTCAAAATGACACTAGGGCCCAATTTATCCTAGTTGTGCCACTGAGTATACGCGCGTATTATAGTTAAAAAAATTAATAAAACCGTTACTATTTTTTCGTCTAAGATGTAACGTTACACACGGATAATACAATACGGTAAATATCATGATGACAATGTTTCAATAATAGGTAAATAGAATAGTAATTATTCAGTGTAATATACTAATAATATTTCAATAATCGTGTACTTAAGTCTTAAATAATAATAATAATATGTTGCCTCGTTGGCACGACCGAGACATAAATAAGTCGGCTGTTCGACACAATCAGAATAATAAATAATATACAAACGAATAATATTATTACCATAATAATAAACCTTACCTCGAATAAAGGTTTGTTTGTGACGGCATCGCAATGCAATAATGAACGAACGTGATGCACCCATTGTGGCCGGCCCGTTTTGAGCGATCGCGAATTGTTGCAAAGAAATGTTAAATTTTATTTACACATCGTATGTACGCACAAATCGAAGCGTTGGAAAATGTCACGCGAAACGTTATCGACGAAGAATAGTGTTATATTTTTACCATCCGAGCTTCCGTGGTCGTGACTCGCAAAACACGAAAAAAAAAAACCAAAAATCATCGAGCCGGCGGCGGCGACGGCGAATACGATACGAAACGACGACGACGACGTCAAAAAACGCACACTCGAAACCTTTACCGGCTTGAATTAGACGTCGTCCGAGCCTCGACGGAATCGTTGAAAATCCGAAGGCGACGGCCATTACACTCGCGTAATGGATCGCGCGCACCGGACGCGACGGCGGCGATACGATACGAAAAATACGCTAAAAACCGAATATCGATAGTACGGTAGTATTTTAGCGACGAAATAATTTGGTTGCGCCCACGCGACCGCCGTGAGACGTGCGATTATTCGTCGATAAATACTATTACCATCGCCGCGAAAGGAATTTTGTAGAAATCGTGAAACGAGATTCGATGGCGGTCGGCATAAAAATCTCGAAACACGGACCCGTTCGGAGAACTCCGGACATACCCGCGAACCGACGAAGACTGAAAAGGAAGGGAAAACCAATCGACCCGCGTCAGCCGAAACGGTTGGAAAAACCAACAGCCAATGATAATTATTTACTAATTCATGGAATGTAATTTGTTTTTATAACAGTCGTTTTTTTAAACGACCTCCGGACGGACGACCGCGACCGCGGTATCCAGAGTTCTGTCCACAGCGCGCGACCACGTCGTCGTCGTTCCATCATGGCGGCCACGCGACCACACGGCCACGGCAGCGGAATATTCACACCGCCTCCCATGCCTCTCCGGGAAAACCGCCTCTTTTATGACATAAATTGAAAAATAAAAAAAAAACTCATGTAATAATGTACAAATATTAATATAAATGATAAATAATAAATAATAAAATATATACGTCTATAATTTAATAATTTTGTTCTTTTTTTAAAACCCCTCTCTATTACGAAAACTCTCTATAACGAAAGAAATCTATTGGTCCCCTAAAATTCGTTATAGATAGTTTTTACTGTATTTAATATATTTTATTGTAGTTTAATTTTAGTGAAAAGAATAAAATGTTTTACCACGATTTTTAATGTATTAAAATAGTAACATTATTAAAAATAAAAAAGAATTTATGCCATTAAAAACAAAACAAACATTTTAAAAAAGCAACAAAAAATGTTAATTAATTAAATGTTTTTTAATTCCATGGCACATATGTATATACATGTCATTTCATATAAAACAAATGTTGTGCTTGAAAAAAATTGTTTATTTTATTATTTATTGAACTCTTACAATTTGCATTTAAATTCTCTTCTTATAGTTATAACTTTAAATTATGTGTCAAAACAATAAATTAATAAAAAAAAACTTCTTTTAAAACAATAAAACGATGAAATAGGAATAGACTTGTCTGCTTTGAGCAGTAATTTGATTTTATCATTGGACTATCCTAACATCAAAACATAGTTTGCAACCATACAACTGTAACGTCTATCACTACTGGATTTATAATGACAATAATTTAATTTAGATATTTAACGTTGTTTAAACAAAGAAAATCAATGAGAACATATAAAGCTTTAAAAAAAACTACGACGCAACCATGCAATGGCAAACAAATTAAAAAAGCATTTCAAACAATTTTATGCGATGACGATTTGAACCAGACTAAAACAAGAGAAAACTTGAGATTTTCGTTTCCATTGTTTTCACCTTATTGCCTATATGGGTCTATCGTTATCTTCCTAGCCATTCCAGCCGACAGTTTGATTATAACTGAATTTCTTTTGTTTTTTCATTTAAACTTTGAACTGCTCTACGGTAGTTTTTAATATTTCTCTAAATAATTGTAAACACAGTAAATTTATACCATTTTTTTTTTTTTTAATCAAAAAATTTTAACTTAGTCAAATTAATAAAGTTAAATTTGTAAATACTTTAAAGGCTTTAACTTTATCAATGTCACTCCCCTTAAAAATGATAAATACCTATAGGCATATGTTCAGTTCATAGAATAAGTAGCATTTAAACTTATTAAATCTTTACAATGAACTTACGAAAACAATGTCCTCGTGGGACGTAGATCTCAAATTCTCAATTAATATGATACATGAACGATACACACATCATCAGATGCGTCATATTATATCAAATTTAATTTGATACTTCCGGTTTTCCTGACCCCATTTCCACTATATCCATTATGATTGACTCGGATTTTAGAGATACTTAATGCAGTTTACTTAATTGCATTAATTGACATTTGAAATTGAGTACTGTAAAGTGGTATAGAATATTAAATGCATGCGTCTGTTTTATTTTATAAGTAGATATATTATGTTTAATAATTGACGTTTATGCAATAAAAACCTAACTACAAATAAATTTGAGATTGTTGGTTTTTCGTAGTTAACAATTCATAATATTAAATAAAATATTATTTTAAGTAGGTAAGTATTAAGATATTAATATATTATCAAAAATTATTTAAGTATACCCATACATACCAATAGGTATTTAGTATTTACACTTCATTTTATATCCTTTTTCTTTTTCATCAATATTTTATGATAAATAACTTTTAAGTTTGCATAGCAAAATATTTCTTATAATTGCGACGACTCTTGATTTTCTTGATTCCCGAAGCGCGGTGTGACAGACCAGTACATGGTGAGTTGCCCGCCAACCTATACCTAAGGATATACCGTAGGATAATATAGGAATTTTTGTTTTTCAATTTAATAAACAAATAAAGTCTTTGAATATCAAATTGGTAGAAAGAGATAAATGAATATAACACATTTAATTACTTTGATTAAACACGCATTAAATTAATGACCAATTAGTTTATATTATTTTTTTTTTTCATTTTCATAATAAAATAGACAAATGTTATGTCAAAGAAAAACTAAAACGAGCGTAAAAACTTTTACCAAAGAAAGAAGAATAAAAATTAATCAAAAAGAATGGGAGACAAGGCCACAGACAGCCTAGTGACATATTTATGAACTTAATCTGTCACGTATGAACACAACCGACTGAATATGAGATATGTCCCATGAACACAAAGTTATCTACTCAGTCATGAGTCATGACAAAAGAAAATCTTCACTATAAACGAAATGAATTTTGTTAAGGTGACGTATTTGTAGTATCGAATCGACAAGATGAGCAAAACAAGTCAGAAAACATGATTTACATCCAGTCAGTCAAACAATAATATAAAAATAATTGGCAGATAATTTGTTGTACTCTTTTACTTACAATTTTATTTACAATCATATATATTTCTCATTTTGAATGGACAGGTTTGATGTGTGATGTAGCAGAGAAGATATGTGTATTCGTAGTGTAATTGACACTTTGTCTGTTAGTTGTCACGAGAAAGGGGAAAGTTCACAGAGCCAGGTACAAAAAATGTAGCAACTGTTGTTCTTCCTTGTATGATGTGATGTAATGCAAAGTTATTGATCTTAATCTGTTTTGAAAATCTAATTTAATAAATAATTAATTATAATTCCCTTTTATTGTAATTTTTCCAAGTCAAATGTGATAAGAAATCTACTTCTTAGTATTTCAAAACATATGCAAAAATTGAATAAGTTATGTATTCTTTAAATCTTTATTAAGTAATAGTCTAGCAATTAATGTGCTGTAGTTAATAATTTTCTTATTTGTTGATTGTGTTGGTACTTAAATCACTTGAATACACCAATGATTTTAATATAACTGTAAAGAAACTAGTACAATCAAATCAACAAAGATATAGCAATATAAAAAATGTAAGACAAACACTAATCAAACTTTAAAGAAACATGAAATGAATCCACAATCAGTTGTAAATTTTCATCAAAAAAACAAAGGAAACTAAACTATGAAAAATATAGTAGATACTTACTATAGAGTATTATAAAAATGATTGTACAAAGCAAGTTGATTTTTGGTGTTTTAATTCAATTTGTTTTTTAAACAAAAGTAAAAATTGACCTATAGCTGGTTTATACAAGACTTTCTAATTTTGCCACTGGATCTACCACAGTCAATCACTATATTTCTTTAATTTTACTTTGGATATGAAATGAATCTTAAAAACTAAGAAATGTAGTAGGCTTAGCATAACCTCTCTTTTAAGTTTATTCATCTAATTGATCAATGATGGACTCTAAAAATTGCTACAGATAATATTAGCATAACAAAAATTAACAATATGTAATAAAATAGTTTTAAGTGGTTAATGAAAGTGGACATATTAAATAAAACTGTAAGTAAATATTTAATATTTGATTGAAAAATATTAAAACGTTGATCATTAAAGGAATAAAAAAACATATTTGATCATAAAATTGAATGAAATGATTATTTTATATATAGACTTGACTTTTTATAGTAAAATAAAATTAACATAATGAAAAAAATTGATAAGATAATTGGCTAGGCTTTTTTATTTTTATTTGAGAGCTGAAATATTTATATTATAGATTAATGTTAACAGTTTGAATTAAGTATTCTTTCCAAAATATTCCATAGTATTATATTGTTAAATTTGTTTATTCTAAGATACTGTAACTAAATATAAAAACTAACAATAATTCAAATTAATAACAATAGATTAAAATTATGAATATATTTTAATTTACTATTTTAACCCCTGTACAAAATAAATTAAAATCGAGTTTGACAATATTATAATATGAATGAAACAAAAAACTACATAAACCTAATAAATGATATTAGAAAGACAAAACTGTCAAATAACAGTTTGATTAAAAATAACATAATCAAATAATAACTTATACATAAAAATATATACAATGTTTTAGAGTTCAACTTATAAGGTTTATTGACAATTACAAAAATTAATTGTGAACTCTTCAAAAACATTGGTTTGAGTAAATTACAATAATATGATGAATAATCAAATATAAATCTCCGATCTTAAGATTTTAATAACTAGTTAAATTAATATATCAATCAATTTCCCTCATGTTATTTTGACAATTTAAAAATCAGAATATAATATAAAACATACTTAAATCAAATCAAAAACAACCATATAGACTCAAACCAATGTATTATTAAAAATATATATTACTTATATCAGTACATTCTTAAATTTAAATAAAAATAATATAATAATAGTAAGTTTCAATATATTTGTAAGTTTTTTTTAAAGTAAAAATGATTTCTATCAAAAAGTAGAATTAGAAATCCTTTGATCCATCTAGTAAGTGTAAATTGTGTTTTATCTAGGCATAAAATAATATTTTAATAAACAAACAAGGAAAAATAATTAAAATCATACATTAACTAAAACAGGTACCTGAATTCAGAGTACTGACTATTTATTATTCAATAAAAAATATTAGTTTAAAATAAGGAATAAGCATTTGAACATAATATTTGAGTTAATTAATATGTTACCATAGACTGTAATCAGTGTCTTCTTGATAGAGTGTTAAGAAAAATCCTATAAATGTCAAATATACAACTATATTTCCACACAATGTAAGATTACAGGCCGTCCATGCAATCTAAAAATGATTAAATAAAAGAATTCATAAAAATATACAATGTAAACAAAAACAAACACGAAAATTTAAAAAAAAAATAAAAACTTACAGAACTAACTCTGGCCATTACTATAGGTAATGCAAATGACGACACCACTATAGCCATAGTTATAAAAACAGCTAACTCCATATTAGCATTTCCAGATCCTGAGTAATCATTATACCGTTTCATCAGCATAGTTGGCAGTGGTGCAAAAACGTAAAATACTACTACAATAAATGGCAACCAAGAACTAAAAAAATTAATTAGGTATTAAACATAATGAAATATTGAAAAATATGAAAATAAATTGAATAACTTGCTTTAAATCTGGTAATGCACATGCTAATATGACAAATGTCATACCAATAGATCCGGCAAAAGCTAAACTCATCATCCTGAAAATAAAAAAATTTGGAGTTGATTAGTGCCCTGTGTAAGTGGTAGAAGGTTAATAAATAACGAAATAATTTTCGATAAACAAAACTTACGCTATTTAACATCAAAATGAAGTAACCATAATCATGAAACAAAAAAAAAAACAAAAATTAATTTATGATATATAAAATTACATAAATAATTACTATATACAAATTATTCAAAATTTAAAAATTATTTTTATGTGAAGTAGGTTATACATATTATAAAACATAGTACAAACAGAAAAATCTCAAATAAATAGCTATAAATGTAAAATGTTAATTAAATTTCATTTATTTGTTTAAATAGGGAATATATAATACACCAAAATAAAATAATTATTTTTGATGAAATGAAAATTATTAAAATATTAAGTATACCTGAATGATTTTTTTTTCTGTGAAAGTATACTATTACAAAAGTTTTGTAAAAAATGTTTAAATCATGTAATAAATACAATTTTTAAACATTCATTATTTTTTTTAAATTTATTTGTGGTCATGATGATATTTATACTTACATTAGTAATATACTTGGTTTTTCAATATTTACTATTGAAATCATTATTAAAATATGCCTAAATATTAAATGCTTTTACACAAAAATAGTTTTTTACAATTCTTAATAATAAGATATTTCCTAGACTAAATAAGTAGGAATAATAAAAAAAAAGTTATAAAAATTATAAATTTCTTATGGTTTCTTTTTTTAAATTAGAATTTAAATATAAAATTGACATTTACATCAATTGCCTCAAAATTATTAGATTAAATTAACTTTAATCCACTAAACAGGTTAGTCCAATCATTCTTTTCATTTTCAATGAACTACAAATCAGTTTACCTTATTATTTCTTATAATAAAGCGGTTATCAATGAAATGTATAAACTTAATTTCATTTCCTATACTTATTATTTATCTTTATTTTTACTCTCAACATAAAAAACAACCTTTGATGGTAAACAACATTCTAAAATAATTTAGGTATAGTAATAGAATTTTATAAGTAGAAATAAAATGTATATTAATTTATTCAACTTTAATATTCAGTTTAATTTATTGTTTTTAGGCAACTCTAATTCCTAAATATCAATGAATATAAAAAAATTAAAACTTGTAATGATAAAATAACATTAATATCATATTATTCATTGACTAGTTCTTCTGTATATTATTCATACCAAAAAAAGGATTAAGAATGGAAGTTTAAATATTAAATTGATATTATAATGAACTATAAGTATATGTAAGATAAAAATTATAATTCACTCAACGCATGGGCAAAACAAATAACTTTAATTGTTTATTAAAACTATTTTTTTTAATAAATGCTTACCATTTACATAGTTTTTCTAATTTGAAATATTAAGAATAGATGTGTGTTTTTTTTCTTACTACCTACCAATATAGATTTTAGTAGTGATAAAAATAAAATTTACAGCGGACAACCAGAAGAATATATTAAAATCTGACCATGATTTAAGAGTTTATATTTATTTAAATTATTATTATTATGAATTGTATTTTGTCTATTATTCAAGTCATATATGTGTCAATGTATACATAATTGAAAAAGGAATAAATTGAATATGTATTATTTATAGTAAATACAAATGTCTTTGACTTAAAACTAACCATTTTAGATAAGTAAATATTTGACATTGCAGAAATAGAGTTGTTTATCTAGTTGATAAGTTGATATGTATATTTAAGGTCAAATTATGTTCATACCTATTGATATAAAATCATTTCCTTTTATATATTGTTTCTTATTATTTTCAATAATATTATTTGAAAAAATGAAGAAAAGTTAAAGTTATTAAATAATTAATATAAATTTTAATAAAAGTTGAATACACTTTAAATTATTAATATCATGATATATGATTAATAGTTATTAAAGTAACTATGTATATATAATCAATAAATATATATATATATGTGTAAACTTTAAATATGCAGATTTATAATTTTAATTGAATGAATCAAATTTGAGTCACACTTAGCAAGGAATAAACATGATTGTATGAATAAAATTGCACCCACTAACACCCAATTAGTATAAATAATTAAATACGAAAAATATGTAAAATATAAATTTTTGCATTATGACTTATTAAAAATGCATAATGTTAACCTCAAAGTACTCGATGTTATACAATTAAAAAATGTCTATATCTAACAAAACATATTATAAATCAATTATAAATCCTATCTACTTAACGTAACCTTCAATTAAAAACACTTCAATTTGAATGGAGCTTATTCTGTTTAGTAAAAAGAACAAAGAACTGATTAAAATAAATATACTACAAACCAAAAATATACTAAAAGATTAAAAATGTATTAGATACTAGATCAGAGAGATGAAAAATAAAAATTGAATAAATAATTAGGTATAGGAAATAAATGTATACTTCTAAATCAATTGTAGCAATGAATGTATGCAAATTGTAGCAAATGACATTTAATTTTTAAAATATAAAACTTAAAATAGTACTACCAAAAGAAAATAGCCTATCAATAGAATGACTAAAAATCAGAATACATACAATCGAGCCATACATTGAATGGCCTACCGATATTTACCAGACAGTGCACCAAGGCCAATCCAATCATTTGTACCCAACTATTGTCTACTATATTCAAAAAATGCAATGAACTTTGTATTAGTTTTCTCATCTTCGAACAGCCCAATTACCTAAATATGTTACAATGAATACATATGTATGATTATTATTAAAAGTCCCCTTAATAAATGTAGCAAAAATATTCATGATGATATAATATTTATCAAAAACCAAATCAAAAAACTAAATGAAATATATCTATAAGAACCTAGTACGCAATTCATGTAAATAGATATAGATTTTTTTTTTGGGATGCAACTTATGTGATCCCATTTTATTGAAATCAAGATATGTAACAGTAGCATTCGACAACAGGTTTTTGCGAAAAACAAAAATAGATAAAAAAAACAGTGAATGAGAAGAAGTCCAACAATCTGACTATGGTTCATACACCCTCAAACGAATTATGTTAGATCCATCCGGCGCCGTTCGAGCAGAGGAAGAGAATAATAACACAAAAACACTGCGGTAATATCTGCCTACGTCGATTGATCGCGTTTACCTTTCAATCCAGCCATCGCGAACACTGGCGGTCCTGCGGGTCAGTTGTGTGAAGGGCGCTGACCGCTAGAACGAACGCTTCAGACACGACGACGTCTCCTTTATATTTCTTTCGTTTCGCGTTTTGTTTTCTCTCGCCGTCACTATATTAATGACACCGGGCGAGCAATTAGATCGAAAACATCTGCTGCAATCGATATTATTACACCTATATATGCGATGTGTGGAATTATAATGTCGAGAACCAGTCGTTGGATTTTTCGGAAAAACGAAAACGAAAAAAATAAAAAAAAAATAATAATAACAACCACCAACAACTGACAACAACAATAACAACAATAAATAATAATATCACGGACTTGGAGACCCCTCCCCCACCCCCCGAAAATCGTCTGAGTCGGGCGCGCCGTAGTCATCCGTTATCACAACACCGCCGCAGAAGAGCAGAACAACTTTGTACAACGGCAACTACATACACACGTCGTACGACGCGCGTTATCAACGAGTGACCAACTGTGCGGCCTTTAAGTCGCGAGGGATCAAATAAAAATCCTCAATATTATAATTTATACCCTCTTTATTTATATCACGTTGAGCAGCAGCACAAAGGGATATAATATTTATATGCATGTGACAAAAATTAACTTGAAATAAAATAAAAGAAAAAAATATAACACTAATCTCTATTATTAGGGACCAGACTACGATGACTTTTGCATTTTCTCGTTGCATGATGATGATATTTAATATAAAAACGATACTTTCTTAATTTTTAACATAATGTATCAATAATGATAAAATATTAAACCGTGGTTTCATTAACATTTACGAAATTAATAAATAAATAATTTGATTTGGCTTTTATCGACATTCTAAGGACGAGACAAATGTCCTTAGAATTTAGAAAACAATTACATATTAGGTCATTTTTCTGACTGTTTCTCGCTAATCGAGAGAGAAATAACCACCATTTTATTACTCATTTCTTATTCTATGATCATTTTACATGTTTATATTTTTTTCATTATTAAAAACGATGATTAAAAAATGATCTTTATCGACTGTTACAATTTAAAACCCGTATCATAGATAATTTAATCTATGCCGTATACAAACTTGACGTTGTAATAAATATTACAAAAACAATTTTAGTAACTAATAAATTGAAAAAAAATTAACGAACGGCTTTTCGATGATTTGAAGAGCACTTTTTTCATATTTTATAGGTTATAAATTAATATTTTTCTCTGGATATTTTCGTAAATTCATAATATGGCATTTTAGTATTTATTTTTTTTTATTACTAAGTTTGGGCCTTGTAATTAAAATATAGCGTCTAAGTGAGAAAAAAATAAAAAATAAATTAATCGAAGTTATAAACGATATATTATCGCGCTCGCGGCCACGTCGCCGTCGACACGGGGCCGTCTAGAACATTCGGAAACCGGCGCCGGGTCGTGAGACCGACCGGTTGGCACGACCGTTTTTCCCACACCGGCCGCCATCTTAGGCCACGGCATGATTGTGCTCTTTTGATTTCCCGGTCCTCCACCCCGCCGCTGTCGTGAACCACCGATTTACACACACGCTCACCGAATATACCAATCGTAACGAGCGCTGTGCGCGTATTACAATTTACAGGTACCGCTTTTGTGTCGTGTGCCGTTTTCACTCGTCCGTTGTGTTGTTCGCAACAATAATAAAAGACAATAATTCTTTCCGTGGACGTGAACCCTCTAGTTCGACTATCGCTGCGCCATTCGTACAGTCGTTCGCACTATACCGGACCGAAGCCGTGCCCAGCGCCGCCGACGACGACAAAAGCAAACGTTGTTTTAACGCTAACCGAAAAATTAAAAAAAAAAACCCCAACGCGCGCACGCCGAAGTAATAACCGCCGTAGCCGATCATGTCTGATCCAGCCAAAGGGTGAGTTGTGTGAAATAATTTAAAACAACCATGGTACTACTACGCCGGATATCCGTCCATTTTTATATCCAAATACCGTTTTACCCATGGCCCTTGGATTTCTACTTCTCGTGACCCCCCTCCTCCCTCTATTTGAAAACCATTTATTAATTTGATTTCTACGTGCCGACCGAACAAAGAATCGCCTTTGGAGCAAAACCATATTCCGCTGATTACTGTATGATCGTTTCGCTAGGTTTTTCTGCCCCGTTCCCTCTTCATCTTTGTGACAACTGGACAAAGGCTAGCTGTTGTGTGTGTGTGTGCATAACAATTGTTTCAGTGCTACAATATTTGACATAACTCTTTGTCTGAATGTTAATTAAAGTCATTTGTATTCAATATGTTGTAGTGGTTACTGAGACATTATTTTCCCCTCAGAACTGTTATATACTCTCCTCATTTTACATCTCTATAAAAATTCAATGGAATATAGATCCCTGTAGATTTTTTTCTCTTCTACGACCCTAAAAACAAACAGTACTGTATGAGTGTCTATACTATATTTCTGTCCATGGAAAACTTCCACTACATCCCTTCTGGTTAATTATAAATGTTAGACATAAAATTCTTTACTTTTTCATGATTATTTTAGACTTATTTTCTAATTACCCACATAATAAATATCCACATATTAGTATTAAAAATTCTCTTTGTGAATTAATTTTTGTTGAATCATTTACCTAAGCAATGAAGTTGCTTAATTGCTTTTTTTATTTCATAAATATAATTTAACCGATTCGTTATTTTTATGAAAAAACATATAATTATATTAATTGTACTTCCCAATTAAAAGTACCTATGTAAATAGTTCATATTTAAGAATATCAATAATTTCAAATATAGTAGGATATGTATGTTTCAATTTATTTAGTTTTTGTAATTAATTTATCTAAAAAAATTAAATATTTTCAGTGAGGAGTTGGCCACAGCAATTTTGAAGCAAAAGGATCGTCCAAATAGACTTATTGTAGAAGAAGCTATCAACGATGACAATTCAGTCATTGCATTATCTCAGGTACAAATAGTTTCAAATCATGTGTTGTTAGAATCTAAATTTAGGCATGTATGTACATTATGCCATGTATAATATAAATTTGGGAGGGAATTTAATAAATAACATATCTAATACCTACTGAAGAAACCATTTAAGTGCAATTGCTCAGAATTAACACTTGATATCCATTTAATTTAAAAAAAATTATTTTATAATTATATCTTAAATCTATGATGAAATTAATAATTCATTATTTGTTTGGTAATAATAGGCTAAAATGGACGAATTACAACTCTTTCGTGGAGATACTGTGTTGCTAAAAGGCAAACGCCGTAAGGAATCTGTGTGTATTGTATTATCTGATGAAACATGTCCAGATGAAAAAGTTCGCATGAATAGAGTGGTGCGTAATAATTTACGAGTCAGAATATCAGATATTGTTCAAATACAACAATGTCCAGATGTGAAGTATGGAAAACGCATTCATGTACTTCCTATTGATGACACAGTGGAAGGGTTAACCGGGTAAAATTTGTCATACTTATTTTTTTTACATTTTAATTTTTATTAAATAATTAATTAATTTTTTTCTTCTAGAAATTTGTTTGAAGTATTCCTCAAACCTTACTTCTTAGAAGCATACAGACCTATTCATAAAGATGATAATTTTATTGTTCGAGGAGGCATGAGAGCCGTAGAATTCAAAGTAGTTGAAACTGATCCATCTCCATATTGTATTGTTGCTTATGACACAGTCATTCATTGTGAAGGAGACCCTATTAAAAGAGAGGTACCTGAAATATCCTTTTATCATTTTTATATAATTTGTAATTAATTAAAATTAAATATCTTAGGAGGAGGAAGAAGCATCAAACACAGTTGGTTATGATGATATCGGAGGTTGCCGCAAACAACTGGCACAAATTAAAGAAATGGTTGAACTTCCTCTTAGGCATCCAAGTTTATTCAAGGCGATTGGTGTGAAGCCTCCTAGAGGAATTTTACTGTATGGACCTCCTGGAACTGGAAAAACTCTTATTGCTCGTGCTGTTGCAAATGAAACTGGCGCATTCTTTTTCTTAATCAATGGTCCCGAAATCATGAGTAAACTCGCTGGTGAATCTGAAAGCAATTTAAGAAAAGCTTTCGAAGAAGCTGATCGAAATTCTCCTTCTATTATTTTCATTGATGAATTAGATGCTATTGCTCCCAAACGTGAAAAAGTAAATTGTTGAATTTTAATATAAATTATATATGTATATTTAATAATGAATTATTTAGACTCACGGAGAAGTTGAACGCCGTATCGTGTCTCAATTGTTAACACTCATGGATGGACTAAAATCGTCATCTCATGTTATTGTCATGGCTGCAACTAACCGACCTAATTCTATTGATTCAGCTCTAAGACGTTTTGGCCGTTTCGATCGTGAAATTGATATTGGCATACCAGATGCTACCGGACGTTTAGAAGTTTTACGTATACACACCAAGAACATGAAACTTGCTGAAGAAGTAGATTTAGAACAGGTAAAAATCGTAAAACTTGACAATATTATTTTGAGTTGTTTACTATAAAAATTGATGTTTCCAATAGATTGCTGCTGAAACTCATGGTCATGTTGGTGCTGATCTTGCTTCGTTGTGCTCTGAAGCTGCTCTGCAACAAATTCGTGAAAAAATGGACTTGATTGATTTAGAAGATGATCAAATTGATGCTGAAGTATTGAATTCATTGGCCGTCACCATGGAGAACTTTAGGGTAAGTTAATTATTTCTATTTTGTGTACATTTAATTCATAGAAGATTTTAACTTTTAGTATGCAATGGGTAAGAGCAGTCCAAGTGCTTTGAGAGAAACTATTGTAGAAGTACCAAATATAACTTGGGAAGATATTGGAGGTTTGGCAAATGTGAAACGTGAATTGCAAGAACTGGTTCAGGTATGTTATTTTGGATCGGTTGTAAAAACCAAGGCTGTAATGAAATATTTCTGTTGATATAGTATCCAGTTGAACATCCCGACAAGTTTTTGAAGTTTGGTATGCAACCATCCCGGGGTGTATTGTTCTATGGACCTCCAGGTTGCGGTAAAACATTGTTAGCAAAAGCCATTGCTAATGAATGTCAAGCCAATTTCATATCTGTTAAGGGCCCTGAACTATTAACTATGTGGTTCGGTGAATCTGAAGCCAACGTCCGTGATATATTTGACAAAGTAAATACACCAACCATTCTTTTCAGTTTTTTATTGTTCGATCAGTTTTAAATGAATATCGTGTTTAGGCTAGAGCAGCAGCTCCATGTGTATTATTTTTTGATGAGTTGGATTCCATTGCTAAATCCAGAGGTGGAAATGTTGGTGATGCTGGTGGTGCAGCAGACAGAGTAATCAATCAGATTTTGACTGAAATGGATGGTATGGGTGCCAAAAAGAATGTTTTTATAATTGGTGCCACTAACAGACCCGGTTAGTTAAATTAATTTGGCATAATAATATATTACTTGGTATTTTATGTTCAATAATACAATTTGCACTTTTGATATTTATTAGATATCATTGATCCTGCAATCCTACGTCCAGGACGTTTAGATCAATTGATTTATATTCCTCTGCCTGATGAAAAATCTCGTGAAGCTATTTTCAAAGCTAATTTGAGGAAATCTCCTGTCGCCAAAGTAAATAGTATATTGTTTGAATGGATGTATTTGAATGAACTAATGTAAAACATTAATTTAAGGATGTTGATCTAACCTACATCGCTAAAGTCACCCATGGCTATTCTGGTGCTGACTTGACTGAAGTATGTCAACGCGCCTGCAAACTTGCTATTAGACAAAGTATTGAAGCAGAAATTAGACGTGAGCGCGAAGCTGCCACTAATCAAGGAATGGAGGTAGTTGTATTTGAAATATAATTATTACTGATTCCTATAAATTTTAATTCCATTTTTAATTTTAGACTGATGTTGCCGAGGACGATCCTGTCCCAGAAATTACAAAAGCTCATTTCGAAGAAGCTATGTTGTACGCTCGTCGTTCTGTAACAGATAACGACATACGCAAATACGAGATGTTTTCTCAAACATTACAACAGTCTCGTGGTTTTGGCACCAACTTCAGGTTCCCGTCAACGACGGGACAACCAGCTGCCAACAGCGCAACGACTGGCGGTGATCAGGCAACGTTTCAAGATGATGGAGACGATGACTTGTACAACTAAGTCCGTTTCTCTTCCCACACAAACAATAGCTATTAATGTATATTTGAAGATTTAAGAAATATTCAAGCATTTTTTTTTTTTTTTATATATATATTTTAAAATAAAATGAAGAAATTTAATACACATATATATGGTTTATTAATATATAAGTTTATTAGGTCTTTCTGATATTTGTTGTGGTTTTACAGTACTTAGGAATTAAAAGAAAAAAAATAATTTAAAAATAAAACGGGTGGGATTCAAAATAAAAATAAAAAAATGTTTTCATATTTATATTTTTTTTTATAATCTTTATTATTTATTTTTTTCTTTTATAAGAATTACCTATTATTATTAATAAAATTTTAACAAAATACAAGCACGAAAAAATAAGGAATAGTATTGCTTTTAGTCAGTTGCCGTCTCGAGATTGTATGTATCCATGATCGCCGCCAAAACATTCCAAAGTGTATCCTTGTCCAAATCTTCAACCAACGCCTTAAAAAAATATATTAAAACATTAACAACAACGCACATACAATGATAAAACAAAATCTGTTCAAATAAGTCAAAATAAATAAATATGATTCACATAGAGTGTCTTAATTGTAG
The DNA here is from genome assembly GCA_948098885.1 of Drepanosiphum platanoidis. Lineage (NCBI taxonomy): Eukaryota > Metazoa > Arthropoda > Insecta > Hemiptera > Aphididae > Drepanosiphum > Drepanosiphum platanoidis. Next base: position 10,675,958 of record OX402528.1, read on the forward strand.
TGTGAATAATAGTTAAAACTTTATGAGCCCACAAGGTGAAAATTATAATAACACGATAAATGATAATATACAGCATAACGTTTTAATTACAATGAGAATTCAGTCGATTGATAAGTTTGGTCAAGTAGCGTATTATTATTAAAAATGAAATGACCAAAAATGAGGATTGGTATTTAATTTTTTTATCGACTAAATTAAATTAGAGCAAATATGTGAATGTTCATTATTTTATTCAGAATACTTTCTCATTAATACGTAAGTGTCTTCTTGGTCTTAACTTGTCCAAAGACAAAAATCTTTTTTAATAGACGTCCTTTTTCAAATGCATAGACCTTATTCATAATTGTAGTAATAAGGCTCAGTGATGTCGCTAACATAGTTTTTAACAATATGACAAAATTATCAACTGTACTGCTATGTTGAAAGAGGTATATCACTTCACAATGATTGGTATCCTTTTAAAAATCAGCTAAAATATACATCAATTAATTGTTCTCAAACTCCAATGATCTTTCACACAGTTAACTTTTGATCATATTTTGTAGATATTTGGCAGACAATATAATAGAACGATTTTGTGCAAATAATTGCTAAAACGAAAAAAATTTGAACTAGTTCAAAAACATGTTTTGAAATGAGAACGATTAAATAGCATTTAGGTGGTAACAATATAAACATACCTGATACCAAGGTTGTATTTCATGATCAACTATCTGTGATGGAACGCCATACACTTTGATTGCTAGTTCAATACAACCAATAGCAATGTGCTGAGGTTTATATTTCAGTATATCAGCGTTATGATAGAAATCCTTAACACAAAATAAATGTTGTTAATTTTAAATTGATTGGGAAAAAATATCAGTTGACACTCACATGCAAGAATTCGTAAGCTTTTTTAAATACAACGATGTCTTTGCCGTGCTTTGAATAGAACACTGGTCGAAGAGTCTGAACGTAGTGTAGAAAATACTGTAAACAAAAAAAACCACTTTATTAAATAACTCTATGATATCTAAAGGCAAAATGAATGTAATCACATTGTGTGGATGATCGAATGTTGTGTCAAATTTTAAAAGACGAATTGTCAACATTTCAGCATGCACAATGGAATCGCGGAAGTTCCAATAATCTTCAGATAATCGTAATGGAGCTGCGTCTCTGTATAACGTGTGGTAACACACATTTATCAAATCTCGAAGTCTGACGGTCTCATCTTGTACTTTACTAGCCAAGTATAACATCGCACTAGATATTGCCTGTAAACATATAACTTACATTAAAACCACAGTGTGTTCCGAAGACATATGACAGTAAGTACTACAAGAGTAAAAGAAAATTTCTAATGAATCAACTTAGTTTTATATCATTTTAGTAGACGCGCAACTGCATAAGTACATAATGAAAGCAAATTATTTAGCTTGATTACACTCAAAAACTATATTAAGCGAAATATTCAATTGAATCCAATATTATTATCTTGATAATCATAAACGAAATTCCATTTTTTTTTTTTTTTGTACCATCTGTAGCAGTTTGGATTAGGTGTATTTGTTCATACACATACAATCAAACTTCCAACTAAATCCTAAATATTGTTTTCAATATTATAATTAGCCAATCAGGTTGGAATGCAATTTGGTTTTAATTTGTTTCATGACATAATACATTTCAATAAGATTTTACATTTATTTTAACGAAAAATATACTTACATAAAACCAAAACACTGAAAATATTAGTAATAATACCACCCATTTTATCAGTATTAACAGTAATCACACTTACGTTTTGAGTCTCAAAGCACAAATTTTGTAACAATAATTTTATGCAGTTTGATAAATGTGATAACGTAGACGGAAACAAACTTTTTTACTTTTATAAATATTTTGTATAATATTCTGCGTAAAAACCAAAAAACCCATCAGATAACAAGGTCATATTACAAATGTATAATTTCTAATTTCTAATTTTTTTATATATATATATGCATAGGTATATGAATATATATATAAATCTGTAAAATAAATACAAACTATAGTTTATATACAAAATTTAAACTATTCTAAAATATCAAAACATTAACTGTAAAGACATTGATGAATAATACATTTAAAAACTATTACAATACACTCCATATTACAAATATATTTAAAAAAAGAAAAGGTTAATATTTTTATCAAAATCAATAATTTTATCAATAGACTTTTTAACTAAAAATATTCAAAAAAATATGGACACTAGTAAATAATTGATTTAAAAGTAAATTCATTTTAAATGTGCTGTATTCGTGACTAATATTTTCACTGATTATATATAAATATATTATGGTTTTATATAATTATACACTAGAGCAACTTTTAAAGTTTAGAAATGTATTTTTAATGATCAAAAATACATATATATATATATATATATATATAATATACATATACTCACATCTGTATACACATAAATGTATGTTTAACATGAGTATTATAATTAAACATACTTAAAAAAACTAATCAAATGTAATCACCTTATTATTAATAAAGTGCAGTCTATGATATTTGGTGCTTTATTGATTTGAGATAAGTTAGCTATTTTGCATAGTCATTAAATTATATTGTGTACTATTTGTTTCCAAGACAACTGTTTTTCATCGACTCATCTTTTAATGTAATACATGCTGTATAACTACAATATTTAAACAAGCTGTAAAATGATTGATTGTTTTTAAACACATTGAATATTCATTAAATAGCATGTATGTATTGTGTATAAAATTATTTCCATTACAATAGAAACGGGAAAGTTTTAATAATAAGTTACTCTTCTCATTTGTTAAGCATATCCCTAATATTATTTTACTGAATGTTGTTCTATGAATAAAATAACATACCTATACTTACTCAAACTTATAAATATAAACCATGAATTTTATCACAAAATATTAAAAATTGACTATATATTTAAAAAAATGTTTGTACAACACCAGATTATTAAATGAAAAATAAATATCATAAAAATTCCAAAAGTTTTGGTATTATTAACACCAGTTAAAAACCATTATAAAATGAGAATTAATGTGATTCCAAACCTAGCTAAATCTAGAAACCCAACAATACTAAAAATGTTCATAAACTCTAATAGCATAAAATTACACTTTATATGTATATGATATTTTTAAAGAAAATATATTTAAATGAACAGAAATTAAATCTTTTTTAACTAAATACTTCAAATAATTAAGATGAATATATGTCTATACTTAAGGAGTTACAACTAATAATCTAATATTATATATATATATAATAAAATAAGATTGTAAATCATTGAATATTAAAGAAAAATATTAAGTTATGTGTGGTTAAGCTTATTCTGAAAATATTCAAATTTAATGTATGTAGTTGAGAAAATAGTTCATTACTATAAAATTATATTATAATTAGGGTGTATTGTAATAAGTTAAAAAATAAATATATAAAATATAAAATAATATTTATAAAAACTTACATAAGAGTCGTATGAATTTTCATCAACATTTTTATAAAACTTATGAAAGTAAACTGCTGCTGAACAAATGGTAATATGTTTTAAGCCAAGTTTAATACCTATTTCAAAAATAAAAATATAATTTAACATACATCAGGCTATGTAAAGATATATTGTTAAAACACATACCACATTCAAATATAAATCGAACAGCTATATAATTTGACTTGTGATCCAAATAATTAGTGAGAGGTGCTTCCGATTTTTGGGATTTGTCTTGACTTACTGAACGCAGTTTTGATCGATGTTTAGTTTTAGAAATAGCTTTGTTTTTCTTATGTGATTTTACTTTCTGCTTGTGAGACTTAGTTTTGTTTTTTGTAATACTCTTCATTTTTGGCACTTTTTTCCCCATAATGTTAAATCTTTATGACTTCTAAAACCAATAAAATAAACATAAATAAAATGGTTTTATAAACATTGCATTATGGAATTTAAATAACATTATTAACATGCCTATGACTGACATTCATACATCTATTATTCATAAAAATGCACACCTACATACAATCACCACATACATATAGGGTCACACATGCATAGTTTATTTATATGTTTAACTATTGATTTTATAATAGACTATTATTTATCTATTAAAAAATCAATGATTTAACCCAGGGATTCCCAACCGCTGTGCCATGTATTTTTTGTTGTATTATGTGTGCTAAATATAATAATCAAATTGTAATTTATATTCATCCCGAATAGAGGAATTTTGTAAAAAACACCAGTCTCAAATATCACATTAAATTTGTATCGTTTAATAAAAACAATAAATTATATATTAATATGACATTATGTAAATTCATTATTATTTATTTACTTAAGTGTGCCGTGAAATTTTTTAAAGCGATCCAAGTGCGCCGTAAAGGAAAAAAGGTCGGGAATCCCTGGTTTAACCAACGTAACAAGACAACTGTATAAAGATTAAATCATAAAATATTAGCTGGTCACTTGACAAAGCCTCAAAAGTGATAGTCAATCCAATTCATTGGCATTTGTACAGAGACAATACCTGACTTACTAGTCATTACCAATAATACCTAGTATATTGATACTTCTAATAAAAATGCATATATACGAGTATATATGAAAATACTGAAAAATACTTTTGATATGAATTCACGTCGAACAAAAGAAAAATAATCAGACTATGATGAATCAATCAATGAATTCAAATATACAGTATGAATATAAATCGAAACATTTTTAATATATGTGACAAAAATTAGTAGCAACCTCAATAAAGTGCACCCGAGATAAATAATCTTTAGAGCTAAGTGAACAATGATACAACTACTGTAATACAATGATACTTGTTTGAAAATACCAAATAATGTTCACTTACACAGAATGTGAATTTAAGTGTCAAATACCAAACTAAGCGTCCATTAAGGACTAGACTTCAACTTAAATTGGCAATTATAAGTATATTTGTATTAAATGAAGTTGGTCTGATTGAGTTACACTAAAACATGCACCTGCCGTATTAATGCAAATATTTATACCAAACCGGAGATATCAAACAGCGACTGCACAGTATTTGAGTTTAAAATTGTTGAATTATAATACAGCCAGAGAATGATGACCGCGATTTCGTTTGGAAACTCGCTGCTCGAACAGTTGAACAATAAATATGAGAAAAAAATCACTTAATTACACACAAACTTAATATTATTAAAATCGCTATATAGTTAGTTAGTCGTTAGTTTTAGTAACGGAACGGATCGACGCGTGGTTGATGGTTGATCTTGATAGCTCCGGAGCTGGAAAATTAGTAATAACTATAATAAGTAATAAAAGTAATAAAATTGATACAAGTACAACACTACGGCGTTCGACAAGGCTACAACGAACAGAAAAATGCTGTCCGCGCAGCGTCGGCGGTCCGGAGAACTTGTGATAATACAAATTGGTGATAAGAAAGCGTCATATTCCAATGCACATTGACCGCGGTATAGTGTTACTTGGTTACCTAACCAAGAGCGTGACCAATACGAATAATATGTACGCCGTTTCCTTGCACAAAACAAAAATTTTAATTTAATTTAAATTAAATCAAACAAAAAATTCATTACCCGCTTTTCAGAACTCAATCGAAGTCAAACACTCAAATCTTTTGTCCATCGTCACATTTCTACAACCAGAGACATTCCTAAGGTTACATACAGATTTATAATTATTTTTACATTAACCTTAAGAATTGTTAAAATAATAATTTTAGATAATAAGTATACACGAGAAATACGATTTTGGCTAAGATTTTGACGTTGTGACATACGAGTACATTTCAATCAGTTCACATCTGTTTTTAGGGATTCGAAAAGGCGCTAAAAAAATAACAAAAAAAATACCTTACGCCTGGTTATGCTGTGAATTGCTTTTTCCATGCAATAAACCATGACATGAACCTAACCTCCCACTCCACAATCTCAAAGCAAAATTTTAGGTTAAGTGTTGTGGCACCGTAATATTAATTCTTTTTCGTTTATGACATCGTGTTCCTTAATCCCGACTTTCCGTCATTTGTGTTCGGATCCTGTGGTTCTAGGAACTCTCGTCCTTTTCGTTGTTAATACTTGGGCAAGTAGTTGCTTAACCCAATTATCTTTAATTTTTCTTTGTAAAGATTAACTTACATTTAATTTAAAATGCCACCCAAATTCGATCCAAGTGAAGTCAAAGAAGGTAACATATTTTGTTTCACGTTTTATTTTTTAACACATATATAACACGTGACAATATTTTCGCGTATACTTTGGTTTTCGTTAATTTTAACTTTTAACAAATACTATTTTTATTGTTTAGAATACATGTCAGTGTATTTATTTTCAAGCTAAATTTTCTATATGCTGGTATTTGCAATCATTATTTTGTAATTCAAATCTCTGCCTTGATTTTCAGTGTACATGAGATGTGTTGGTGGAGAAGTTGGTGCTACATCTTCTCTCGCTCCTAAGATCGGTCCATTGGGTTTGGTGAGTTTCTAAATATATATTTAATAACTTGTTTGAACCGTCTAAATATGATCATATTGATTTTATGATTTCATGATAATTGATTTTCTTATTGTTAATTTTTGTCTGTTTTTATATTCTAGTCCCCAAAGAAAGTCGGTGATGACATTGCCAAAGCTACATCAGACTGGAAAGGTCTTAAAATCACTGTTAAATTAACCATTCAAAACAGAGTAGCTACAATTTCTGTTGTGCCTTCTGCATCATCATTGGTGATCAAAGCTCTTAAAGAACCACCCCGTGATAGGAAGAAGGTCAAAAATGGTATGTATATTTTAGCGTTACATTCTGCACTTGTATTTGATTTTACTTATTTAATCGACTATTGTTCCTCATGCTAATTTTAATGGTTGGCATGATTTTAACAAATTTGTCGTATATTAAATTGCGTGAATTGCTTCACCCAGAACTACTTAGGGTCATTGTCTGGTTTTGCGGATTTGAACAAAATTATCACACTTAATATCTTGTTTTTCAATTTTCGATTATTTTTTTTTCATTTTCATTTCATTTTACAGTGAAACACAATGGAAACGTTACTTTGGATGAAATCATCAATATTAGCAGAACTATGAGACCCAGGTCAATGGCCAGAACATTGGCAGGAACTGTAAAAGAAATTTTAGGATCTGCCCAGGTATAGTTATAAGTCATAACTCTGGTACTTCTGTTACTAGTTAACTTTTTCTTTTTATTAAATTTTTTCTCTGATTTTAGAGTGTTGGTTGTACTGTTGATGGAAAAAATCCACATGATATCATTGAAGGTATAGATGATGGAACCGTAACTATCCCGGAAGAATAAATGTAGTAAGTATTTTTGCCACTGATACTCAAATCCTTATATATATATATATATATATATATATATATATAACATATTAATTAGGATTTGAGTTCAGTGGTTTTATTGGTCGGGGTTAGCATCCCATCCACTACCCTCAGCAGTTTCTCATAAGCACTAATTATAATAACAACTATAATTTATTAAAAAGTTAATAATGATAATGTTCAACATTGTTATAATGTTCAATCAACACGTCTCAATAATTCAACCAAATTGTGAGAAAAATTATAAAAGTCATTGAGACTGTTGTATTAATTAAATTTTATCTTGAGAAAAGTTGTTATTATATTTCATTGTTTTTAAATTAAAATTAAATTCTAATCCATTTGTATTTATTAGTCGAGACTTAACATCTTAAAGCATGAAATATTAAAAATATACATATATGTATGTTTGTTTATCATAATTAATTTGAACCGAATTGCCTTGGCAGCAATTTTTGTTATTTGTGTAACTCACTTATGATGTTTATAACTGCTTTTGGGTGGCAAAAGTGCTATTGAGGAGACAACCTCAATAAAATAATCACACTATTATAATTATTTTCAGTTCTATTTTAAATTTTATAATGTTAAGTTTCAAGACTAATTTACTGCAACAAATTTTTAAATAAAATTTAATCATAGTTTTATTGTTTTTTTTTTTCAGAGTTTTGTTTGTGCATTGATCAAATAAAATATTTTTATTCTTTCATATTAAAATGTTGTTTTTCTTTTTAACCATTTGTTCATATTATGAATATGACCCTGTATATTATGCATTTTATTTTCTCTTGATCTTACCAAGTCATTTGAATCAAATATATATCTCTTATAAAGAGATTTAAATGGTTTCTGATAACAGCCTTTAGCTTGGGTTAAATAATGGATAAATTACATTTACTTAATATCAAAACTGTTATTCTTAGATCTCTTATATGGGGTAAATGTAATCATTTCCCTATGTAAACCCTAGGTAAATAAATAGTTTTAAAAAAAAAAAACCCTACAGGTTTTGCTTATTTATATTCGGAGCTGAGCTATAGTCTACTTTCCCAATTATAGATTTGTGGCGACACCGTGTCACATTAATGCTGTTGCCACTCGACGTGCTACCTCTCTTCTTCACTGTCGCTCCGTCAGTCACTGTCCGCCGTTATACGCAATATGTTGTATGTTCGCGCTCGATCATGTCTTTCTCTGTATATAGTGTAATATTCCATGTATACATTGTACGTAATAAATACTCTTGTTTTATAACTAAATCATAGTATTTTTCAATAAGTATTTTAAATTTGTTTACACTTGACTGGGTTAGGTTAGGTTTCAGCAATGAGTGAGACTAATGTCTCAGCAATGTATTACAGTAAGTGGTTACACGAAATGTAGTCTGTTCCGTGATCAATTTAATGTTATTACAATTGATTAATATGTGCTTGTCCCAAAAGATTTTGTATGTTAAAACAAGTCTGATATTTACGAAGTTTCATATTTTATAAATATTATTACCAAGTAAGAAAAATTTGACGCAGCTTCTAGACTTAATTTTTGATAACTCATTTTGGATTGCTTGTTAGAAGTTTCAACACTACGGCTATACTGTATTCATATTGATAATTGACATGTTAAACGTTATATTTTATAGTATTATTTTTTTTATAATTAATGAGATGAAACAACGATCAAACTCAAATTCTTTTCTTTACATAAAAAAAAACTAAATGACTCATTTATTAACTATTACTTGACAAATAACGAATTATATCTTATTATAAAATATTATTAAATATAATAAAATAAAACTAAGGTCTTGTATCTACCGCTTCGGCTCCTACTGAAAGAACTGCCTAAATTAGAATCTAATAAGAATATTGTTACATATTATTTTAGTAAGTGTATCAAAGATGTTTTAGTTAACATAACCGGAATTTAATATATTTCACTTCTCCGAAGTAATTTACTTTACCTAAGTACATAGGTTTGTCGAATGATGTAGAAATCCTATATTTACGCTCTTATTAGAATGAATACTTATTTTCTTTTTCAAAACAACATTGTTTCTACTGTTATAATCGTAAATTTATAACAATCTGGAGTTCCAAAAAGTATGAGAAAAAAATTAGCTCAATTTATAGTAAGTAAATAGAACAATTTTTGATAATCTTGGTTATTTCTAAATTAGTCCTAACAATCCTTTGACACAGTTTTGTCTTAAAAATTGGTCATGAAGCTCTTTTTTACTTTTTATTTGTTATTATTCATTAATAATTCCAATTTGAAGTACCTATTTTAGGGTATATTTGTAGATATTTTGTATACATAATTGAACTTTAAAATGCTTGTCTTACACATTATTATATGTTTATGTTAGTACATACAAAATAAAAATATTATTTCTGATCAACACCAATTGTTAAAATTTTAATTTAAATAAAATTCGATAATTAGCTATACAACAATATTATATTATTATTGTACCAACCTATTCTAAATTCCTGGATCTACTTCTTTCAATGTGCCAGCTCCAAGGTTACCTTATTTCTTTGAGTCAATTTGTAAATGGCCTTCATAAAATAGTGATCAGAAAAGAAACTATAAATTTATTATAGTACCTTAATGAAAATATTAATTTTATATTTTTATAACATACCATTTATTTGAAAAACTGTTTGATTCAGGAACATTGAAATGTTTATTTATTTCTTCAAGTTCAAAACTATCATGCCATGTGTTGTAAATAGTTGCCATTTTAATGTGAATAGATATTAATATTTTTAGAAATACTGTCACTTAACAAGAATTTGCACCACTATCTGTAATGGTCTCTGTTCGTGGAGAATATTTATTTTTTTTTGGATAATGGTTAAAAAAAATAAATGAAAAATACCCATTATAACCTAGTGATAACATAATAAATATAAAATTAATAATCTGCAGCGATATTTGAAAATGTAACTCATATTTAATGCAGTAGTAAAATAAAAAACAAATTAATAATAGTTAATACCATAGATTATTAAATCTATGTATATGTTTAATCTATGTTATTCCATTATGAGATATAAAAAATGTAATTAATAATCCAACAATACGACAAAATATTTTCAACTATAACAATCAACGATCAACTCAAATGACACTAATTTTTGGTTATTTGTCTTATTGTTAATACTTAAATAAAAATTAACAATTATTATGGTAGCAGGGCTATGTTTGTCCAGTGGAGTATCATATAGGCATGAGAGCCAATATTTGCTTGTATCTTTACACAAGAATATCTATTAATAAAATATAGTGTGTATATAAATAGATCTACAAGTTTTGGCGCACAGATTAAATGACAAGATGGAATATTTCAATAAAAATAATTTCATTTAAATAAACCAGAGTTGTTCAATTTATTAACAAAATTTATGTTTAATTCTATATACATAATAGACCTAAATTAATTACTTCCGGAATATTTACCTCCAATTAATGTGGAGATGTTAGAAAAAATATGGTTAAGAAACATACAATAACCTTTAAGATATATATATATATATAAATATATTCAATATATTCAATATATATATATATATATAGACATAGATGTAAAAAATTTATTTTCATTACACAAAATACATAAGCCAATACTTGGCTGAAAATAATTTTGAGCCAATTAAAATTGCTCATGGTAAAGTATCATACAATATGTCTTTCACATTTTTTGAAAGAGTTTCAGGAAATTTAATATCAAATGATACTAACAAATCTCCACGCCGTGATGGTTCTTTAGCATATGGAAGACCGTGACCTTGTAATCGTTTTAGGGTTGTAGGTTTTATAATATCTGATTTCAAATTAAGGTTTATTTTTTTATCTGTTAAAGTAGGAACTACAACTTCTGTACCACATAATGCCTGTAAAATAAAATACATTTATGGTTAATTAATGAAAAATGACAAATTGTTCAAAAAAAAGGGTATTACTTGTTTCAAAGATATTGATGTAGTAAATCTAATATCATTTCCTTCACGTTTGAAAAGTGGATGAGGTTTGTCCCTTATTATAAAAACAATGTCTGCAGGTATTTTATTTAATCCTTGATCTCCTTCTTTTTGAAATGTTATTTTGGTACCGGCTTTCCAACCAGGTTTAACATAGATTGTTAACACTTTGTCTTCTTTTTTTGAAGTTCCATCTACTTGAAGCACCCGTCTAGAGATTTTCATTTTCTTTGTACACCCTTTCATTATATCTTCTAATGACACATACAAATCATGTTCGATTGCTGGATCTTGAACCTTTTCTTTAGGTCGCCCCATAGGTGAACCATGAACGTTAAATGATTGGGATCTGAATGCACCCATAGGTGGTCCATGTGACATTCGAATGAATCCATCATCAAAGTCCATTTCATCATCAAACATTGAAGTATTGTTGCCAAATATATTATTAAATGGATTTGACGAACCAAAGAATTGGGCAAATGTTGCTCTTGGATCGCCGTGGAACGTATATGAATAGTTGTTACTGCTGTTTCCTCCATGGCCAGGAGCTCCTTTGAGACCATCTTCCCCATATTTATCATATATATCACGTTTCTTTTTATCACTTAGTACCTCGTATGCTTCAGCTACCTCTTTGAATTTTTCTTCGGCTCCAGCAGTTTTGTTTTTGTCTGGATGATATTTAAGTGCTAATTTTCGGTAAGCCTTTTTTATTTCATCATCAGCGGCTCCTTTTGATACTCCAAGGATTTGATAATAGTCTTTTCCCATCATATGCTAAAATAAAATTAAATATGTTTAAATATCAAATAAAATACCTTAAGACTGACATAGTGATGATAGTGAAAATTATTTAAATATGATTTTTGTACACATATACGATAAATATATTGGTATACATTAAATAGTTACACTTGAAAATTAAACAATATTTAAAGTTTACAGTTGCTATAATTATTCATGATTTGTATACAAATGATTGACATTCATTCATAATAGAGGGGCCGGCGTTTTGCTCATAGAATACCAAATAGTTTTATCAAATATACTTTAAAATAATAATAAATATAGTATCCATGATAAATAATTTGTAAAACGGATTAATTTTCTTAGTGTATGAATATGAAATAAAATTATTTTGAGTACACTAGTATGGTATGCATTTACCCTTAATACCAATATGTACTATTTACGTATAATGAACAATTAATTTCGACTTGGGGATTTAAATAATTTATTATTTTAATAATATTAAAACTTATTAAGAATTGATAGTGAAATGATATTTACCAACTTGTATTTTAAATCTTAAAGATTGACCGCTTATTGATATTCGTAATTAAATTAAGCTAAATTAAGCTTAAATTAAGTTTATACACTTGTCAACATTATTAATATCAATTGTAAACAAATAAAACTATAAAAATTAACTGGGGGCTTTGAAAAAGAAAATATGACTAAAAATTGTACATGAAACAGAATATAATAAGAGAATGTTGGTTATTGCACCATTTAGTTTAGTATAGAAGTATTATTTATGAGTTGACACAAATATGTCCATGTAGAAAATACGACATATTACAAATACAACTTTGAACTTTATATAGTAGATGAAGGATTAAATTGAATCTATTATTCCCGCGAAACATTACCATATATGTACTTACCAGCCATCACACTGTATGGGACGAAAAAAAAACAGTCACAGGTCGAAATATCATAATGAAGTAGGCGTACAATACGAGTAATAAAATCAAATAAAGAGGTCAAACTACGACGAGAAAATAGATGAGAATTTCGAGAATTTAGATAAAACGCACCAGCTTAATGCGTAATAACGAAATAAAAACACATAGGTGCCTACAGTAGAATTTCAAAAGTGTACGAATAGCGAAATAATAATATTATTGTTACTTACCTAAAGAACAGATAATTGTTTACAATAAGTCGTATATTGTTGACTGTATGCCGGTACAATAATTTTGACTGCACAGACTGAATAATCGTCTGAAAATCGCGATATTCTCAAGTTTTTTTTTTTAATCTGTTAATTATATTTGTGAAATAATATAACGACACTGTTCATCGTTCATTGGATTGAATGCACTATAGCTCCCGACTATACACAAGACGACACACACAAACAAATTCAATGTTGAACTATTACACACGCGCAGCGTATCAGAATCTGGAGTAAAGAACTTTCTAGAATCCGCCAGAACACTATGGAAGAAAAAACGACTGTTGTGGAAGAAAAAGTATCATTTCAATGGGCGTCTTGTGTACTGGACCGTCCGTGGTCGTCGAACCTGGATCGCACGGTCTTATCAACATCAGGAATCACAGTCTATATAGAACAACGCGATAACGTAAATAATTATCCATTATCGTGCTCGGAAGTGTCCGGAACCATAGATTAAATATACAGTTGGTATATTTAAATTCTATGCCGGAACTGATAACAATTCGCCGTCATGAAATCAGCGACAATATGTAAGTACACCTAATTGTCCAGGGGAAGTAGTGTCGTGTTGTGTTGATATGAAATAAATGTGATAAGCAAATGCCAAAATATCTAATTATTTTAGTCGAATTAGTTCGTTTCATCAGACCGTGGTTCATACTATTGAATTTATCGACAATTATTATTAAAACTACTGCGGTTCTATGGATGCAATAATACAAAATTAGTGAGGTTTCTTTTATCATTATTATTAATTATTATAAAATAGCCATAGGGTAGGATATAGACTTGAATAATTCCCTTGTTTTATAAAAAAAAAAGCAGTGAGAATCAATATATTTTAGATAGGTATCGACAACTGTTCCCTTAAAAAGCAAAAAATAAATATGTCGATTGACAACACTTTGAGAGAACGAAAAATTGTACAGAAAACTATTATAATTTATATTGAAGTAAAATTTACGAACTGTTTAATATTCTAGTTAATAATAATCAACTTTATTATTATGGTTTATTTGTTATTACGGTAATAAACTAAAATTAATTAGTCAGGATTAAATAAAAGATTTAATGTTGGCAACAGGAAAAGTTAATTTGTGAACAGTGTTGGAAAATGGAAATTTAGAAATGAAGGCGATCTTTAACACATTACGAATTAAGGTGATGTAAGACAAAAAATAGTATTTAAAATAGACATTATTATATGGAAATGAAAAATTCTGAAAAAAAAACGAGCCCGAATTTGATCAGTCTTCAAATTAATTTGAAAAACTTCAATTAATCAAACAACTTACTCGTGCAGCTAAAGAAATCATGAATAATGTAAGTAAAACTGTAAAACTGCAGCCTAATAGGACGAAATCATAAAAAAATATTAATTAATAAATTCCTTCAACTACTGTTGATGGAAAGAGATGGAATTATTTATTATAATTTCTTGGATATCGAAATATCTATATATGTTAAGTGGACCACTCAGACTGACCACTCGCCAACCGGCGAACCGTAAGCGATCATCGTCGCTGAATGATCATGATCGTAGAACGATAGATCACCAGCAGCCTCACGCTCAAGCGAATGGACAAGTCTCATCATCGTGGCTGATAACGACTCCAGGTTTGCACCTGGAGGGGACGATGCATACTACAGAAATGATCCTGTGAAGTATGATCTTAACTTCCCACTGCCGATTTACTCGCTCTTATAGTAAAAAAACTCTCTCCAATTGCGTTTTTCAAAAAGGCCACGTACTACGTTTATGACTTGTTTCAAAATAAATTTTAAAATTATTACCCCGTAATTGTTTTTTTCCACTGAAAAACGCATTGAAATTGTATAAAAAACAGTTTTAGTTTAATTGTATTAATTAGTTTGATAGTATAAGAAAATACATGTCGTTCCTAAATTGAATCATTATTACAAAAGCGCCATCTATTGACTAAGATTGTCATTTGTCCGCGGAATAATTTTTTCCTAAGCTTATCAGTTATCATTATTTACCGGCAATTTATACTTAAAAATACTTATTTATTATATATAAAATAGTATATTTTTTTTATAGTATATAGTATATATACTAAATATTATACCATTGATTAAATATACATATTGATATTATTGATATTATGATATTTAATATTAATATATATTTTAATCAATGATTATGCTATAATATTATTTCTTTATGTTTACTTACATTTTTACATTATCCGTTAGATTGGTGTTTAGTTCAGTTTAACCCTTAAATGCATGACTTTTTTTAAATTAAAAGAAAAAAGTTTTTAAACTAATTTTGAGTAGAATCTAAAAAAAAAAAATAATAAAATGTTATTAATCAATTTAAAATCTATGGAAAAAATGATTGATTAGTTTGTTTATAAACTCATAGATAGCTCCACATATTCCATATCGATAAATATAATAGTATAATATCATTTATAAAACGTGTTGCAAATATGCAACAATAAGCATAATATGGGTTAAAATAATATGTTGCCATTGTGTCATGTATGTTGAAGTTGATCAGTGTTCACCATTATAATATTTAAGGAATTTGTCATGTTTTGTTGTGGGTAAAATTTTAATATATTTTATACGATTTCTTTTAATAAATATAAAATAATATTGTAATCTTTTATTAAGTTTTTATATTTTAAATGCGTGGAGACTCTTTATTTTTCTTTAATGATGAAATAAAATAATTACAATATTGTTAAAAATGTGTATTACATTTTTCATTTATAATTTATATTTTTATTCCACAATTCGAAGATTTAAATTTTTACTATGACCATCCTATTATTAATTTTTTGTATTATAATGAAAAATCATTGAGTGGATACCATACCACGACAGCCAACAAAAATGTAAAATGCAGCGAATGCGAAATTAAATGACAAATAAACTATAATCGGTACGAATAATGATATCGATTGTATAATAATGACGATCGAGAACTGGATCAGGTCGGTTGTGCAATGAATTAATAAATCAGCGAAGACGGTTTCTATACCAGTAAGTTGACGGCGTCATAGTCAGCTGCGGTAGACTGTAGCGTTCCGATTGCCAGTAACAGTGGTGATTATTAATTAGTGATTACAAATAAATTGATGTTCATAACGATAAACTTAATAATTATCGTAATAATATTTCAATCAATCAATATCAATATGCTATAGTCCGTTTTCAGATTGGCGGTAGAAAAAAACGATCCGGCGCGACAACGTGATCGCGACCAACTGGCAATCGACTCGCGCAACGACTTGTGCAGGCGACACTGTGACTATGCGGCCGGTATCGCGTGCGCGTTACCCCCCAGCTCGCTGTCCCACGGTTTCCATTGCTCGTCGTCGTCACTGTTCGTTGCGATAAATATCAAATATTGAAATATTTATATCAATCGTTTCTATATAAGAGATTGTTTACGATTTATTTTCCTTCCCGTCTAAATATTACGCGTCGCTAATTCGACGGGATCGCGTTGAAACACGACCGACAAGCGGTGCTACTTCCTTGTCGGGGATCAGAACTTAGAAGGAAATCAAAACACGTCTCGCACGTGAACCGGTTCGATCGGAAACCGTCAGAGAAAGACCGGTGAAATTAAAATATTAGAATAAATTAACGTCATCGCGTCTTTTACTACTAAAGTACTAAAACAGCTACGGCTCGGCACGGCGCGCGTACGTGTTTGTCCCGGACGACCTTGTCTCGCCACCAAACGACTTTTTTCCCCCGGTCTTTTTCGTACCATTTAGAGCCAGCTGACGTCGACGACAGTGTAGTGTTGTTGTACTGTTGTCCGTTTTAGTCGAGTAGTGGTAGTCCGTGTGTACGCTCGTTCCACGTCGTCCAGTTAACAGTGTACAGGTGTCGCGGACGTTTAATCGCAACGCACATCATCGTTTCGCCATCCATACGACCGGTCCCAGCAACGTTTCGAGATGGAGGTAAGTGGATTTTGTTCCTCTTGTTTTTTCTCAGTCTTGTTACATTCAATCGGAAACGTTCCCCCCCGTTAGGGCCGAATGGGGGCTGTCCCTGTGATAAATCGAACGCCTGACTGCCAAGCCAAGTCTATAAGTATTGTTCGAGGCGACGATAAAGTTCTCATCTTTCAAAATTGTGAGTCCTCCCCCCAAAGTTTTACTCTCATCTATATTCTATTCTATTGGAATACTTTAAGACTACCTTGTGTTCTAGTTACCTGTTAACCCTGAAATACCTATTTTTCTTGAATCATATCTCATTCAAAACTTGTCATGTCTTACCTGTTTGCACATATTAATACTCTGGATACTTAGTTGTAAAGTGACATTAAATATAATTTCACAACAAATAAAAGATACCAACTGGTATAGGTAGCATTATTTAATTATAACTAGTTATGTATCAATATGATTCAAGAATGGTTGTATTCATGGACAATTCAACTTGTTGGTTATGTTTACCTATCGGATACATCATTGAGAAATAACTTGTAAACAGTTGCTGTATATAATATTTTGATTTACTTCATCAGCATTTTTCATTTAATTAGTAAAAGTTGTTCTACCATCAACATATTTAATCATATTGAAATATTCTATCTACTTATCTAAAAATGTAAATGTGATTTATAGTGTAATGATAAGTTAAATTGTTTCATATTGCCTGAAACATTATTATGAAATAATAAATTACAAGTTTTGTATTTTATTTAGTGTTATTAATTAATTAGGTATTACTCCAATTTCGTTAATACATTTCACTAAAATGTTTTAATATATTTTGTTTTTCCAGATTGAAATTGTAACGACAACTGACAAGAATATTGGGAAAATAAAAGTAAGAATTATTTATACTACATTCAATCATGGTACGCCATTGTGCATATGTAGTTTTCATAGAAACTTTTTTTTTCTTAAAACCCATCACTATTTTCTATAGTAATTTAAAATTTTATATTAATTTCCTTAATATATTGGAGAATTCCTAATGTAGGTATTGTTTTTAATATTTTTACTATTATTAAATTTTAAGAAATTTAATTTATAATATTAGTGTAATACATTAATACATTTCTTGATTATTAAATAATTTAAGTAATTTTTTCTACAAAAGTTATGTTTTTTAATTACAACTGAGCTTTTACACCTAACCAACCATATACCTTAATATATTATCATTTTAAATATTTGTATTTTATAATTAATACTTAATAATAATTTTTCTATATACTATCGATTGAACCCAATTAAAAATTTATTACTTTAGTGATTTACAGTAGGTCGTGATCATTTTATTAGTGAATTTGTAATCTTATTTGTTAAATTATACCTATTATAATTATTGATTTATATCCTAATTTAATTAATATATTTTTTGTATTAAATATTTAATTTTAAATATTCTAACCTACATATTTCATTTTAGAATCTAAAATTATGATTTTGGAATTGATTAATTCTTGTACTAAGCATTGTTCATTATTATTCAAATGAAAAATGTTATATCATGTCCTTGATCAAATGTCTTGTAATTAATTCAATAAGACAGCTTGTGTTAACAGTATATGTTCTAAGTAATATTTAATTAAAACATTAATTTATAAAACGCTCAATGCACATATGACTGAATGATTGTTTAATGACATTCTATTATTCAAAATAAAACTAGACTAAAACATTATTATTAAATTTTAAGCAAACAATATAAATATCTATGCTATGAAAGTAAACAAAGTCCTAACACTTTAAATTTTAAAACTCAAAATCCAAATTTTGATTTTGAATCAATTCTATATTGGTAGTGAGTAATAACTAATATTTTAAAATTGTATTAGATAGCTATTAACTAGTAAATGAATCATATAGAGCAGTAAATATTTTTAAGAGTGCTAAACTTGTATGTACTTTTTTAGGCCACCGATGCATCTCAGATTAGTGATATCAAAAAAAGCATAAGTAAGATAAAGCCTGCTTTATATCCAGATAGACAGTCTATCAGACTTGAAGCTAGAGGAAAAAGTTTAAAAGAGACTGACACAGTTAAAGATTTAGGTAAGTAATAATAAAGTACTTAAATATTATATTCATAACAATTTTAAAAATGTTTACACTTAATAACTATTGCCCCTTTACAAATTTTTATTGAACAACCCAAAAATATGAAAATTATTACTGTTATGTTAAATAAAACCCCTTCTTTTATAGGTGCCTAGTTTAATGATTTTGTTAAATTCGAATGAAAGAAAAGTAGATTAAGATCTAATGGAATACAAATATACCAAGTACAAACCTATTTAAAATGTCATAATTTTTTTTCTCAAAAACTATAAAATATATTTTATTCAATGAAAATATGAAAATGAAATAACTACTAATAAATTATACTATTAAATACAATTGTTACTAGAGAAGCATCAAATTTAATTTTACAAAAAATGATAACAAATTAATTTAAATCTGAGTCCAAGTAATAGTATAATATGTTGTAATATAAAATTAAGTGTCAAATAGATAGATTTTATAAGTATTTAAATAAAACTAAAATGCTTTAATGTTGAAACACAATATTTTATCAACAGTAAATGTTTTCATTTTCTATATATATAATATCTATATATAGAGACCTACTATAATGTATAATAGATTATATTTAAAAATGTATTTATTACAGGTAATATAATATATGCTTTATAGTATTTAAATATTTGTACGCAAATACTTAGTTTAAATCATTTTTACTATCTACTTATCAAAAACTGTTTTGTATTTTATTAAATATCAATGATTTTTGTTTTTAGGATTAAAAAATGGATCAAAACTTTATGTTAAAGACTTGGGCCCCCAAATTGGCTGGTCTACAGTATTTATGGCAGAATATGCTGGCCCCTTATTTGTATACTTAATATTTTATTTGAGACCTAGTTTGATTTATGGAGCTGCAGCAAATCAAAAAATGTCGCAAGTTGCTGAGTAAGTCATTGCTTTTATTAGTTATTATATATGATATTTATTTTGAAATTTTTAACTGTTATAAATGTTAAATAATTTGATTTATACTAAAACAGCGGACATGTGTTTTATATGTCAGTGTTATAATTATAAAGTATTAATTATTTAATTACATTATGGTTTTTGTATTTTATGTTCTTCAGAGTTGCTGCTTACTGTTGGTCATTCCATTATGCCAAACGTATATTTGAAACATTGTTTGTACATCGTTTTTCCCACAACACAATGCCAATAATGAATCTCTTCAAAAACTGTTCGTATTACTGGGGCTTCACAGCTTTTGTTTCATACTATGTTAGCCATCCATTATACACTCCACCATGTACAGTTCAATTTTACTTTGGTCTTGGTACTTTCATCGTAAGTCATAACACTAAAAACATAATAAACAATTAAAAATCATATTTTTAAAAAAAAAATTTTGTGATTCTAGTTTTGCGAATTAGGAAACTTGAGCATTCATGTTGCCCTGCGAAATCTTCGTCCTCCTGGTACCAAAGTTAGACGTATCCCTGTTCCCACCATTAATCCTTTTACTCTCCTTTTTAATTTTGTTTCTTGCCCTAATTACTCTTATGAAGTTGGTAGTTGGATTGGATTCACCATAATGACATCATCATTCTCAGGTAAACTATTTTTTTACCAACAAAAATGTTATATTGATGATAATTTATAAAATCATATGTATTTTTTTTATTTTTTAGCTGGATTATTTGCATTTGCTGGATTCTATCAGATGGCGGTATGGGCTCTTGGCAAACACAGAAATTATAAAAAAGAATTTTCAGATTACCCAAAATATAGAAAGGCCATCATTCCATTTTTACTTTAAAATTTTTTTAATATAATAATGAACTGAATGCTTTACATAATATATTTGATATAGGACTGAACTTGGTGGGTGTGATGTATTAAATAGGTTTTTTTCTAATACTTTGGTTTGTATCTTGTGGATACTAAATAATGTTAAATTTTTACTGCTTTATATTGTACAGTAGATAATTAAAACACAAATAACAAATAATTGATCAAATTGTATACTTATATTTGTAAGTTTATTTGAATAAATTATCAACCACTATTGTTTCATTTAATATTACTATTTTCAAAGAGTGAATATTTGTGTTATTTTGGGTAATATAATATTAGTTAACACGTTGACTGCCACATGACCGCCGGCGACCCAAGACGGTTCAGCTAATGCAGCGCCATACAATTGTGCGCCTATTTATCTGAACTGTTTACGTTTATAAATATAGCTTTAATTGTTTGATTTTGATATATTTTGTATAGTTTTAATCAGGAAACCACGTATAATAGTACAAAGAAATAAAATGTCTTGGGTTGCCGACGAGCATGTGACCTATTCATAATGTAACTTTATTCATGGGCCTCTCGTGGTCGCCCGTGGTCTCGTTCTAAACTACGCAAATATTAATAAATAAAATTGTTGTTTCGCTGGTTGTTACGTGTTTTATTTGTAATTTTTTGCCTTCATAATTTACACTACCATTTTCACAGTTTGTATCATTAATTTATTAATTGACTGACGTTTTGTAGTGTCTGTCCAACAAAACCATTTGTGTGTACCCAATGTTTCCAACATCACCAAGACCGTTAAAACTAATCTGTATGCATATACAATATTTGTATACATCATATATTTTTTTAAATAATATACACGACTTAGAAGTTAGAATATTGTAATGATTTTTTTCTCTTTTCCAAAATATTCTGTTTCATGTTGGTAAAAATTAATTTTTCCACCTTCTGGCCAAATCAAAATATAACGCGTATAAGTTAGGTTGTCAGCAACCCATTTGGTTTCACAAAATAAATAACAACATTTGGGTGACTGGTGGCCATGTGGCAGTCAACGTGTTAAGTGTGGACTGGTAACATGAATACAACACGTTCATCACATTTTTTCTAATATCATGTTCACTTATCTCATCTTTGTTTCATTAATTTTCTATAACTGTTGGTGTTTTACTGATTAGTTTTCTCCTCGAGAAATAGTAATATAAATTGATATATATATATAGATGACATTGATCAACCTCAATAACAATTAAGGTCACTGAACTTTTTGTATAACAAACTACTAGTATTTTTATTTATATAATAAATTATAAATAATCTTAATTTCATACATATATTCTATTTTAAATTAATGATTTAAGTAAACTAAAGAAAATTGTGTGTTAAATTGGTAATAAACCAGACTTAACCTGAGTTTCTTAAACTGCACTATTAATAACGTCTCTTAGAGTTTTAACAGTTAAAAAAAACCTTCTAATTACTGTACTAGTTATATTTCAGGTAATTAGACGTTGAAAAAGTAGTTACCTCTGCTTCTCCAGGACCATTAGTAGTTCTTGATCAGAAAGGTACAATTGAAATACTTTTTAGTATTCAAAAATGTATTATTCATTAAGTATGTGTCATGCGTATAAAGTGTAAACATGGTTTTATGTACATTTACAAAAATACCGTGCTAATTAGTAAAACATGTAGTGGAATAATGTAATAGGTTTGTACAGTTTGTTCATATTAGTGTAATTGAAGTTGATGAGATGTACCCATCTCTTGCCATTTCAAGTGTTGATTGTAAGAATCTATTGTATTTCATAATCTCTGGAAATACAATAAATTAAAAAGTGATACATTAAAAATTCCATTCTTATTGTTTTTACATGTTAATGTGTTCCTTTTCATTATATTGTTTTTCATCCGAATCTACGCTTGTCACAGGTTTTTGCAGGTGGACACTCTTACCTTTGATTAGTTTAGAATCAATGCGATTTTTACTTTCTTTACTTTTGATAATACATTTCAAATCGTCAAATTTTTTGCGATATACCTTGAGTTCTTGCCTTAGTTTATTAATTTCTTTAATTAGAACCATATTCTGTTCCATAATTTTACCATAGGAATCGTCTTTTTTCAAGCACGCTTCTACACGTTTTCTTAAGATCCTAATTGATTTTTCTAAAAACTGCCGCTGCTTAGCAAATTCTATTCTGGCATCAAGTTCTTCATCTTTGGACACTTCAAACGTTTTTTCGTTGCTGTATTTTATAAACAAATCCTAAAAACAATATCGATATTGTATATAATATTTATTGTTATAGGCACTCTGTAAAAGTAATTTTAATAGTAACTTGAAGTAGGAATAGTAGGGTAGTAAATAAATATGCAGTGCCCGAGATGAATTTTAATTGGGAGAAATAATTAATCTGAAGAACTTCGGTATGACAATAGTAAAAACTTACATTTTTTTTCAAATAGATAGGTTCCTTACAATAATATTATTTTAGGTTTTTCGCTTTTTTCTGCGTTTAAGAACCAATGAGCAATTATTGTCATTATTGAATAAGTAATTAAGTAATACATAACTAGTAAAGTGACTTATAATTAGGGACCTGTTATTATTTAGGCTGTAGACATTATACTCGGACGTACCTATCTATTTATGTTTAGGTATAATATATACCTATAGATATGTATGTATATATACCTATATAAAATTATTTACTATAAATATATCGTTAGTGCAAGGTGCTCAACATTTTATTGATACAATTATTAAGTATAAATTCATACTTATTTGATGTAAAATAAGTATGAATATAAATCTTTTACATTCAAATTTAAGTAGGTATTTACATACTTTTACTGCATCTCTTAGTTTTGGCGGATTTTGATAATGTTCACTAACGGAATGGATATCGATTCGAACGTTTTTTATAATTCTGTTGACGTCTCGAATCATTTGTTCTTTTTTCTTCAATTCTTGATTGCACGCTTTTAATTTGTCTTGTTGTTCAGAAATGTGCAATTGCATAAGTTTTTTTAAGGCCGACATATCTTCCATTTCTGATTCCATCTGTTTTTTTAAAAATGTTATGTTTTTTAATTAATCGGAAATGTTGTTTTTATTTATTTAAATATATAGCTATGTTTATGTTCCGATAACTTGACATTCTTAAAAAATCTTTTAAAATATGATTTATTTTTGTTCATTTTAATTGAGTTGCCAAAAATTAAATTATTTTACCCGACTTAAAATATTGAAAACTAGATTCAAGACCATATTATATCGACAATACTGTAATTGACACTTTTAAGTAGGAATCTGTTATAATTTATATTTATTAAATACTTACATCTTCTATGGTCTTTTTTTTGTCTTGTATTTCCATTATTAATGGTTCGACCGTTTGTTCTAATTCATTCATATTTTCTTTCATTAGTAATAATTGTTTTTCTAAATCTTTCATTTTAAGTTTTTCCTCGAAAATTCGCGCTTCTTTAAGTTCTATCATTTCGTCACGAACTTGTATTTGTTTCTTGAGGTCCAAAACGGTTTGTTCTTCGTGTTTAACTGAAACCTTCAATTGCTCAATGTCATCTTCGTATTTTTCAATTAAGCGACTCAAGTCTTCTGCTTCTTTCGATGCCCTATGTCAATATTATTAACGATATGGTCATTAACATTGTATGACACTTTCAAAATGTAATTGTTCCTATAAATACTCAATTATAGAAGGAAGTAATAAAGAGATACCCACGCTTTAGCTTTCATTTTATATGATCCAAGTTCACCTCTAAGATTTAAATTAATTTTTTTCAACTCCCTTAATTTAGCCGCGAAATCAGCCTTTTTCTCAGAAACTTCTCGATCTGCATCAGCTTCAATTTTATCCAGACGATCTGACATACTTTGTTTATCTTTGATCAATTGTTCTTTTAACTATACAACAATAAAAGACAATATTGAATATAATATATATTTTATTTGTTATTAAATATTTATTTACATATTATACATCATGTGGGTTTAGCACTCACGATTCACGAGAACATTTAATAAGAAGAATTACATTTATAAAGTTTTAACTGTGTTTTCAAAGTAATTTATGAACTACGTATATTCGAAATGTAATTTAATACATGCCTAACTTTAAGGTGCACCACTTAGTATGACGTATTCAAATTAGTTAAACTAAGTAAATAAAGCATAAGTTTTCATAGAGACACGAACTTTAAAAAAAAAAATTATAATAAGCTTAACTAATACATCAGACCTACTTAAAAAAGAAACTGGTTTAGAGACTTATTAATTTAAAAATTAAGAAGCCGTGACTTAATGGATCATTTTCAATTCGTACTAAAATAATGTCGTATCAATTTGAAATTGTTATGTATCATATTATACATTTATTTACTGAGCTTTATTAGTCTTAAAAAAAAATTACTAGTCCAAGAAACTTTAAGAAAAATATATTTACCCCTACTCTTTTCGCAATATATGTGAGTATATTTTATTTTAATTCTTCAACTTACTTTTGTAATATCTCCATCCTTTTCCTTAAGTTTAACATTAAATTCATCCTCTATTTCTTGTAATTTTTCGTTTTGTTCAAACTCGGATTTATTCAGATCTCTATAGTAAGTATAAATAAAATAACATAGGTAAACAATTTAATGTAAGCAGATGTTTACCTAGTTTTATGAAAAATTACTAAAAATTGATTACTTTTCCAACTCCAAATTAGTTTTAATTAATTCTTTTTGTAGCTCATCATATTTTTCATATTCGAATAATAGTTTTTCATTATAATTCGCTTCCAATTCTTCCAACTCTTGGGCGTGTGAATCTTTTAAAAGATTTAATTCCATTTCTAATCTACTCTTATCAGCCATATGTTTTTTAGTTATTTCCTTGAATTTTTATTACAGTCTTAAGTTTGGTAATATATTAAAAGCATTTAGTTAATAGTATGGTCTATTATTATTTATATTATCATCTTACTGTATTTTTGTTTTCTAAAATTTTAATTAGAGTTGAATGATTGTTATTTAACTCTTGGATTCTTTGTTCTTTAGATTTTGTGAGTTCAGTTATTTGATATTTGCATTCTCTTTCCAGTTCGTTGACTCTCGTTTTAAGCTCAACTATGGTTTCAATTTTGTTCTTCAAGTCTATAGAATTCACCAAGATATCATCGGAGTACGCGAACTGGTCATTTAAAATAACCTTTTTGCCTTCGGCATCCTTAACTTCCCATATGCATATACTGCCATCTACTGAACAAGTTAATAAAATCGAATCGTCTATTGTCATAGTCATCTGAAAACATATTCACCAAAATTACGATTTCAATCATTTAAATCATACTAATATCACGACTATCTGAAACCTTTGTAATATTCTTGTTGTGCATGTAAAATTCTTTGTGTTTGATTTCAGCCATAATAGGTAACATTAACGATAGTAAAATACCATTTTGACCGGCTACAAACAGAATTAAATCGGATCTTGATAAAGCAATCGCGTCTAATGGTCCCCGGTGTAGGTCTATATCACGGATTACCTGTAAACATTTGATGACACATGCAATAATTAGACTTAATTATTTAAAGAATCTATTATACAATTGATATTGGTATCGAGTACCCAAATGGCTAGACGTGTAAAGTTATATGCTCTCAGATCTGACATAATCCATGATTTAACTACCACACATAGAAAAATCTAAAATATTTCGAAAGTAGTATTATGTCGTGAAATATTTCTTTAACAATAATAAAAGTATTTCGATTTTTGGTAACGATTATTAATATTCAAGCTTACATACATGTACATTGTACACATGTCACCTAAGTTTATAATACTACTCGGTTAGGTACAATTCGATATTTGAAAATCGAATGGTACGTAGCATTTTGAGCAAGAAAGTAATTAAAAGTGTTATGAAAAAAAGAAGAAAAAATGTTTTACATTCTAACCGATTGATTGCATATTTCTCTGAACCGGCCGTCCTGAGCAGCTGGGAAAATTTGATTAGTATCGTTTGAAATGGCCAGATC
Source organism: Drepanosiphum platanoidis (assembly GCA_948098885.1). Lineage (NCBI taxonomy): Eukaryota > Metazoa > Arthropoda > Insecta > Hemiptera > Aphididae > Drepanosiphum > Drepanosiphum platanoidis. Next base: position 10,703,160 of record OX402528.1, read on the forward strand.
CATATAAATCGTATTGGGATGTACGATGTCCATGTCCCTTTCACCCGTTCGTGTATTGAACTCGTATATAGCACCATCTTCTCCACACGTGACCAGCTTAATGTCATTTGCTGCCCATACCATAGCTGTGATCTAAGATATTAGAACATGGTTTTCAATAATTATTCAGCTATAGGCACGTACGCAGTGGATAGACCACGTGTTAGGTATTCAAACACCCCCCTCCCCCCCCCCCCCGAAAAATGTTAAGGATGTTTTATGGTTCGATCGTCTGGTATAATCTTTTATAATTATTATATTTGTATAGCGCCGGCTAAAGACAAATACAACACACGGACAATACAAATATTTTAACATGAATTATAAAATGAAAACAATTTTACCAGTTATTGATGAAAGATTGATATTAAAGAAGTATTCTAAAATATACAGGTACAATTAATAAATCATTTACAATTCTACTTCGTAAAAAAAAATTACTTATAGTTCATTTTCTCGGTGAAAATAATATTCTATTATATTTTTACAATTATGTAATGTTTAAAAAAATGTATTATTTTCAACATTCGATTTAATAAAAAAATTAAAACACCGCCGAAACTTTTTTTTGCGTACGTCCCTATATTTATACTATATTATATTATTTACTATATTCGAATGGCCTTTGTATGTAAATCTTTTTTCGAACTTCACCGAACAATAAACGTCGACGTCAAATTGGTTGGCCAAAGCGAACATGTGGCCGGACGTGCTGAATTCGGTCAGGTTACAGCTAGTGACGGCAAACTCTCTCCACGCCTTCAGACCCTCAGTGTGCACCAGTTGGAACTCAACTTTTCCCGTGAACGCCGCCACGGAATACAACCCAGAAGGGTGTAGAGAAACGCTGAATACGTCTTCTTGATATTGCTGAGACAATAACAACGAACAGTCCAAATAATCCCAAACTCTAATTGTATGGTCGATCTTGCCACAGGTTATGAATATCGGTTTCCATTTACACGTCGACAGGCTAGAAATACCCCCGTGGTGCAAATCTTCGCCGAGAGGCTTAAAATGAACTACAGCCGGCATCTAAGAAGAATATTACACATATATTATTATTAATAGGTATCTAGATTCGTATATTGAGCTCAAAGAAATTGCTTAAAAAAGTCCCATATCACGCCGTCACTGATCGGCGAAATTTTGAACTATTATTTATTATTTATCATACGCACTTACCAGAGGCGCGTTCGGCACTTCGGTCAACGGTACCCAAAACAATTGAGATCTTCTCGTGACACAAATCATCTTCTCGAATTTCGGGCTCAATGACAATGTTTCTATGTTGTGCATTGGTTTGTCGGTGTCTAGAGCTTTTAAATTTGGATCAGGCAATTTCAAAAATTCATTTCGTTTTTTATATCTATCGAATCGAAAATTACTGCGTGATTTCAGTTGTCCATATATGGGGGATTTCATACGCAATGTACATACTTGTGATTCATTTTTTCGTAGTAATAGACACGTGAATCGCCCAACACGAATATTAAACCTATTTTAAACGGTGTACAACATCGTATGTCCATTCGCTGATTGCTCTCTTTTGATAATGGCACCACATCTAAAGGAGCTTTTATTCTAATTTTCGGATCAAAATCTATCATTGTTTTAGCATTGTACACGGCTATTAATTCTCCATTTTCTACAATCATTAGACGACCATCAATAGTACCAGCTAAAATCCTACAGTATAAAAAAAAAATATGTTTATTTTTATTTAAATACATTTTTATAAAAATGTTATCATTATAATATGTCATTAAACACATACTACAGCTCTGTATTACCTATCACCGTTTAACCAACATACAGTAGTAAAATTCAAGTTGTCTGCTTTTTGAAAACCATACTGTCTCCAAATAGAATCACTAATGGTGACTAATCGAAAAAGTCCTTTACCAACAAAACAACATATCGTATTGTCGGTTGGATTTAACGCCATCTGTGAAAAATTGTAAGTACTAAGTGTATAATATTTATTTTTAAAGAAACATCTGTATACGTGCCATTGTATCAACTACTACACTGATCATTGTATTTAATATATCTACATTAAGAATAATACAATTTAAAGTAAATAACCCAATTAAATAATCTTATAGAATTGTTGCCATCTACTCGTCGTGTGGTTTAAAAAAGCTGAATCGTTTTAATATGACTTACATCAAACACAGGTCCTTCGGCATTCGGGGGATTACTGGCCTTCACATAGCTCTCGATTTTTGAATTTTCCCAATTGTAGTAGTACATCATAAAATCCGGTCCGTTAGTGAGAGCTGCCAGGTAAATATCATCATACGAGAATTTGATATTGATGAAATTATCGGTTTTCAGATCAGTTAGCACGGTTAACCGTTTTTTACGTTTCATAGAATCCAAATCATAGATACTTATAGTTGGCTTTTTGTTGTCACCTTTCTCTGCCACAGCTATAACGTTCCTGGGAATTAGAAAAAATCATAAAAAGTACCTATGCATAATGTTTTTCACCGAAATTTAATTTGAATCAAAACGAATGAAACTAAAATAAAATGTATTATAATAAATTAATTTTGGCTATTATTTGCACAGGGTTATTATTTATTATTTATAGATGTACCTACTTGATATTATTTATTATTTAACTAATTTTTATTTAATGTATTAATTAATTATATAATTTTTATCACATAAATTAATCGCATTAAACATTTATAGTCAAGTTTGTATTTTCATTCCTTTGTTAATAATTGTTTATAATTTTTCAATTTATCTAAAATTGTAGAATCCCTTCGGTACAAGTTGTTATGCAAACTTCAAAGTATCACAATTGAATATCGAATAATTGGTTTCATAATTAAAGTAAATGTTAGTTTAAGGGAAAAGATAAGCACACCCGTCTGTTATATTGTGTAATTAATAAAAAAGTATAAATTAGATAGGTAACATATTATTTAATGTTTTAGGATTAACTATTTAACATCGAGGCTTGTATACGACTGCACTATCTATCTAAATGTACTATAGCAATAGATAATGAATGACAGCAATAGATACAATATCATTGAAAAATGAAAGGCTTATCTAATTTATAAGTAAGCCATATTCCGGGTACGTTTACCCTCTCTTATAAGCTTAATTTTGCTAAAAATTATTATTATTATTATTTATTTAATATACAAAATAATAACATATTAATATAGTGTATAATGGGCACCACTGAGCGAGCAAGTGTGGGGGCCCAAAATTATGAAACCAATAATTTGATTTTTATTTGAAAATTATGTTCATAACAATTTGTACCAAAGGATGGCTATTTTACAATTCACAGAAATACAAAATTCAAAAGTTATTTTATACAATTGGTTAAAGGTTATAGGATGAAAATACAAATTTGAGTATTATATAGTTTTTAATGTGACCTCTTTGTATCAAACTGTACTGAAACAAAAAAATAATAAAAATATCCACTGTGGTATTTCTATTGGAATACTATGGTGAGCCATTTTATACTTATAAGGTAAAGTCAATAGTTATAAAGTTATAATACTCGTTATTAACAATACGAATATTTTAAATATCGAACAAGCCTTATTTCGCTTTAAATTTGCATAACGTACAGAAATATAATTATAATTTATTTTAATAGATGTGACGAGCGTACTTGTTGATACACAGGGCCATGGCGGTAATGACTTTCTGTGGTTCGGCTAGGTGTATGTATTTTTGTTCGTGATGGATAATGTTGTAAATGATGAGTACACCAGACGCCGGGTAGACGATTTCATTTTCGTTCAGAAACAAGCAGTTTCCATTTACTTGCGTTGTAAGACCGAAAAAGAATTTCGGTTTTAAAGTTGGTATTACAGGTGGTGACATTATTTGTACCTATAAATTTAATAGTATTAACCCAAACAATACAATTAGTTTAATAGATACAGTTAATTTATTGTAAAAATAATAAAAAATACGCGATGTTTATAGTTTAATACATATTTTTTTTGTAGTTAAAAATGTATGCATTTTACAAAACGCTTGTTTTAAGTCACATCACTGACGACCGGTGCATGGCATTGATAAACAACAAAGGCGATACGCAATAAGAGGATTTTTGTTAAATCGAATTATCTGGTTTTGTATATGTAGTTGCTACGATACCATTAACAAATTAATATAAATATTTAGTTACTGTTATTTTACCGATAGATTCTAAACGGAAGAATAAAATTGTGTACCTATTCATTTTGTCTAAAAATGTATTTTTTGGGTGATTATTAATAATCGTACATAGGTTATGGTAATTTACCTGGCATCAGGTTATATCTATATAGGTTATTATATTGAAAGGTAATCAAATTTTCAACATGTGCTCTCTCAAAAGCTCTTTGCGGTAGTGAGGAATAGCATTGATTTTATAATTAAATCAACGGTAATAGGTTCATATTTTATTTGCGTATCGACATAAGTCTGTACTCCTTGATAAAAAACAAAAAATATAAACATATTTGTTAAAAAAATAAGCCTATAGGATTTTTTTTATAGATGTTTATTTATTTCGTGAAAACTGTAATCAATTTATTACTGATGAAATATGGAATTTTTAAATCCATCACATTAAAACAATAATAATCAAATTATAGTCAGGCGCATTTTGATATTCGGGATGTTTTATCATTTCAAAGAATTCAAATCACAAAACCACAGAATATACTATTATTTATACTATACAAAAAATATAACTAGCTGAATATACCCGTCTTTGCCGGGTTTAAGTATAAAAAATGTGCATGCCGTATGGCCCAAATAATAATAATAATTGACATTTCTCCGTTATCAGCCAACTGCTATTATTATTTAATAGTTTATTATACAAACACACAATATGAATATAGATATAAAATGTACACTTAAAAATTTATTTTTACCGATTTACCTAGCCGAATAACCCGGCTTCGCCCTTGAAAAGTTTTTCCCGGTATAATGAGAAGGTAAAAGCGTCAAGTGCTAACTGTTATTATATTTCTATTATATCTATATTATATAAAAATAAGTGTACATTTTGAATAAATTTTATAATAGAAATACATAATATAATAACATTTAACACTTATTGTTATTGTTTTTCACCTGAAAAGGACTAGATTTTCAACTCAGTAGTTTATGAATGCACACTATTCCAAGTTGAATTTCATTATTAAATGTATATTATTGTAAAAAACATAAATTATAGGGCCCTTCCTTCAAAAGACACTAGGGCCCAATTTAGCCTAGTTGTGACACTGAGTATACGAGCGTATTATAGTTAAAAAAATAAATAAAACCGTTACTATTTTTTCGTCTAAGATGTAACGTTACACACGGATAATACAATACGTAAATATCATGATGACAATGTTTCAATAATAGGTAAATAGAATAGTAATTATTCAGTGTAATATACTAATAATATTTCAATAATCGTGTACTTAAATAATAATAATAATATGTGGCCTCATTGGCACGACCGAGACATAAATAAGTCGGCTGTTCGACACAATCAATAATAATAAATAATATACAAACGAATAATATTATTACCATAATAATAAACCTTACCTCGAATAAAGGTTTGTTTGTGACGGCATCGCAATGCAATAATGAACGAACGTGATGCACCCATTGTGGCCGGCCCGTTTTGAGCGATCGCGAATTGTTGCAAAGAAATGTTAAATTTTATTTACACATCGTATGTACGCACAAATCGAAGCGTTGGAAAATGTCACGCGAAACGTTATCGACGAAGAATAGTGTTATATTTTTACCATCCGAGCTTCCGTGGTCGTGACTCGCAAAACACGAAAAAAAAAAACCAAAAATCATCGAGCCGGCGGCGGCGACGGCGAATACGATACGAAACGACGACGACGACGTCAAAAAACGCACACTCGAAACCTTTACCGGCTTGAATTAGACGTCGTCCGAGCCTCGACGGAATCGTTGAAAATCCGAAGGCGACGGCCATTACACTCGCGTAAAGGATCGCGCACCGGACGCGACGGCGGCGAATACGATACGAAACGACGACGACGACGTCAAAAAACGCACACTCGAAGCCTTTACCGGCTTGACTTAGACGTCGTCCGAGCCTCGACGGAATCGTTGAAAATCCGAAGGCGACGGCCATTACACTCGCGTAATGGATCGCGCGCACCGGACGCGACGGCGGCGATACGATACGAAAAATACGTTAAAAACCGAATATCGATAGTACGGTAGTATTTTAGCGACGAAATAATTTGGTTGCGCCCACGCGACCGCCGTGAGACGTGCGATTATTCGTCGATAAATACTATTACCATCGCCGCGAAAGGAATTTTGTAGAAACCGTGAAACGAGATTCGATGGCGGTCGGCATAAAAATCTCGAAACACGGACCCGATCGGAAAACCCCCGGACAATAGCGCGAACCGACGAAGACTGAAACGGAAGGGAAAACCAGTAGCCCCGCGTCGGCTGAAACGGTTGGAAAAACGAACAGCCAATGATAATTGTTTACGAATTCATGGAGAGAAATTTGTTTTTTGAACGGTTGTTTTTTTAAACGACCTCCGGACGGACGACCCCGACCGCGGTATCCAGAGTTCTGTCCGCAGCGCGTGACCACGTCGTCGTCGTTCCGTCACGGCGGCCACGCGACCACACGGCCACGGCGGCGGAACATTCACGCTGCACGTAAAATTCAAGTGCCGCGCAGCACGCCGTGATTCGCGTGATTCGCGCCGCCCGTATCGGCGTTATTAAACTATACTTTAATTTTGGTTATTGGATTAATATGAATACAATTTTTTCACGACATTTTCACGCCCCCCCTGAAATTTTGTCACGCCTCCCTAGGGTGGCGCGCCCCCCAGGTTGAGAACCACTGCTCTACATGATAGTATTTTACATTTTGATAGTATTACCATTGATTATATAATAGTCTATTATATAATCAATGGTATTACTTATAATTTAGATACGTATGTTCAACTTACTGTCTTATAACAAAAGCATTAAAAAACAACAGTAACATACGCATAGTTAAAAACTAAGGTGGATATGAAAAAGTGACATTACTTTTTATGATCGCTTTTAATAAAAAAAGTAACGTATGACGTCTGACATCTTAATTAAACATTATTGGTTTTAAAATATTTGGAAAGATGTAATGAAAAAGTAAACAATCAAAGATGTATCAATCGACTTTGATAGTTTGATATTGTATATTTGTATAATATATTATACATTTTGGCTCACCAGTTTGATACAATCACTAGATCAGAAGATTTTATTACATTCTGTGTAAAATGGAAATATCAAGAATATAATATACATACATACATGATTAAAAAAATCATAGATATATAAACATGTATTTTTATATATTTTTGGATTAAATCCACCTATATAGATTCTGTGATAATACTATCAGCTTATCAGTTCCTTCTACAATCGTGGTTCCTATCAATTTAATTTAAAAACATGCTACATAATAATATCTAAGTCCATAATATTTTCAACTTAAACAAACACGATGTGAAAAGCCGACAAAACTTTAAAAAAATATATTCAATTTTAAACGACTGAGAATTGACTTTTGAATTTGATCTAGAAACAAATAATTATTTAAGTAATTTTTCTTGTGTTAAACTTACAAATAATCCATTAGCTCCGACCAGAAAAAGTAAGTAATCACTTATTAACTATTGAATTGGCATTATTCTTATACCTATTTTTTGTTAATACAGGTACTTGAATGAAAAAATAGTTATACATCTACAATTAATGCATCATTGAAGACATAGATTCCTGTAACAAAATTTGATATCTCTCATTCGGTAATATACATTTTTAAAATACAAACTCATAGAGTATAAAACTGTCGTATCCAAAGTTTATATTTCAAAATTATAAATATTTATTAATCAATACATTAGTATATTGTATGTGCACTAGGCTCTTAGGCTTCAAGTGTGATTAATTAATAACGTTAAACGATCAAAGTTATAATATATCAAATGTAATATATTATATGTATATATCAAATTAATACCTAATTTTAAACAAAGTTACCTACTTGGCGGAATTCTAAAAATCCATTAAATTTGTTAACATAAACCCAAGAATCTTTGTGATTTTTGTTTAAATTTAACTATCCTGCTAATATAAATTATCCACATAAGTTTAAAAAAACAGATTAGTGTTCATAGCTGTAAAAATAATTTACTGTTATTTTATAAACTATAAACACAGATATGTTACTGTTAAAATATTTCATTAGTTATGTATAAGTTGATTAAATAATGTTGTTTAATATGTCACTATATTTGTTTCAGTTACCACAATGTTGCCAATAAGAATATTCCGTTCGTGTTATTTATGTCATTCTTTCAAAACACTCGCTTCCAGAAATATGTCCAATATGGTGCCCGAGTCAAATATCATGTCAAAACAACTATGTGATATGGCTAAACAGTTAAATGTTAAGAATGAAGCATTAGTTAAAGTTATGAACAATCATCAAGATAAATTCAAATCATACCCTGAATCGCGGTGGTTAGAACTATTTCGTTATTTGAAGCAATACGATTTTAAAACATCTGAACTTCTTGAGATGATTGATTCAAATCCTGATATACTAAGTGTAAATAGGAATAATTTACATAAATGTATGTGTGCATGGACTAACTTTCGCTTTGATGATAAAAAATTAAGACAGTTAATTGTTCTACAACCTTGTTGTTTATTGTTGGATGAGAAGCATATTCTATCAAGAATCCCTAAGCTTTTAGCATTTGTTGGAAAAAAACATAATCGACTGTTAGAATTGATATCATTTTCACCCAATGTTTTGTTTGACAATTGGAAAGACCTGGAATCTAAATTTGATTATTTATTGTTGGATATGGAACTAGGTTCAACCCAATTCGTAACAACTACAGCTTTGTCTTCGACACTTTTTGAAATTAAATGTCGACATAATTTTTTGATAAAACTTGGTATGTATAAAAATCGAGATCCTAAGGAAAATTTAAACCAAATTACTGGTAACCCTTCATTAAAGAAAATTATTGAAACCAATGATAAGCAGTTTGCTGTTAAAGTAGCTGGAGTTACAGCTGAAGAATTTATTGTATTCAAAAAGTTATTTAAAAAACAAATGGATGAAGAAAATGAAGAAGATGAAGATGATTTTGATAAAGACGATTATAATACTGACGATGATAGATAATTATCTTAACTGTACTGTATTTAAAGTAGTATACCTTTTGTAAAAAAATCTTGAACTTTAAATAATATTTAAAAATAAAAGGCTGAGAATAAATATGTATTTTATTAGTTTTGTTAGATTTATGGTTAAATTGTATTCATAAATTTTCATGTCAATTTTTATTTTGTGTTATTATCATTTTAAGTAATGAAAACGGATGGTGTTTTTCCAGCAGAAGTGAAAAGCTGAATAAAATAATTTTTAATATATATTACAAAAAAAACATTTTTTAAACTTATTCAAAAGTAATAAGTAATTAATTGATTATTGTATATGAAATTAGGATTTAAAATAACCAAATATCCAATATTTATCAAATAATTGGATTATTGGCAACTCAATAGTATTAAAACAAAATATAATTGTAGTGCTGTCGCCTGTCGAATATATGTAGCGATTACATTTAAATTTTGGCATAATGTTAACAGCATCACTATCAATGCTTATTTAGTTATGTGAATTGAAGTTGTGCATCTTTTAATTATAAATTATTTCATACTTAATGTAGTTTGTTTAATATGAAGTGTATAAGGAAATAAGAAAATATAACGAAATGATACACACACTACTCACAACATGGTGATTATGGAGTGAGGACATACTTATTTATAAATCAACATGTTTTATGCCACCTCACTAGACTTAAATCAGATTGATTATCAATGAGATTATTGATACTATTCTTCAAAATTATTTTTCTTATCTGTTTTTTTCCATCACTTATAATGTCATATATTTACATTTTGAAAATGTACAATAGGTAGACAATTTATACTATTATAAATTTATTTTAATTATTTATTATATATTATTATATTATTTATATTATAAATGAAAAATTTTTTTGGCGACACATCACACCGCATTGCAACACACTGATTGAGAACCACAGTTATAAATAATAATTTTTTTTAAATATTTTATAAAAGTATAATGTTAAAGTATAGGCACTAGGGGTAAACTTAGGAGCGAGAAAGCATGAACATTTAAGTCATTTAAGAAATACCCCCTTAATTTGTTTGTGAATTAAAAAACAAATCGATATAATTGAAAATATGACAAGGTAAGATATTTGTATTTTGCTGGAGTGTTAATTTTATTCAAGAAAACATAATGTTATAATTGATATGCGGATTTAAGTACAAAAATTACTTTATCAAATAAAAGACTAAAATACTAATAATAATATACTTTAAAACAAAACAAAACTTGATAAATGCAAAATAATAATTTAATATTTTTAATTCCATAGCACATGAAATAGTTATGGTTGTGCTTGAAAATCGTTTTTTTAAGGCTTCTAGAAAGAAATTAAATCTGAATTTACACTCCTCAACTAACATATTATTAAAACGATTAACTATCCAAAAAAAAATCGACCATGGACGTGCACGGTTCATGAATATAATTTTATTATAATAAAAAATGGGTTAAGGAATGCAAATACAAATTTGACTACAAGTGTTTTATACGACCTCCATCAATTAAATTGTGCTAAAGCGTTAAATTAATAAAAATAATATCCTTGAAGACAGTCGATCTGGATATCCCATAGTGAACAACGGAGTGGGCAGACTGTATTATATATTTATATCCTACATTAGATTTACTCATTGTTCAGACATATAACCTGACTGTCCTGACTTTTGTTAATCAGTCGATAGCTAACTATATTTATAAAGTCAGACCTAACGTTTATTTATTATTAAACAGCTGGAAAAATAAAAATGATTATTATTTGTATGGCTAAATTGCTTATACCGTTGATTATAAAATACTATTTATGACTTGTGGATTAAGGCCACAGATATAGATCAAATATCTATAAAAAGTTTTTATTAAAAACATACATCGTATGAGTAAGGTTTTACTCATTTATGCGATTAGATCAATAATTCAATATAACAGATTACGATTACCTACTCAATTATTATCGACGTAATTTTAAACATGTATTTCGTAAACAAAATAATTAATGTTAATTTATGGTCATTAAAAAAATTAAAAAAATTCGCCGATATGTTTACCGATAGATGGCGCTTTCGTAAAAAATTTCAATTTAAAAACAACGTAATGTAATTTCTTGAACTCTCAAACTAATTTATACAATTAAACTAAAACTTTTTTATACAATTTCAATGCGTTTTTCAGTGGAAAAAAACAATTACGGGGTAATAATTTTAAAATTTATTTTGAAACAAGTCATAAACGTAGTACGTGGCCTTTTTGAAAAACGCAATTGGAGAGAGTTTTTTTACTATAAGACCGAGTAAATCGGCAGTGGAAATTTAAGATCATACTTCACAGGATCATTTCTGTAGTATGCATCGTCCCCTCCAGGTGCAAACCTGGAGTCGTTATCAGCCACGATGATGAGACTTGTCCATTCGCTTGAGCGTGAGGCTGCTGGTGATCTATCGTTCTACGATCATGATCATTCAGCGACGATGATCGCTTACGGTTCGCCGGTTGGCGAGTGGTCAGTCTGAGTGGTCCACTTAACTTCTCTAGATATTTCGATATCCAAGAAATTATAATAAATAATTCCATCTCTTTCCATCAACAGTAGTTGAAGGAATATATTAATTAATATTTTTTTATGATTCCGTCCTATTAGGCTGCAGTTTTACAGTTTTACTTATACATTATTCATGATTTCTTTAGCTGCACGAGTAAGTTGTTTGATTAATTGAAGTTTTTCAAATTAATTTGAAGACGGATCATATTCGGACCCGTGACAAAATGTTGAAACATAATTTTAAATATAAAATAATGCGTTCCACATTAACCGAAGTTAATAAGTTACTATTATTGAATCTGGATTATTTAAATCATAATATGAAACAGCTAATATACACGATCGAAGTACTTTTTACTATTACAACGTTTTAGTATTTATAAATGATTATCAAAAGTAAGTAATAAATCGCAATGTTATAACTGGTAGTTGTACTTAATTATTTTAAATTAATTATTACCGATTTATTATTATAATCAACAAGAAAATAATAATTATTAATATATTTTTGTAAATCAAACTATGTATTTACATAGATTAAAATTAAATATAATATAGTATATTTAATTTTAATCTATGGTATTTAGAAGTGTACCTGCAAATATTTACTTACCGCGAGCCAACGATTTTAGAAAGAAAATATTGTTCAACTGCATTGGCTGGCTCATCAGTATTGATCTATCTGATGTAACTACATTTCTTCTGACACAATGAAATTAATGGAAATTGAAAACACATTTTTTTTTTTAAATACACGAAAAATCATATTATCAACAACGTCGAACAATCAAATGAGTAAGTAGGTACCAAACATAAAATAGTAGAGATTTATGGATAGAAACAATTAATTACATTTTAAAATAGAAATTGTTTTTACACTCTTACGGTGACTATGATTTACTTGATGATGGTGAACAGGTCGAGGTGGAAGTCGACCCAGAATTGCGCGGTGACCCTACTTCAGGTCTCCATAATTTTGCGCGCATAACTCCTGCGCTATTTGGACAATTTTCTTTTGCTCTCGACCATGACAACGAGTGTAGTGAATAAGGTGTTCCGAAAGCACCTGGAATCGTAATCACCATCTTGTAATGGGTAAATGGAGTTTTTTTACTCTATTATAAAGTACATCGCAGTTGACAGTTGATCATCAACATTATTTTAGATTGATAAACTAGAAATACTATAGAATTGTTAGTGGGAGTATACTTAAACATAGTCTGGATTCGTTACAATTTATTTATTTTATATTTTCAGCTCAAACCTTAAGCAACTTACACAACGTATACAATTAAATTAGACTTAAAGAAATTTGCATTCGAATCATTGAAAACTAAAAGTAAGTACATACTATATTTCGATTGTCTGTGTATAATGTAAAATAGGATTTTTAATTTGGTTATAGACTCAAGTCAAAGCGATGTGTCAAGAGAACCGATTGGTTAGGTCAACTCAAAAATATACCAAGTTAAAAAATTGAAAAAAGCATTTTACATTAATTATTAATGGGATATTTCGTGAAGAAAATGTTATCATTATTCATTATTATTCGTTAAATCTAGTAATCGAAAAAGTACTTTATCTTAAAATACTAATAAGTTTTTAAGTTTTGTTTATTATTATAATACATTGTATGTTATTACTATTGTTTTTTTTTCTTTGTGGATTCGTGGATAACATACGTTTATACCTTTAAATGAACTAAAATAAAAGCTTAGAACAATTTTTCATTAGTCTCTTGGCTCTTAGCCTCTTACCTCTGACAATGAACTTCTTTACTGGTTGTTCTTTGATTTGTGCCGGAGGCCTGTGCAGACGACCGGCGATCGTTGTAAGTTTGGCTACATTCAGTGATGTGACGCCATTTCCGGTCGGTCCCGTGCCTCTGGTCAATTCGGACAGGAAGTTTATGTAGCCAATGGCTAGCTTCAGAGTGTCCACTTTAGACAAACGTTTCTCGTACGGTAAAGTAGGTATGTGGGCCCGAAGCCCTTCAAACGCCTCGTTAATGCTCTGCATGCGTCGTCTCTCTCGTAAATTTGCCGCTTGCCGCTGCTGAGTCTTTTGTCTATGACATCGTGAACTCTTTTTGCGACCAACTGCAAAATATACGATCAACTCTGCATTAGTTCATTTTTTTATTACAACGAACTTATTATATGCGACGCAAATAAATACACACGCCGTTATAGGTATAATAATCTTGTTTGTATCACTATAAAATAATATCTATAAATATAGCATGAAATAAGTGTCCATATATTCAGTTCACGTTGGTAAAAATGATGTTACTAATCCGGTTTTAACGAAAAATAAAGAAATAAAAATGTCTATAATTATTAATTTCTTCATATCAACTTCGAATTTCTATGGTGTTCGATTGGCTAAACATTTAATGCGAGACTTTAATCAGTAATCACATAATACTATTTTATACCTAAAGTCTAAGGCACAAAAAATATTTTAAAAAATTGGCTTCGTCAGTTTTTTTTTTTTTATAAAGGTTTAAAAGTTTTGAAATACTCTCATAACTGATAATTATGGAAATAGGTATAACTCCTACCTATAATAGTATTATTTTGCGAAATATTTCTTTATTCGTTCAAACATTGATTAATATAATACAAAATAAACAAATTAGTATTTATTATTTAATATACTCGTAGTTTAAAATATCAAGAACCGTGTAAGGAACTAATGAATAAGTGGCCGAAAATCCAAGTTTTAATAGTCCAGCGCAATACGGACATTGCCACTATAGACGACCACGTTGCGTTCAACTTACGTGGGCAACTCCCAGATCCCAGGTCAAAGTGAAAATTTGATCGTGAGACTTCGCCAGTCCCTTAAGCTACGTCGACACGAATCCGCTCGTGCCGCGCTTTCGAGGGGAGAGAGGTTCGAAAAATGGAATTTTCTATAGTACCTATATTGTAGAATTAAAAACGCGTGCCTTTCAAAGTTTCAAACTCACCACATACACAATATAATATTATTATGATTTTTGACGTTTAACAATAAAACAACATGTTGATATTACCGCAATTGCCGGAGTCGCAGTCACTGTTCAGCGAGCTTGTTCCGTCGGATTCGGAACCGGACGAGTACTCGTATAGGAAGTAGTCCCGGGTGTACGGCGGCGCGTGATAATGGTGAGCCGCGTTGTGATGGTGCAGTTGATAGTGATGATGGTGGTGATGGTGGTCCATCGCGGGGCAGCGATATTAAATTGTAAAAACGTACAAAATAATTCGCGATAGATGTATAATAATATGGTAAATCCGAGCGTGTATAATATAGATCGGTGCAGCGGACGAGTGCAATTGCGTGCATGCGTTCACTGTTGGCTTCAGCTCGTCGGCGAGCTGCAGTTGCCGTGGGACACTGATGCAGTCGGCATGAGCGCGAGGGCACACCATCAGACACACACGACGTTTGCACGCCTCCGCGCCGGAGGGACGTCGTCGAAAGATCACGCCCCGCCCCTCTCTGACCGCATTCGTTTCCCCTAGCGTCGGCAAGTGCTTTGCGCAAGTTAACGCGCGCGCGCAATAGAAAGAAGAAAAAAAAATGCTCAAAGGCCGTGTATAAATATTTTACATCCTTGAACTGTAAATAACCGTGCGGTCACGGATAAGCATTAAAATATGTCGGAATCGCCGTATATTTATTTTTGAAAAATAAATGGAAACTTTTTCTCGTATGTATGTGCTTGATGGTGTATAATATGAATTATGATACAAAATGAATCAAAAAATACAAGTACAACCATAGATGAGCGTAGTTGAGATTTAATAACGCGGTGCGCGTTATTCTTTCCCGATCGGCTGATCGTATACCTAAAACTCTTCTGCTTTAACAGATGACATTGTTTTTATTTTCTTATTGTGTCCTCTAAGTTTTCACGGATAACAACGTATTTGAGAAAATTGTATTTCTTTTAAAACAATCTCAAAGAAGAGATTAGTCAAACGGTATACTAGGTATGTTTCACGACGTATGTGTGTTGATCATTTTGATCTCAGTTCGTGTTCAAATAAATAATGAAAACAATAAATGTATAAAGTGAATCTTACTTCATTTGACATTTTAAATTCGTTTTGATGTTGTTGGTCATTTTTTAATTTTTCTATTAGGCCGCTTACAAGGCTAGGTTCTTTTAAAACGTACAGGTACATAATTTACTGCAGCGTTTCCCAGCCTTTTTAAATATTGATCGATAAATGTATTCATAAATTGCTCGCATTACCATTATATAGAAATTTAAAACTTATATATAAGTACCTATAATTATTATAAATAAAGTGAATTTTATATTTTATGTATAATTCTCCAAAATTTGTTCAACGACTTCACCTTTAATAGAAAAAATATTTAATTTTTCGTAAAATCATTCTTACTGATCATATATTTTTATTAACATTTTTAAAATTACACTTCTAGACTCTAGATATGTGCAAATAAAAATCATAGAATAACAAATCGCGTGAAATACGATAGAGTCTTTTAAAACAATCTTTATCTTAAAAACAATTTACCAAAATAAAAAAAAACCTCTGTAAATTAAATCTTCTCGATGGAAAAATTGTAGGAGATAGTACAGTAATTATATATTAAACATTACATACTTATACGAATTTTTTATATAAAACATACCTATAATAAATAGTATATTATTATTATATTTTGGGTATGTATAGTATTATGTATATAAAATCAATGTCTGCTATTGTTTACGTAAAATTGTTCATTCATTTTCAATTTATGTTTATTATTTGAATTTAAAAAATATGTGCTGATATTTTTGGAAATAAGTAAATATCAGAAAAAGCTGTTCGTATCTAGTATAATTTAAATTTAAAAGTATGCAACATGATTTTATATTTTTAAAATTTAAGAACTACACTCAACAGCGTGATGTATTTGCTTTAACATCGGACTATCTATATTTTATACCTCCATCCGATGCTATACTGTACATTTTGTGTGTTCGTAAACAGGTGCTGTCTTTCCCAGAGGGGTAACTGAGGACAAATCAATGATTCGCGTTCTGCTCTCAAACGTCACGTCACGTTGCAAACTTATAAACGAAACTGTTCCTAAAAATAAATTTGTAATGTATAAAATTTAATTTTTTAGCAAATTATGGAATAAATAATTTTGTTTTAGTGTACCGAATTGTTTGTATTAAAAAGTTCTATATAATATTGATTCCAAGTGTAAATCTTTTAAACAAAATTATTCCATTTGTGTATTTATATAGTATTACTTATTTTACGCAACTTTAAATAAAATTGTATATTCTCACAGTTATATATTATAAATACATTTAATACATTATTCTTGAGCCATTTTTTGAATGTTTATTTTTAATATTTTTCTTGAATTTTTATATAGGTACTTCACTAGTATTTCGAAGTGGATATGTGGATGAATACAAGTAGAGATGAATACAAATCACTATAGGTACATTATTATTTTATTTAAACTGTCACACGTGCAACCAATTGGGGCACGCGTGCCGAGTCACGTGCAAGCGCATGTTACCCCTTATCCAATATTCACACTTTTGCGCCTATTAAATAACACAAACAGTGTACATGTAGGGTTCTATAGTGATGGTGGTAACTAATTAGCATTACAAAACTGATTGATAAATCTACTGCAGATAAAACTATCAAATCATCATAATTTATTATGTATCAGTAAAGATTACTGGGCCTCGCTGAGTTTAGAACTCGTGTGTAGGCCCAGGAGAATAATAATTATTAGCACAGATGAAATTTTTTTAATATTTTCAGTTTAGCTGAATGTTGAAATAAAATAGTTACAAAGTATAATGATTTCTAATTTTTTTTATGAAAATGTAAAACATTTTAAGAATAGTGTACTCAATACTCATATATTAGTCTGGCAGTAGGAAGAGACAGCGAGTAAGTTATAACTCATAGGCGTGCGCAGACTTTAAATTCGGGGCGTGCCCGAACAAAACAAATTTTGATAGAAGAGTTAAATCACAGAGTACTTATTTTTTTTTCTTCAGTATAATACGAGATATTAGAGGTCATTGTTGATAGATTTTTTTTTTAAATTCGATGAAAAGTTAAGCGGTTTTTTCAAACGAATTATCACTGTCCTTTTATCTTTATTGTACGCGTATATTCAATTATAAACCCTTAAGGACACAACGGAAGATTTAATCTTTAGGGTGATCGTGTATACGTACAAAAAACAAATCGAAATTCAAAGAGAGAACGTTCCCCGTACAATATTCGCGATTTGGGTGATCCCGCACGCCGCCGGATTATGAACTTAAACCTTCGAAAAAATAAGAGCGAGAGCGGTGTTTAATATGCATATGTACGTGTGAGTGAGTAAACGCGTGTGGGTGTGACGTAAGCTTTAGACAGCTGCAATATTATTGTATCCTAGGCGATTCGAGTAAAGGGTCTACCCTATTTATTTTGGTGAGTACACACACACACACCCACACACCCACACACATATAATATATTATACACGTGTATGCATATACATACATAGATACGTATATATATATATACTAGATACGCCTTACTACATCGTTCCCCTTTTCGCGGTAGGAACAATATACTGGATATAATGCGACCTCAATTTGAACTTAATGTACAATGTATATATTGTACCAATTGACCCTTTTTATATAATAGTGTTTTGGATGGGGGGTGAGTTCGAGGGAGACGCAGAGCACAATTTGATATAGTTGCCAATATTTTAATAATTATCGAGTGTTTTTTTTTTTCTATAGACTAATTTTATCGAAATGACAAGGTGTTTATATCACCCTCGATATAATGATAACACGCAATCTATTGTCGTTGTACAGAGTAACCCTCTACGGTTCTACGCCGAGGTACTATACAATTTATATCGATATCTAAAACAATACGCCAGGATAGTCGGATCCTGGTCACGTTCCATATCGTGTTTATGTAATCCAGTGCCACGAGGGTTGAAATAGTTTAAACCCTATTATCCAGAGTAATAAATGAATAAAAAATAACTATTACGAGTATATACTAAAAACTAATATGTAATTATTGCTACGCGACAGGTGAATTACGAGTGCAATATGCCAATGCATGATTTATAACTAGGAACAATAAATATAAAGTTTTAGATTAGAAAAAATGTACTAAAAAAGCTGGCAAGTGGGATGCAAAAGACACACGGATGAGATACAGACAAACAGGTGGATTTGTCTTTTAAATTTGTGATCAATGTAATATTTCATTATGATTAATCACAGTATAATTTAACCCGTCATTACTCGCGTGTGAGAATTTCCCTCACATTGTTTTTAAGTTGGTAACTACTGGCTTGTTTGTTGTTATATTTTTCCCAAATTCATAGTACCTTATGACGAAATATTTAAAAATAGATTTATCATTTGAGGGGTACTAATCGTTCCGATGAGGAAACCTATTGCATTCTAAAATCAGCTATTATAGTCGTGTTTTGTGAGCGATTTCGCTCTACGCGCGAGTAATAGCGTTTGAATTTCGCGTTCATATTTTCGTTTTTACTTGTTGTTATTTTTTATTCAATATTTTACTTTTTTTTTGCCGTTTATTCTATTTTTCAAAAGTATGAGTGAGGCAATTATTTCGTGGTTAAATGAAGATATAGAATCACTAAATGATTCGTGTAGTGATGATAGTGAAAAGTAACTGAAAAATGGCGAGATTTTTTCAATTC
Source organism: Drepanosiphum platanoidis (assembly GCA_948098885.1). Lineage (NCBI taxonomy): Eukaryota > Metazoa > Arthropoda > Insecta > Hemiptera > Aphididae > Drepanosiphum > Drepanosiphum platanoidis. Next base: position 10,722,728 of record OX402528.1, read on the forward strand.
GAGTATGGGTTTCCGGTAGAAAATCGCATAAACTTGGTACTCAAAACGAGGCATTCCCAAACAGTTTAAAAGGAAAAACTGACGAAAAACGGCAACATTTACAGCACACCGGTTTTCGACCAGATCGACATTTTACTCTCATAGTAATAAAAAAAAGAACGATTAAACTTTCTTACGAATTTCGATACAAATTTCAGGGGAAAATTGATGAGCAATAAATCGGTGGATTTCTGTATTCACGAGAAGCTCATGTTGATAATTATAATTTTTGTATGCTGATAAAATGTCTGCAATATTCTGCAATATTGTTAAAAATTATTTTGTACTCGTTTTGTGAATTATATAATCGAATGTCGTTAATCAATTTTCCCTTTTGTGGATTAGGCCTACGCGGGAAACCACGTTAAAAAAAACGCGCCTCGTGTAATACCTCCAGCTTATAAATACGAAATATTCCATTTATTGGTAATATTTCATGTTTGATGAGCTAAGGTGGTGTGGAGAGTTACACTTTCACGTACAAAACGTGTAATTTAATATTTAGCTTTCGAGTGCTGCGAAAAATTTGCTTTCATAACTATTATTTTTTCTTCTGTGTAATATTCTTACACAATAACTGAGGATGAAACTAATTGAATATGAATGGAAGATACTAAATTGATTATTAAAAGTGGACCACTCAGACTGACCACTCGCCAACCGGCGAACCGTAAGCGATCATCGTCGCTGAATGATCATGATCGTAGAACGATAGATCACCAGCAGCCTCACGCTCAAGCGAATGGACAAGTCTCATCATCGTGGCTGATAACGACTCCAGGTTTGCACCTGGAGGGGACGATGCATACTACAGAAATGATCCTGTGAAGTATGATCTTAACTTAACACTGCCGATTTACTCGGTCTTATAGTAAAATTATCTCTTTGACCTTATCTTTCAAGATGTTAAAATATCACGTCGATTCCCATCTGACTCTTGTTATTATAATTTATCGTTCCATAAATTGGATTTCCCGAGTAAAAATACTTTCAAATGGTGTAATCATTTCTTAGATTTTCCACAAACCGTTTGATCAATAACTAAAATTCAATCAAGTCGATCACTCAGTGAAGTATAGTTTATGAAAAGCGCCATCTATCGGCATTTTGTTGAACGTCAAAAGAAGTAAATAATAATTTATACACGATTATACATATCGTGCAAATATCCCTATTAAATATATTCGTTTTGATAATTGATTGTTTAATTTAACAGTTAAATCATTTAGAATTGCAACGATGACGATTGATTTACAAGTTCTTCACTTTTTTGATATTTAAAGTTTTTTTCTTTTTAATTTTGCGTAAAACAATCGAATTTCGAGACCGACTGATAGTAGTGGTACACGATAACGATGATTATAGTGATGATATAAAACTTCGATTTTTTTTTTTCGGTGCAGTCCAAAACTTCAACTATTACTTGTCTTTCTGTTAATTTAGTCGGTAAAGTGTCGGCATCGGCACAGTCTGTCACTCAATTGTAATATTTTATTTGTATCAATGTTTGTCGTGTTATAGTTTTTTTTAAAGTTAAACTAAGTGTACAAAAATATGGCTGAGTTAGTTTTAGACATCAACATTCGAGGTTGGGTGTTTTTACCGATAGTTCTGATCACATTCCTTGTCGGTGTTATCCGGCATTATGTATCGTTATTGATCACGTCTCAGAAAAAAGTAGAGTTAACACAGGTACAAGATAGTCAAGTGTTAATCAGGTCTCGCATGTTACGTGAAAATGGTCGGTACATATCAAAACAAGGTTTCTACATGCGTCGCCATTACTTCAACAACGAGGAGAATGGTTACTTCAAGACACAGAAACGAGCTGCTCCAGCCCAAACAGCCATGCCCGACCCTAGCATGATGACTGAAATGTTGAAAGGTAATGTCACCAATGTCCTGCCCATGGTGGTCATCGGAGGATGGATCAATTGGATGTTTTCGGGATTCGTCACGACCAAAGTGCCATTCCCTCTGACTTTACGTTTCAAACCAATGTTGCAAAGAGGTAATTTCTTCAATACCATATTTTTTTATTCATCTTAATCAATTTTTTTCAATCTGTTTTTTAGGCATTGAATTGGTTTCATTAGATGCCGCATGGGTTTCGTCTGCGTCATGGTATTTCTTAAACGTTTTTGGACTTCGTAGTATATACGCGTTAGTTTTGGGTGAAAACAATGCTGCTGATCAATCACGTTTAATGCAAGATCAAATGTCTGGCGCTGCAATGTCCATGCCTATGGATCCAAAAGTAGCTTTTAAAGCTGAATGGGAAGCGTTGGAAATCAGTTCTCATAAATGGTCACTTGCAGATCTCGATAATGAAGTGCTTAATGTGTTAATGAATAAAAGTATTAAGTAAAAATTTGGTGAACAGAATGAACTTTGCTTTGCATTAAGCAAGTATGGTGTACAAAGAGTTAAGTAATGAAATTGGTTTTTTATTTTTTATTTATTTATCTTAATTACTATCTCTGCATACATCTTGTTCCTCTTGAAACGAAGAGGTTTTTTTAAATTTGATTACATTTTTTATGTATCATATTTAAGTGTGTTTCATTCGTTTAATTTTTGTTCTGTCATTGACTGTTATACTTATAATAAACTCGTCTTATAAAATCCAATTGTTTGTTTATACATTTTCATCTTTATTATTATGTAAAACAAGTTTTTTTATAATTTATAGTTTATAATTTTGTTTTCTCATAATGCTCCAACCACACTGTCACCTATACGTCTATATTTTATATATCTATAGGTCACGCTTTTATTGTTAGAACATTGTCATTACTATACAGATTAGCAGAAATCATAATATGATTTAGTGTCAAGGCCCAAAGCATATTTGATTAAATAAAAATATAAAAACCGATAAGATAAAAAATCTTAGCCAGTGGCTTTAATGCCTGATGATTATTTTATTTTTTTGTGCAAACTTTTGATCAGATGTGTTTCAATAATTGACATGTGTATATTGGTGATTTGGTACTTTTAAGAGACCATTTTTTGTAATTCTCACCACTTTTTTGAGTTTGAGTTATAGGGAAATGCATTAATTGTGTACATAGAAACTACATTTTAATATTAGATCATTTCTAATTATACTGTGCACCACTAGAGAACAAAACTTCGTTGCGCATAACAAGTGACCGGAATTGTTACAGCGAGGTTAATTTTCTCCCACCAGCCAACCATCATAATTGATTTTATTATACATAGATTGTGACGATTGTGTTTTGGAGAGACAATCGGCAGGTTTTATGGCATGTGGAAAAATGAACGCGCTTTGGTCGTCACCAGGTTGTGTGCTCTCGTGGCACGTGGTATTATAAATACTTTCTTAAATGAATATATACCATGTATATTCATAAACATTTTTTTTAAATTTACACTAGTCAGTATTTTATAGAAGTTATAATTGGTTATTTTGGACAAAAAGACTTGGCATTATTTGAGTTAAGTGGTCATTAATTATAGTCGAACAATTTCTCAAAACCGTATCAACACATTTTTAAATTATTATGATTAATAATTGAGAAGTCAATTTCAATTATTTTGCATACAATAATTACATTACAACGGTGAAGTTTCACTAAAATTAATTTTCTTACTTTAGAATAATACATAGACAAAAATATTAGAAACTAGGAAGTGTTTTCCAATTATTTATAAACGTAATACGTAAATAATGATTTTCAATTAATTAAAAAATTATGTAGAATTAGTCTAAATGATATTAAGCTTAATTTTACACAATGTTATTTCTCAAATGTTTTAATGTTACTCTTGAATTTGAAATTATTTGCTACACTTGGTTGACAGATAATTTGTAGTTTACTTCTTTATTGGTTTTATATTAAATTATGATTAAATTAAAATTACATTTTTACTAAACTAGTCTTAAAGTTGTTTGTCTTTATATTTTTTAACATTAAATGCTTCAGTATAATATGCTCTATACTTAATGTGTTACATACATTTATTATGACTCGACTCATATTCATATTTGACAGAAAACAATTATGTTATAAATTATAATTTATATTTAATTTATTTGAACTTAACTTAGAATCTTATTTCAAAATAGAAATAACTTATTACTTATTTAAATAACAACAAATATTGCACATTCAAAATTGTATGTTTTATTACCGAATAAAAAAAAAGAGAATACGTAAATGTATGACATTATTCATTTGCTTGTTGAGACTCAAATTTGGGATATTTAGATTTGGCTACGTTCCAATCGATATTTCCCTGTGATAGGTTGTACACCAAATCTACAACGTCGCATACCTAAAATAATAAAAAAACAAACACATCAATAGATGAGTTATATTTAATATAAAACAATTAATTCTTACGGGTACTCTGATTTGTTCCATTGAGTCCCTCTCTCGTATAGTCACTGATTGGGGATCAATCAATGAATCAAAATCAACTGTTATACAATATGGTACAGCAATCTCATCGGTTCTTGCATAACGACGTCCAACCGAACCACTTGAATCATCAATTTTATTGGATATGCCTTTCAGGCATAAATTCTTGGCTAAAATATATTAATTAATTAAAATAAATCGAATTTAACTGGAATAAATTATTATAGTACTTACATAGTGTTGTAACAAGGGGTGTGAATTTATCATTATCAAGTAATGGAAGAACACAACATTTTAAAGGTGCTACTAATGGAGGCAAAGACAAGTACTGAAAAATATATTTATCTATTAATCAATTATTGATGGAAAATGTATATATTAAATTTCATGTTTACTGTTCTCTGTTCATCTTTTTCACGGATTTTAAATGTATGTTCTAATAATGTATAAATTATTCGGCCAACACCGAATGATGGTTCAATGACATTAGGAACAATCTCTTCAACGTGCACTGTTTTTGAATAAGATTTTAGAGGAATCATTTGTTTATTGATCTGGAATTCTTTGTCACCAATTTTACACAAAGTTAAGCCAGTTTTTGGATCAGGTTTCCTAAAAGTAAAAAATATATACATATGAATTAACACAAGCAATTGTAAAAATCAACAAATTTTAACACAATTATTGTAGAAGCATAAAAGAAAAAAAAAATTAAAACATTACTCATTGTCAATGAACTCGTGAAGTTTTTCAACTTCACTTATTGATAATTTTGATAACTTTTCAACACATTCTTTGGAATCTTTGCGTAGCGTTTTGCCTATTAGACCTTTGTCCATTTCCAATTCTACAAAAAGTTTTATTATTAAATATGTTTTATTTTTAACACTTTTACAAAAATAAATCTTACCCGTTACTTGGATAGTTTTTGGAGCAGGCAATTTTCTTTCGGCCACTAATCTTTGTTTAGTTTCTTCACCATGCTTAGAAAGATCATAGGCCGATCTATCAGCACAACCAATGCATTCCACCCAACCCTATTAAAATGTATTATAAATAAAAAAATCTATTCTCCAATTTAAATAGTTGATTAATTATCTTTACGTAAGATGTAAGACACTCGGCATCCCAGCAATCAACAGCATAATGGGCCATTTCATTCGACATGTGCTGTCTAAATCTTAATTTTTCTTTGGTTATACCTATTTTCATCATAAACAAGTAAATGCGAGCCATGAAATATGCTAATGTTTGATTAGCAACCATGCCCTGATAATGAACAAAAAAAATTAATTTAGTATTTATTTATTAGATTTGTTAATTGTTAATAATATAAATTTGAATTTTTACTTTAGACACAGCTTGGCCAATTGTAATATCAATAGGAGGCTGTCCATCCATTTGATTGCAAGCACTGTATAACTTCATTACAGTATTTTCAATGTCACTAAATTTAGAATGTGATTTGTCACTTGGATCACAGAAATGTTCTATTTCAGCCATAGTAAATTCCCTAAAAATATTGTGTACAATTAAAAATAGATCAAAATTAAATTCTCAATTCTTAACTTACCGAACTCTTAATAATCCAGAACGAGGAGATATTTCATTACGAAAAGCATTACCGATTTGAGCAGCAGCAAATGGTAATCTTCCTTGGTTGAACTCAAGTAAACGTTTGAAGTTAACAAAAATACCTTGAGCAGTTTCTGGCCTCAAAAATCTATTGAAAATTATAATTCAATAACACATACACCCAAACATTTATATTTCACATTGAATTCTAATGAAAGCCTACCCTTTTTGATCTCCAGTAGGTCCAATTTGAGTAGCAAACATAAGATTGAAATCAACGGGTTCAGAAAGATCATTTCCAGTTGTGGGCGATTTCATATTAAATTTATTGACAATATCAGACATTTGCTCAGTAGTCATACCATCCAATTTAATTATAATGTCTTTGCATTCTTCTTTAACTTCTATTGTTTGTTTTTTATCCTTGATTAAAGTTTCTAACCTATTCTTGATCAAATGGTCAAGCCTGAAGCATTCTCCAGTTTTTTTGTCTTTCACCATGGTATCAGTAAACTTTTCTACATGACCTGAAGTCCTACAATAAATTAAAATATGTAATAAATGTCAAAGATTGTACACATTTTAAATTAAATTCTCACTCTAAAACTCGTTCCGGCGTTAGCATGGAACAGTCAATTTCAAGCATCTGTTCTTCAAGAACAAAAAATCGTTTCCACTGTTCCAAAATATTGGATTTCAACGCACAGCCCATAGGTCCAAAATCATACAAGCCAGCAACACCTAAAAAGTATTGTTTTTATGTTATATACAGTAAAATATTGAGTATTGTAGGTACCACCAATGGTTATAACCTTATAACATTACCTCCATAAATAGAAAAAGATTGATCATAAAAAAATCGACGGATCATAAGATCGGCAAATTTTGATCTATTGAACGCCTCGGAGGGCGGCTGCAAAGACAGCTCCTTATCGTCTAGCAATTTCTTAAATGCTTTCAACTCTCCAACAGCCTTCTTCACTTCCATATCAGAAGCATTGTTTTCTTTCAGCGATCTCACCAAGTCACCCTGAGAGGACCGTTGAACGCATATTAATATTTAAAGGTATATTTCTTTTCGTTTTATAAGGCTGCTACTCACTTGTTTCTTTACAGCTGCTCTCAGCGGAGCCAAAATCTCTTCAATTTGTGGATCGGCCATGGCTTCAGGAAAATAAACGAGCTTTACGTGGGTGTTGCTCTTTTTCGAACCCCAGTTTTTCAATTTCGAGTAATACCGACAACTGGTGGACAAACGGGCTTGAACACCGTTTTCTCCGGCAGTAATGAGAAGTCTGAAGACCGATTTCAAATTCAGACACTGCAAACGTGACATAGTACAGGGCGAATGACTACTATCATTGGTTATGATTTTTGTAACCTTTTACGCAGGTAGATAGCGTTAACATTTGTGTTAACAGTACCGGCATCATAGATAAAAGTTATTATAGTCCACGATTATTATAAAGATATTATAATTTTTTAGTTTGAATAATAGTTTATTTATAGTTTTTTAAAATCGTGCTGCATATTCAGTGGCGCCAAAGTCTTCAAAATTTAGTAAGGCAAAAAGAATTTTCTCCTTAGTACCAAAATTTCGTTTTTTTTTACAAAGTAATCCGCAACCGAGTATTAATCCTATAGGGTATAGGATATATCCTAGGGCTCCTAGAAATATCGATGGAAAACTATTTTCCGAAAATATATATACCTACATTATAAATAATTAAATAGACTTTCGCTAAGTAGCATTCTACGCTGTGCACTGGACAGCTCCATTTTTGCGACTACCTATATCTCACGGCCTCTCGCTCATCAATTTTGCGTGAATGCAACGCACGGATTCAATTAAGACATTCCGTTCATTTGCGTGCACGCATCGCCCGGATCCAATTAGGACATAGCGTTAGGCTTCGAGGCCACAATTTTGAAAAAATAGCCCGATTTCAATATGGACTTCGCCATCACTGATAATATCTATTATAAATCTATAACCATGCTGCAGTCTTGTCACAATTTATCTCAGGATATTTTTTTCTTTTTAGTCCTATCTTCTATTTTCGAAAGGAATATGTAGGTCAATCGTGTTTAAACTGGTCGTTTTGATATTTCAAGTTACAATAGTTTATGAACAAAAGTTGAATTCAATACATTTACATGTACCGGGTATAGACTTAAGAGATAGTAAAAGGTACCACTTGACATTCTCATAATATATATATAAATATATTCATGTTTAATTAAAAACCATTGTAATTCATTTATTCACGAGTTTGTGACTCATGGTTGTAATTAGATGTAGCAATTTTCTTCTACAAGTTCTATACAATACCAACCATGTAAAATATTTGTGGTCCGGTTCAGAATAAATAATTTTTATTTTATACGACACACCTTTTTTTTTCCATCTTACTTTCATATTTGACATGTGTTTAGATACTTGGCACATGCCTAGCCCATTCGTATAATTATTTCATCTCATCAAAAGGATAATATTATAGTATAAATTTATACAATAATAAAAATTATTTTAAAATTTAAGTTTTTCACCAAGGTGTAAACACAATGTATACACCTAGTTATTCACTAATAATTATAGATATATATATACATATACTTTACACATACATCATTACAATGGGCTTTGTTTTTCAAATCAATATCCCATCAACAGTCATAGTAAAAAAGTTCAGATGTTATGCAAAAAAATGTCTTACAAGATAATAAAAAAAAGATTACATGATCCAAGTTTACGGTCGAAATTATATTCACTGACTCAATGAGAAGTGAGCTGATGTTATTATAAGATAAGTTTAAAATAATATTTGGCTCAAGAAATAATCTAAATTAATTAATTTTAAGCTTATAATAATATTAGTCTAAATTGATGTTAAGTACCAACTGTACAAATTAATGCTAATGATAATTAGGCCACTTTGCTGGTTAAGTGGTGCCAATCAATGTATTGTTAATTATATTAGATGATTAAATTAAGGAATTTGAAATTAATATCTAAAATTCAAGAAACGCCAAAAAGAATTACAAGTATAATATGTAATATATTATAGAAAATTTTTTTTATGTTATCAACAGTAAACATCCATAAAAATGTGATAATCATCTGTATACTTCAGTGTGAGTTTCTGGTAACAAATTTCTTTTAGTACACTATAGTTATAGAAGTTATCTTTTAAATTCCTCAAAATAGTTTGAAAAAAATAACAGCAGAATGCACGATACCAGTTATCAACAGAATTTAATTTTTGTTTCATCGGAACTCAAAAAGTAATATTTGTATGAAGTTGAAATTTTTACCACATACTTATAACATCATTTTTGAGAAATTATATAATTTTAATGTTTTTATGCTATTAAAAGATATTTTTAGTTTTTTTCCATTAAACAATCATTTGTTGGGTCAAACAAAATCTTGAAAATTTAATACCAAGTACCTCATATATTATTCTAATTCGAGTAGAAAAATCTTAAGAGTAGAAATTTATAGTCATAACAATTTTTTATGGATATCTGAAATTTAAATTTAAATCAAAAAAATTTACTAACTTTTAACAGTTAAAAATTCACAATTTCAATATTTATATTAAGGGGTTTGAATATGAAATACAAGATTCTAGAGAAGTTACTGTTTCAAGTGGATCAAAACAGTTTACCGGACAGATACGGAAATATTTTAGAAACTAGAAAATTATAATTTGGCGAAATCAGAAAAATTACAATGAATTTAGATTAAATGATGTTATTTTATCATAACTCAAAAAGTAATTGAAAAATTAAGTTAATACTTAATTATATTAGTACTTTAATACTGAAAATGTATAAATTTCGAAAAATTTCAATACTAAATCAAATTTATTGTAAAATGTTGATAAAATAATTTTTGTCTGTCGAAAAATTTAATTCAAAATTGATCTTTCTTTACTGTTAACATTCTTAACATTCTTGTTCATTAAAAATCATATTTTTCAAGAGCAATGTTGCTTTCAAAATGAAATGATTAATTCAACAGTATAAATTAACTGTCACCCATATCCCAACCTTTTTGCTATTTGTTTTCAAAGGAATTAAACTGAAATAATACCATTATGTTAAATTAATTTGAACATATTAAATTCAAAAAGTAATAAACCTTTAGTTACTTGTTAAATTTAATTAAAAGAAGAATAGAGCTCTATGATTTTTCCAAGGTAGTATATAGTTAGGGAACTATAAAAAAATCATTATTTCCCCCGGAATATTAAAATGAGGATGTATATTATAATAATAAGGGCCTAAAAACTAAAATAAATAAATAATAAATTTGGAAAAATTGATTTACTGAAACACAAGATGTTATAATAGTTATGTTACATGTTATCTTAATTCCTCTTAGGGTACTGGGTTCCAGAGCTGAGGACAAGTTGTAATCCGGCGATGTTTTGGAAATCCTATATAAAATTTAAAATTATGTAGTTTATCAAATATAATTATATTTATAAAATAAAAAATAAAGAAGTTACGAACCAGCATTTTCAACATGTCTTTAGTTTCAGTATCAACTTCAATAACATCTTGTTCCAGGGCTGAAACTTCTGGTACATAGTTGTCTCTCCTCTCACGTTCCTCTTCTTGCAATTTAATAGAAATACCACGCACTTGGCTAGTACGCAATCTTTTCATCAAATGAGTAACAAAACTGAAATAGGATTAAATAATTTAATGAAATTTAATTGATAATATTATAATGTATAAATGTTACTATAATATATTTTTAACTAAGCATTTTCTTTAAATTTAAAGAAATAAAATTTGTAAGATACTAATGCTGGACATTTTAGGGTCCAAGTGAAAATCTTTTATTGTGTTAATCATAATTATTGGATTAAATTAGAAATTGATAATTATTTAATATGAGAAAAACAATTTTGAGTGAAGGCCATACAAACAAATTAAATTAAATTTATTTTAATTCATTCAAATTCACTGCTACAATTTTTAATATTAGCAATATGTATAATAGTATATGATTTTAAAATAATACAGAGAGAAAAAATTATAGTTATAGTATATTATAGTATTTATGACAATATTACAACTTAAAAAGTATCCATAAAAATAGTTGAAAATGCTAAATCTTAAATTTTATTATTATTTAAAAATACCTAACTGTTGCTAATTAATAATTATTTAAGTTATAAAACAACAATTTAATTCATTTTCCAAAAATGAATATTATGAATTCAGACAAAATTTAACATTATTTCTATTAATTACTTCTAATAATTACTGAAGAAATTTAAAAAGTTATCTATGTAAAGTGTATGTATAGTTTGCAATTTAAAAGATGCTGATGAAAATTTAGAAAGATTTATTACACAAGTGAAAAAAAACCAAATTAACCTAACTATGAGCTAAAATAAAAAATGTATATCCTTAGAAAAAAAAAAAACTAAACTATATTTTAATTATAATTTAACTTATTGAAAATAAAATTCTATAAAATATAGGTATATTTGAAATATAATTAAAATTAGTTTATTGGGTTAATAGACAAATTTGAATCAATTGAATTACCTAAGTCATTATATTAAATCTTTAACTCATAATTGATTGATTACACAGTTGAATCTATTGAAATTTCATCACCTCTATTGTTTTCATATTAAAATAAAATTATATATAAATTTATTACTTTCAAAATGTTGTTCAGTGTTCTATATATTATATTTAAAATAATTGCAGATCCATAGATTATCATAAAATAAAATTATCGATTGCACAAACCTAAATTATTTGATAAGTCAAGTTAGTTAAAAGAATTTACGTCTGAAATAAAAAGTCAATTTTTAGATAAGTATTTAATTTAAATTTGCATCTAAAGAAAATTTAACATTCATTTAAAATTTGTCATAAATTATTTGAAATTAAGATACCTAATGATATAATATTTTACTGCATTTAAAATAAACACGATACCCATTTACCGCAATGAAATATAGGTCATTAATAGGCAAAATTGAGTTTATAAGTGGATTTTTAGCTTTAAAGATCACAAAAAACAGAAGATTCGTTTAAAATCAAGTTAAAAACCCAATTTAAAGGCTCAACTAATAATACTCAAAATATTTACCCAGCGATTTTGTTACGAAGAGGCTTTGTGGGGATGATTGCGATTTCCTCGCATATCCTCTTGTTGGTGTGGAAGTCTAACGTCAAACGAGTGTAGTACTTCTCGATGATGACTCTTGCGGCCTTCTTGACAGTCTTCGTCCTGACACGACCCTAGATCACAATAGGTCAAATATGAAATTAAATGGACCGTAAATTCGCATGCAATCATTTAAGCCATTTTGGAACAGTCGACGAATATAAATTAAGTGTTTGGTCATGGTTAGCCACCAGTTAGTCTTCGAAGTCAAAACAACTGGGACAAATTATTCGAATGAAAAATACATCAAAAGTTCGAAATAACTAGGAGTTTTACATCGAAATCAAAGGATTAATAGGATAAATTCGGATACGTACCATGATTGATGTTTCTTCAAGAGAAAATTCCTAATACTCGAAAAGTAAACAATTGACAAATGGGACGAATGCTCAAAGGACCGATGGAAAATATTGTTTGAGGTTATTCATCAATTTGGCCACAGCTCGTAGATAACACACAGTGCCGGTACACTTACATACGGTACACTATATAACGTTTCTTGATTCACACTGCGGACGTGCCGTGATAAGCAGAGTGGCACACTTGGTTATAGATAACATTATCTATAGTAGATAGTATCATAGATTAAGTATACATTTAGTATATTTAATCTATGATAGTATTATCTACGATCGTGTTGAATTTGAATACAGTATACACTCATAGAGAATTTATTATGACTTTTTTTTACACTCTTTTACTATCCAAACATACATTATAGAAATCCTTGATATATATAAATAAATACGTATAATTTATGATATTTATATTATATATATCAAGGCTCTCTAGCATACACGATTAAGATTAATATGATATTCTATAATTAAAATTTGTACCTAACTTTTTAATATTAAACATTATTACCCTTTTTTTTATATACACCACAGACCACAAGTATTATATAATACTAGTTGAATAATCCGGCTTCGCTCGTGTGCAGTATTACTTTTTATTTTTTTTAAACTTTTTTTTTTACCCCTTAGGGGGTCGAATTTTGAAAATCGGGCGACGTGACGACACTCAGCAAGGTATTTGGAACAACTGTGAAAAAAATTTTGAAAAAAGTTAAATAGCGTCGTCACAAAATGGGAACATAAAAAAAGGCCTGTTCTTTTATATATATAATAGATTATCATCATAGTGGATTTGATTACTACAGAACACGACTGTAGATAGATAAATTTATCTATAATCATGCAATCATGCTACAGAATAACAACATTTCTACATATTATTTATAGACATTTATTGTATGTATATAATTTTTATGTGTCAATGGAAAATCGAAAGTCTCGAGTTTTTACTATTTGTTATAATTTTTGTTCGATTTCTTTTTTCTTTTATTATTATATCATATGTATTCTATATATTATATTGGATACAGGATGTCTCTGAAGTGACAGACACCATTAATACTCGAGTACTTGTTAAGGTACTCCATCGACAATATTTTTAAAATTTTTTTTTTTTGAACTCCAAAACCTATATAGGTTTTAACATCATTAATTCTTAGAATAGTCTAAAAATCAATACTCCAATAACTTTCTTGCTAAATTTTAATGTGGATCAATATGTGATATAGTTTTTTCCCTTGCCCCTTGTTTTTAACGCTCAATGTTGCTGGGAAAAAGAAAGTGATTTATTATAATGTCTATTTGTATGAGGACTTTGCAAGAAAAATAGTGATATCATTTATTTATTTTCATTTAGTGGTATAAATGGCTTTTTACAAAGTAATAACTGTGTTGATGAATCATTAGGTACTATATGACAATAAATTAGTCATATCACCGTAATATAAATATATATATATATATAAATTAATTTTTATAAAATCGTATTTCAAAATATCTCACCCAAGTGTGAGTACGAAAAAAATGATATAAAATGATGATGAAAAAATTACTATTTATAAACTAAGCTTTTAACATCAATATTTTCAACTGCAATGATATTTTCTTCAAATTTAAAATGCATTGAATTGAAAAAGGTTGGTCCTAAATAATTCATATAAGATTGACCAAAAGATTTATTGGCATATTTAACCGGCAAATTATAATTTCACAATTCTCTTTTGCTACTTAAATCCTATCGATTAATAACTAATTTAATTTTCATAACTAAGTAGGTACATAAAAACAATTTTTTTGAATAAGTAGAGACTGTGTAAGGACTGGCAATAAACCACATTTTTATTTGTAGATCCTTATAGAGTAAATTCATTTAAACAAATTCTAACAATATTATTTTGATACCAGTAGACCATATTGCAAGAATTAATTAACTAAAAACACTCTATTTTTGTTATTCTAATATTAGGTGTAATTATTTTAGTAGAGTATATTATACTCTTTTTAGTATTCAGATTAATTAAGAACGAGACATAATAAGATAATATTTGTAAGAAATAACAGAGGAACTTGTTTTTAATTGTCATAAGCTTTCTTTATGTAAGTGGGTTTTAGTTTTTATAAAACTTATTTATATTATAATATGATAAACATTTCTTGTTTTATGATATTCATAAATTTATCATTAGGTTTATGGCAATACTTAAGTATTTAATGATATTATTATTTACACTTTTTACGGGGATTAAGATAAATTTAACTATATTTTTTTTTAGATAAATTTTATTCAATTACATAATTTTGATTGATCTTGTTTAGATTCCAACATAAATTTTATCAAATAAAAATGATTGATGACCATTGATTATAGACTAAAAAAATTATGAAATTATATAATATTGCTAGCTCAATGCATAATTTAATTGGTTGGAAAGTCATAGTTTTTTTTTCATCAAGGTTGATTAATTAATTATAAGTTTTGATTAGTAGCCAGGTTTCAATGAAAATAATATAACTAATAGTAAATAGCATTATCTGCTTGAAGATAAATATTGATGACAGGATTGAATTGAATATTTAAAATGTAATAAGTATTAAATAGGTAAGAGAGAACAAATATAATTCACATTAATGGTGAAATGTACCATATTTAATTAGTTAATTATTGGATCATTCAATAAGGTGAAAAAAAGTATACACGCTGATGTCACTACATAATATTCAAAAACATTGGCGATTAATAAATAAATACTTTTCTTGGAACAATTCAAGAATAAAATTAATTTGATCTAGCAAATTCAGTAAGTTACCTAATAAATTAAATATAAATAATTATTTTTCTATTTAAATGTTATTGAATAACTCAATTATGTCAGACCAAACATCTTCGACATTTTTTCCAGCATCAACTCTTTTGACCAAGTTTTTTTCTTTGTAATATTCTATAATTGGCATTGAATCATTGGTAAACGTCACAATCCTTTTTTTTAAACTATCTAGATTATCATCAGCACGGCCACTTCCAGCAGCACCTCGTTGTATACACCTTTCTATGCACACCTAATTGAGAAAATAAAAACTTAACATTGGTACATCATTTAAAAATATATTTAGCCATATTTATTAAAAAAGTACATACTTTCTCAGAACAGTCTAGGAACAATACAAATAAGAGATCGACTTGATCTCCAACTGTGGTCGTCCAACCGTTTAAGTTGTCTTTATTTCGTGGGAACCCGTCGATCAGAAATTTATTGGCTGCCGATGCTTCCATGGCATTTTGTAAAAGTTTGCATGTGATTTCCACTGGGACAATGGTACCGTTCTTAATGTGAGTGTTAATCAATTCACCATACATGCTGTCCGCTTGACTGCACTCGGCGCGCAGCAGGTCGCCAGCAGACAGGTGAACGAAACCGAATTTGGATACTATGTTTGAACATTGCGTACCCTTGCCTGCACCTGGGCCTCCTAGGACGAAAACGACTTGAGGTTTGCTCATGGTAGCGAACAGACGATATGCGGTGCGGAAAAATATCATACAACTGGTAATTATGTCATGTAGTCGACTTATATATTACGCGAAACGTTATGTGACATGCGTGACTAAAAAGATAATAATAGTAATAATAATAGTAAAAAACAGTTACGATTATTTTGCACGTATTTTTTTCATTCTACTAACACCGTTTCGTTGTTGTTGCCATCTATCACCAATGATTATTATTGATAATATGATTTTGATTGTTAGCGTTGATGATAACTTCTCGATAATATAATATTGTCTGTGGTTGGGAGCACGGTTACCGTGGTTAGAAGAACAAAGATTCGCCGCATACCAGTTTTATTGGAGTGATAAGGAGGGATGGGGTAGATAAATACGATTATTCGACTACCAACATGAAAATATGAACATTTCTAAGCTAAAATTTATTTATTTTTGAATTTAAACATAGAGTATTCAAATTTATTAAAAAATTAATGAAAGTACGACTTGTTTTTATAAAACTTTTATATTTTAGATGGAGATACGTGAATCAAAACATCATACAAATGCCACAATAAAAATACATCGTCACTCACATACGTACCCATCGTACAAAATTTGAATAATTCTATTTCAAAGGTAATCTCGTAAATTAATAACTTTATTTTGTTTTATAAAGACCATATTTTACTAACACGCCATAGTTTAGAAAATTAGGTCTTCTATATCACATAATATACGGCTTCATATTCGTAATCAGCTTGGTCTTAAGTACTATGCATCCCAGCAGTTTCCCATACTGGATTTTATTCACGCACCCGACCGATCGCGATGCTCAATCCTATAGTAACCCGCACCTTATAATCAATTGATAAAATCAAAATAAACAAAAACGTGAAACCAGGAATGACCGAGTGTAAACAATAAACATTGGTTTTTCCGATTTCCCATTATTTTTCAATTTTCAGTGTAGTAATTTTAGTCCTAGTGGAATTCATGTAAGTTTCTCCATGTGTTTCATTTAATTGTGAATTCTCAGAATTCTCTTCACTCATACATTCCGTCTGCCGTCGACAGTTTCTTTGATCCGCGACACATTATTCGACTACTGCCGGATACTCTATTTTCTTATATACTTGTCGATCTTATTAATTGTTTTCTACGTTTCACTTTATGATATATTCAGCCAATACCTACGAGTTTTGTCTTGTCGAGGTCATGTTGCTGATAGATTTTGATCCTTGAGTCGTCGGAGTTGTTACCTATAGACCTAAAACGGGAGCTGCTATTCAAGTAATACTTTCGATTGAATTGGCTGAAATAGTATTCTATCTTGTTAATTAATAATTATTAAGTTTTTCTGTACTGTAGTATATTGTGTTCATTTTTGGATTACATTATACAAAAACATAATTTATTGTTTCTTTTCAGTGCTATTGTATAATTTTTAAATATTAAATCCCTACATTTTTAATTTAAATATTTTATCCTGGAATATTGAGTAGTTTTGTCATGTTAGATGTTTAAATTGAGTCTTAAATATTCAGTAGTCTCTGGTCCATTGAAAATTATGCATTCATAAATGCTGTGTTGGTATATCTAATGAGGTTTATTTATATTGTCCAAATGAAATCCTGAGATCTGCGAGTGCTTAACTAAATATGTGCAGGAAGGTCACTATATTTTTTGTTTATATTACATCAATGATAAAATTTTAAATTATGTTATCTATTTTAACTTTAAAACTGATAATCAAAATAGCTAGTATACCAACAAAAAATTTCACCCAAGCTCAGTGTAAAAGTAAGCTTAGTTAGAATACAATTTGGCTTAAAAATATAAAATATCACTATTTTAAATAGAACCTAAGCAACATGTCATTTTTGATGTAATAATACTTAAAACTATAATCCATAGTAAAAACTGAAATAATAATTTAGTCTATACTTTGCTTAAAATTATCATACATTTAGATTATATATTTTGCTAATTATATGATTTGTTGAGATTCAAAAAATCGCATTTATAATATTATGTACTTATTCTGAAAATTTTAAATATTAAATAACATTTTTTTAAAAATCATTTTCAGGACTGTTCAATATGAATAATTTACAAACTTCTAAGTTTTTTAAAAACATAAAAACTTATCATAATGATATTACTGATGTATATGAACAACCTTTGAATATTTTACCATCACTTAGATCATACCAACGTAAAGCTGTCAATTGGTTAATAGATAGAGAGAAAAATAATGATCGTGAGTTGATAATTACCTAGTATTTGTTATGAAATATATAATATTTACAAATGAGTATGAAATGTTTGTTTCAGTATATAAAAGTGATGGGTCACCATTTAGTGGAGGCATTTTAGCTGATGAGATGGGTCTCGGTAAAACAGTTGAAATGTTGTGTTGTATCGTGTCGAATGTTCCACCTCTTGAAGTATTATAATTTTATATTTTGATCATATATTTTACTAATTTGTTATTTTGTTAGTTCTATAATCAAGAAATCAAGTTTGATATCAGTAAAAAAAAAGTTGGACGAGTATCATTACCTAGACCATCAACAAGCAAATACATACCATACTCCAGTAAAGTACTAAAAAAAAAAACAAAAAAACCATACCAAATGCTATCAGATTGGTATGGAAGTATTCTGAGTGAAATGAGTACTGTTTCAAAAAAAAAAAATGAGATATCACATGATGAAGATACTCATATTGTTGAATGTTACTGTATTAAAACTCCACCGACTAATACTTTAGTATTTTGTGCAATATGTGACAAAGGTCAGCATGCACAGTGTGTAAATTTTCGACCAAAACCATTTCAAGAAGTACCATACTTATGTGCCAAATGTTGGAGTGTAAACGATAAATTGCATTGTAAAGCTACATTGATAGTTGTACCACAATCCATTTTGGATCAGTGGCTTATTGAGGTATAAAATTTATATCTTATTATTATTATTATTATTTTTTTAAGCCAATGTAGTTAAATGTATTTACTGAAAGTATAAATTTAATTTGTCAGTAGCAAACCATACTTTTAAGCTCTAATTGAAATTTTAGGATTTTATTTTATTATTTACATGCCATCAGCGTTTAATATCAAAGCATACAATGTTAAAATTCCCAGAATAATTTTCAAAATAAATGCAGAAAATTGAAAAATGATGGCAAAATGTATAGCATTATGGTTTTTGACAAATCTAATTAATTTTTTTTTGTCGTTACTTAAAAAGTAATAACCGTAGGGACTTAAAATTTTTAAAATCCTTTTTTATTATTTTCTAGAGATGGAATAATGTTTAAAAAATGTTGAGTTTTTCTGCTAATTATAGATTAAACATTTTTGAGTTTTCTTAGTTTTTTCTCATTATGTGTTGATAAAATAATTTCAGTGAGACAAAAAATTTCGAAAATTGAATATAAAGTTCTTCATACATATTGTTATTGTATTGAAAAATCTTTGAAATCTGAAGCCACAATTTTTTTATATATGAGTGAAAGTTTAATTTTGACCAAACTCAAGAATCTACTAACTTTTTATGATGAAAACTTCATAACACATTTTAATATTAATACTTAAAGTTTAAAAATGTAATATAAGATTTTAGAGAAGTTACTGGAAAGACAAAAAAAAAAGAAACAAATTTTATGAGTGTTGGGAAATTATATGCTAACCCATATGCTTATTGCATAAATTATGTGTACAGATTATATATTTTTTTACTAAAAAAAAAAAAAATTTGCAATAATACTGATTTGTTATTTCAGATAGAAAAACATATAGCAAATCCTGGTTTAAATGTTTTTGTTTATAATGGAGTACATTCAGATGGTTATATTCAACCGATAACTTTCAATGAATATGATATTGTTATAACATCATACTCTAATCTTTCAAGAGATTTAAATTATATTGGAAGTTCTGTAAGTATATTGATATTTTTCATTTAACTTATATATTATACTTTTTTAAATAAATGAATTTTAAGTATATATAATTAATTAGTTATTATTAAGTATATTACTGTATAATATTTGTAACAGGGTTTAGAAAATGATACTGTTTCTCGCTTGCGATATTCCAAAAAATACTACTATCCTCAATCTCCATTACCTTGCCTAAAATGGTGGCGTATTTGTTTAGATGAAGGTCAAGCAATCGAATCTACTTCTAATAAAGTGTCTGAAATGACATCATGTTTAAAATCTGTTCATAGATGGGCTATGACCGGTACACCTATACAAAAATCATTAGTTGGTAATTACAACTCGTTTATTTTGTTTAAAACTTGAAATATTAAAATTATCTTCTAACAAATATTGAGCTTATTTAAAATATGCATTTTTATTTTTAGATATTTACGGTATTTTGAAGTTCCTAGATGTCAGTCCATACTGTAATCGTAAACTGTTTCTTGAGTTTATGAATGGCGATGCTGATTTTGTGTATAGTTGGTTTTCAAAATTAATATGGCGAAATTCAATTGAAGATGTTAATTCTGAATTAAATATACCAAAAGTTACATATGAACAGCATTGGCTGACATTTTCTCATATTGAAAAACATTTCTACCTTACCCAACATGATGTCTGTTCCAGAACTTTTTTGAATTTTGCTACCAGGTATGATTTTCATTTAATAATCAATAGTTTTTACTTTTTATTTTTTATATTAATTGTTTTAAATAATTAGTGTTTAAGTTCATGTTGTTAATCTAAATTATACTTTTAAATATTTTCAAATTTATTTGGTTTTGTATTTTTAAAATATTTTATGAATCAAAGAAGAATGTTATTAAATAAATAAAACTATACAATACTATAATTTTTTGAATACTAAAGTTATTTATAATTTTATTTAGAATTTATTAAAGTTGTACTTTTTAATGATATTTTAAGGCTTTTTCCATTGCTAGAAGAACCAGTCAAAAATTTGCATAAGAAAAATGTATACTCTCTCATTGGACCATTATTTAAACTTCGTCAAGCATGTGTTCATCCACAAGTAATGCATTTTACTTTAAATTAATTTGACTTTTCAAACAGCATTTGAATTCTTTAGGCTATAAATGGACAATTTTTGAAAATAAAAGGAACAATGACTATGGAAAAATTAATGGATATTATGATAGAAAAAAGTCGTGTTGAGTGTAATGACATATTGCGTTCATATGTCTCACAACACAATGCTCTTGCTGGGTTGTATCTTATTCGTAATCAAAGTGAAGATGCCGTCAACCATTATAGAATTGTTTTAGGTTTAATGGAAAAGTACAAAGACAAAAAACTTAAAATAGACACATGTCAGGTAAAATTTATTTGTTATTTATATTTTTAGTTTTTTAACTAGTTATATTTTTCATAGAAAATTCATGTACTCTATAATTTGGTGTCTGTGCTTGATGAAAATTCCTCAACAATGTTACTTGCTGAAAATTATATAGACTTGAAAAACGACATGGAACTACTAGAAAAAGAATATCTTGATGCTAGTAAACAAAATGTAAGTATATGGAATAATGAAAATTTTACAGCCTCTTTCATTTTTACCTCATATATTAAAAACATATTACAAAATGGGATTTAACTGAAAAATATGTTATACTTTATTTTATTACCTTTATTTTTAAAAAATAGAAAATAAATAAACAAAATAATTATATTAATATTTAATGGTTAACACTCATAAATAATAACAAAATATTATTAAATATATAAAATTATTTTAATACAAACTATTAAATATATATAAATGATAATAAAATAAAATAGGATAAAGATCTTGCCTTAAGTATTATAAGTAAGAGTGCAAACAAGTCATGACCGGTTTCAATTAAAAACTATTATTGGGTGTAAAGAACGCACTGAACTTTTAATTAAAATTTGTGAATACAATTGAAAATTAATTTTACATAGAGGGACAAAATAGTTAGTAAAAGAGATTGAATTTAGATATTATATAGAATTATTGCTCTTTGGTTATTTACTATTATTTAATAAGTATTGAAATATAATATTATTTTTGAAATCTGTTTGTATGTTTATGATATTATTAAATTAATTTATTGATTTCATTATGTTTATGCAATTCTTCTAAAACTGAGTTTATATACATATTATTTTGGCAATTTAATATTTCTAAGTCTTTATTTATATCAAAATTAATATTATGATTATTTTCCAAAATGTGTTTTTCAAAATTAGAGTTAGAAGCGGTCTTTTTTAATTTTATTTCTGAAACGTGTTCTTTGTATCTAGTGTTGAAATCTCTATTTGTTTTACCTACATAAAATGTATTACAACTACATTTGAGTTTATATACACCAGCATTGTTAAAGGTAGGCAAGACCTTTATTTTATTTTATTTTATTATTGTTTAAATATATTTAATAGTTTGTATTAAAATAATTTTATATATTTAATAATATTTTGTTACCTTTGTTTAATCATCAAATTATATGTAGGGTAAACTTGAGAATGCAATTGCCATAATTCATGAAAACCCAGCCCCGCCATTTCTTTATGATCATAAAACTGAATCACCCCTGAATACTACAGGTGGTGAGAGATAAAAATATATATTTTATATCGATTTGTCCGACACAGGAACATATTATATAATATAAATAATATATAATAACAAATTTGTTTTCAAAAACTAGATCATGTCTTTTTTCCAATTTGTATGCCAACCACTGCTAGCTTAAAAATGAGTGTGTCCTAGTTGTCTTGCATATTAGTTGGCTTTTTCAAGTAAAATTGTTCCGTTTAATGGTATGTTTTTATCCCAGTACTGAGTAAACCATTTTATTAAACATTTATTGATGTCCAGATAAGGTGTCATCCTCATTTTTTCTTATTTTCACAATTGAACATCAACATTTTATCTTTCTGTTTAATAATTGACGATAATTTATTTGGTGGAATATTGAATTCATTGGTGATTTCACATTTTTTACGGTCACCTTTTTCAACTAACTGTATTAAACAATCTTTGTCCGAAATCGTACAGACATTTAATTTACGCTTATTTTTCATCTCACTATATTGACGACACTGAATAAAAATTACTACAAACAATGACTACGAATGCACGCAATCATAATCACTGTACTGAATGTACTGCACAATTTTCTGTTCTTGCTGTAGTAAAAATATTATTTCTGAACTCGAGATAACGAAAAATAATTTATTTTACATTGAGTTATCGAGAGTAAAACGTTATTGAGTGTAATGGTAGTTTCAAGGTGATTACAATTTAGTTTGAGATAGCGAAAAATTTGACGAATTTGACGGCGTTCGATATAAGAAGGATTCTACTGTACATATAAAATACAGACATCATATTGACAAACTTTTAATTGTTCTTATATATTTGTCCATATCAAAAATTAAAAAATTAATTTTATCTTTTTCAGATTGCAACAACTCATAAAACTGTTAAATTTCATTTAGAGAAAGTAGCCACACTTATTGAGAAAAGAACATTAAGTTATTCTTCCTGGTGGTCTGATATGTTAGAATGGATATTTTCTCCAAAAGACTTTTTAACTAAAGTGAAAGCAGATTTAGATGATTACCGAGTACCTGGTGTACCAAATATTGCAAATAGGTATATTACAACCTATTATACTTCAAAATTTTATTTTTGTGTTAAATTATGACAAATAATGTTTTGAATTACAATCAGATTGAAGACTATGAATGATGTTTATTCTATCCTGAATATTTGGTTATCAGATCTGAATTCAGTAAGAAATGATTCAATATCTCTATTGACCTCTTTAGAAGAAACACCCATGAATGATTTGGTTCAATGTGCATTGTTGTGTCATTTACGTTTAAAATCAAAAAAAAACGGTTCTAAGAAAAAGTAATTTCTTGAATGATAGTAGTTCTTATTATATTAAAATTTATATAATTATGGTATTTTTCCTTAGGTGTTTGTTATGTAGATCTGAAATGCAATTAGAAGTTTATGAGTCCTTATTATTTAGTATATCAAACAAAAAGAAAACTTTGTCAGCCGAAGAAACAGATGAAGAAACTACGTATGAAAGTACTAGCAAAGGTCTTTGGAAAATGTCTCAAAAAGAATTTTTACTCACGAGTTAGTTGGATTGTTTTATTATACATGTGATCATATTTTTCTTTGATACTGAATGTGTTTTATAGAATTATTTCAATATTGTCAAGCCAAAATTATAAATAAAAACTGTTTAAAAGATGCATCTGAACATATCAAAGTTTTAGAGTTGGTACGTAAAGAATTCAGGTATTTGCGTCTACTGTGGACTCATCTAAGTGATAGTCTCTCAGCACATGATGAGATAGTTATGGCTAAAACAAGGTTAAAACTTGGAGAGAATTTTAAGCCCGAGGCTGATGGAGAATGTCCACCTAAGAAAAAATCTAAAAAAGATAATGAAAATGATGTTGTTTTGGAACAATATGTTAGTAATCTAATATATAATGATGTTTGATTATTAGTAAATAAAATTATTTTGTTGTGGTTTAGGTGGATTATAATATGATACAATTAAAATCAGAAATTACAATAAATGAAGCTTTGTTGGAAAAAAAAATTGGAACGTTACTTTATCTTGAAAATTTAAAAAAAGAAAAAGAAAATTCTACTGAAAACGAACCGTGTCCAATTTGTTGTCTTAATAATGATTCCGAAGTATGTAGAATTTTAAACTATGGAATTTGGATTAATGAATTGTTAATTTTTGTTTTTTTGTTTCAATAGTGGGCAGTATTACAATGTGGTCATAGCTTATGTAATGTGTGTACAGCGACCTTATGTAATAATACTTTATCCTTTGAAATACCATGTCCTATGTGCAGAAATAATACTGATATTAATTCTATATCCTATGTTAAAAGTAATCGAGAGGGTGATTCAGGAGGATTGACAATTAAAGGGTCTTTTTCTACTAAAATTGAAAATATCACTTTAAAATTATTAGAGTTGATTGTTCAGGAACCAAAAGTTAAAGTTTTAATATTCTCAACTGTAAGTTATATTGAAATTTTGTTTTAAATCTATAATGAAAACGCTGATATTTTTCTTTTAGTGGGAAAAAGCATTACATCTTCTTGGAGAAGCTTTAGAACAAAATTCAATTAACCATAGAATTCTGAAAAATGGAAATAAATATAAAAAAACATTAAAAGATTTTAAGGTATGTATATTAATTCAGGTAAATAATTTGATGCTTGCCATTAAGAAATTGAAAAGATACGTTAATTTTATAGGAAAGTATTTAATTTACTAAAAATGAACTTTGAACTTTTACAAAATTCATATTTTTTTTAACTTTAAACTTGTCTGGTTAGATCTTACGAGTTAAATGTTATAGTTAGAACTTTATAAAACTTATAAATATATAACCAAAGTTCTGAAGGATTTGCATGTTTTTCTGTATACTTTCAAAGGAATTAATTTTTTTTTTTCATGGCATATTTCGCACATTGTATGAATGATTGTCAACAGAAGTGTATATTTTTTAAAATTAATTTGTTTTTCAAAATACAATTAAAAAGATAAAAATCAATGATTACCTATGTAATATTTTAATTTATTAATAATTAATAAAAAAAAAATCATATTACTGGGCAAAATAAAAAAATAAAATTATATACAATTTAATAATTACCCAAATAACTTTTTTTTATAAATTTATTATTGTTTTTCACCCAAACAAGTTTTATAGGACTTTGTTTTCAATAAAGAAAAAATATTTTCCAGTAAACATTAAATGAAAAAGCCCCCCTCTCTTTTTTTTTAAATATGGTTTAGTAAATAAAACATTACTTCTGAAGAAATATGATTGATTTCAAAAACCTATTTGTGCCAACAATAAGGGACAATCAATATTTCCATTTCCTTAATAAAATATATAATATATGTATACTAACTGACCTGGCAAACATTGTTTTGCCATATATTTCTAGTGAATTTTGTAGTATAAAAAATAACTAACATATTGTAAGTATGTGGGGATAGTGTCTATAATTAAAAGTGGAATGGAGTGGATGATGATGGCCTATAAAAATAAAAAAACCCCAGCCATTCATTTATATAAAATTTATAATCTATTTATATAAAATCAAAATTACCACATCCTCACTGATCATTGCATCTCAAAATCTATTCTTCATTCATAACCCCTTTTGCTCCCTTAGTGGTTGAATTTTGTGAAATAAGTCAATAGATTTTTCATTATTATCAAACACGTATATATTTTTTAATTGAAAATGATTCACAAAAAAATTTATAAACAATGATTATGGTTACAGAATAGGTATACATTTTACATGCTAAAATTTTAAAAATATTTGGGGGGGGGCCACTCTTAACAACTAGGGGTTTAAAAAATAGTTTATATCCTATTCTCAGACCTACCTAATACACAAACAATTTCATGAAAATCGGTCAAGTCGTTTCGGAAGAGTTTGATAACAAACACTGTGACAGGAGAATTTTATATATAAGATAAATACATCCTTAATTTGCCTTTTAAGGGAGAGGGAATCTAGATCAACTATGAATTAAGATGTAAGATAATGTTATATTTGATGCATTTTTGAACTTACACAGAGATTAGTATGTCTTAAAAGGATTTTTTATTTAATTCTTAGAAACATGTTGTATAAAATATTAAACATTTTTTTTTGAAAGAAATCTCATAACTAATATTATCTTATAGCAAAACATATACTTATTATTGAGTTAAGTGTTATATTTCATACTTTTTTTTTTTTTTTTGTAATTTATAGTCAAATGATAAAATAAATGCACTATTAATGAAGTTAAGTTTGGGTTCCAAGGGATTAAATTTAACTGAAGCTACAAGAATATTTTTTATGGAGCCAATAATTAACAAGAATGATGAACTTCAAGCAATTGGTCGTATTAATAGAATAGGCCAAACAAAGTAATATGATTTATTTATTGATTTATTAATATTGTTGTTTATTAATATTGTTGTTTATTAAATTATATTTGTATGTGTGTGTTTATTTTAGACCAACATTTGTACATAATTTCATCATTCGAAATTCTATTGAGGAAAATATTACAAACATATTTTCTGGTAATCAGTTAGACAGATGGGATGATGTTACTTTGTCTCAAATGGTAAGAGTTTTTGATAGACCAGAGGAATAAATTGCAATTAAATTGCCTAACGACCAGCTAAAATAAACAAGCTATAATAAACCAGCTATAATAATGTATTGTAGTTGTTTATTGAATAGAACTATTTCTATTCAGATATTTTACATTTTCTCCGTGCATAGTACTTTTACTGTTCACATTTAGTATTAATTTATTGATAATTTAACAAAAATCTCAACTTGTGTTAAACAATATTTATTTGCTAAGGTTTATAATAATATTTTGTTTTGATAAAAGTAGAAATTTAGAGTTTAGTTTAATTTTATTTTTCATTATATTATATCAGTATACTTTTTTATTTCATGTTACAACATTTTTTTATTTATCATATAGTGTATTGCCTACTTAAGAGTGTTTATTATTTTTCTATTTCAAATTAATAAAGGGAGTGTGATTTAATTGATTAGTTTGTTAAAATGTTCTTACAATATTGATATGTTTTCTGTGTTAATGTATTTAGAAGTCTTGGGAAAGTATTAGAAAAAAAAAAAGTTCGCAGAATAGTCAAGAATTGCCTATCCCGACTACCCCGTGTGCACGCTTATAATTGTACAATTTCACTAAAGCGAGGTCCAAAATTTCATACAATAGTGTAGAGTTGGCGGTATTTTCGGTATATCAGTGAGTCACCGGTATTTCGATATACCGGCCTTTACACTTACCGGTATACCGATCTTTCAGTATTTACCGTTTGATCAGTATTTACCGTTGGATCGGTATTTACCGTATGATCGGTATTTACATAGGTGGGAAATATAAATCCCATGCCCTATGAAAGGGTTAAAAAGAAAAAAACTTAAATATAAAATTTATATTATAAATTTTTATATTATGCTCTCAACTTCTCAAGTCTTAACTATATTCCATCAATTTGTGGAATTAAAGCGGTATTAGTGGTATTTATTGTTTGAACATTTACCAAGTGAGCGATATTTACCGAACGAACGGTATTTATTGATAATTACCGTCATACCGGTATACCGTTAAAAACCGGTGGGAAAATTTCACATACCGCCAACTCTACAATAGTGCGAGGCCCCTGCCTTAGGCCTGGTCACGGTAAAGCGTGATTCGCGTTGTCTAAAGAGCGTTTCCCAGACCGTATCCCGCCAAATCGATGGGCCGTTTTCACACTTCACACTAAAAGCAACTATCAACAGCGACGCAACACGTGTTGTCAAATCGACATGTTCTAACCGGTAGCAAGTAGCAACATGACTTTAAAGTAACTCAACTGTTTAAAAACTATTTTCGAGCAACTCGACATGTCAGTCTCTTTCCTATAGTTGCTCGCGATTTTTTTAGTTTTTGTGTTGTTAATTTACATCGCACTATATATAATTTATTTTAATTAAATACAATATTGTATTTTGATTTTTGTGAATAATTTATTAAAATGGCAAACGAACAAGAAGAAAATGTGACTTTCGTACAACTTATAGAAAGTCGTGCATGTCTTTATGATATAACATCATCTAATTACAACCGACAAGACATAAAAGAAAAAGCGTGGAATGAAATTTCAAAACAAAAAAACAAATAATTCTAGTAAGTGTTGTCTTTTTTATTATATAATAATTTGTATTATAATTTAACTTATTTATTCTTATACATACCTATAATATTCAATACATCATATTATACTTGAATAAGTAAAATTATAATAATAATTTACGATTAATAGATACATAAATAGGTACATGAATTAAATTATAGTATTCCATTGATATGGAATAGAACCGGCTGGTGTCATAAAATATTCACATAATTTTTCCCTGTTTTGTTGCGCCTCTGATCTTGCATCGATGTCCATTTTCGGTTTTTTTTTTTTTGTTTCTGATGAGAACATATGGGCAACTCTACTGAAACGACAGTCGCGTCGCTATTGCGTCGATAGTCGCTTTTGGATACGTCAACCATAAAACGCGGCGGCGGCCGCGCGGTCTTCGTCTCGGACGCAATAGTATTTTCTCATCCAGTTTTCCACTTTCTTCCGCGAATCGTTGGCGGCCTTTTGCGACATGCGCGGTTTTCCAAAGTCCAAATTCTTGTCGGCCACGCGATACGGTTGCGCCACCACGAAGTCCTCGGCGTCTCGGCCGTACAGGGCACCCTCCAGGCATTTCCTCAATTCCCGCGCCGTCGCCGCCGGGCTTCCGGAGGTGAGGCGATCGCCGCCGCCGTCTCCGTCGTCGTCGTCACCGCGGACGACGGCCACCGCGGCGGCCGGACGCTCCGGATCGCCCGACTCCGGAGTCCCGGAAACGGGCCGACCGACCCCCAGAGCCGGGTACACGTTGCGCACGTCACTCAGAGCGTCGTCCCAGTCCTCGTAGTGTTCCTCGTCCGCAGGCTGCGAGTCGTTTTCCGCCGTCGCCGCCGCCGCCGCCGCCCGTTCATAAGCCGACGAGAACTGCGCGATCTCGCTGTCTCCGCGTTCCGGTTCGTCGTGTTCCGCCAAGATCCTTTTCACGTCCTCGTCGTCCTCGTCGTCCTCGTCGACGCCGCCGTCTTCGTCCGACGAACACGAGAACGCGCATTTTTTGTAAATCGGCACGTACTTGAGGCGCTCGTGTACGTGGTCCGGGTATTCCGCATCGCTCGTCGACCGCTCCGACGGCGACGACGAAGACATGTGTCCGGCGTTTGGTCCCGGGGGGGGGGTTCGAATCCCCTGGAACGGGGGTTGTTCTTTCTATTTCTCCGGAAGCTCGTCAAACTCTCGGCTTTGACGTCGTTATAGCCGCGATGTCGACCGCTGGCCCGCGACCTGCGAAAACCAATCGTATCTGTACACTTTCGTTATTAACCGTCAATAGAAGTAAACGTCGATCAACCCGTCCTTTTTCCTAACTCGGAATCGCTTCTTTTTTTTAATCGTTTATTGGTTTCAAATTTAAAAGACTAATATACAGCGTTCGCAGCTACAACATATTATCTGATTTATAGTTTGTACACGGTTTACCTCGTAATAATAAAAAACAACAAATATATAGATAAATAAATGTTAAAAATTATAGAAATGAAACGCGCACAAGTATAGCTTATGATATTATACCGTGAGTCGTACGTGAATTCTTTGCCTTACCTCGTCGCGTGAACTTATCACAAAAACGGCGTGTCCGAGTAGAACGTAGACGATTATTTTCAATCGCTCGCTATATTTTTATACGATAGTAAAAAAAATCAAATCAATAAAAACCGTGAAAAACATTTTAATCTACGACGTTATATTCTTATTTTCGCAAACATTGTCCCTCGAAAAGTCGTGTGCGCGGGACTGGGCCGTGATGACAACACCGCCGTGTGAGTTAACGATACACGTCGACGACAACAGTCGTATCAAGTGCGCACGTGCGTCTCGTTTGGTCGTGCTTTCATATATAGCTGTTGTTATATACATACGTCCATCGATCAAACGGCCGTTACCTATACCTACTGTGACAACCGTAAATGCGTTTTATTTTCGTTCGTTTTTTAAACGAAAAAGCTGACCGAGCGCTGTCGGCTTCCAGACAACGAGTGTGAAATGTAATAGAATACAATACACGAGTATGCTACGTATTATACGTATACATTATACATGTTTGTGATACCAAAACGTCAATATATTATATTTTCGTAACGGGAGTAGACTAACGGTTATATACTTAGCAGGCACGTACACGGGGGGGTGTTTTAGGTGTTCATTGAACACTGTTCAAACACCCCCCGAAATGATTGGTTTTTTGTATAGTTATTTTCTTTATTATATTTTAAAGTTAATTGTTATATTATACTTTAATAGACAGGTATAATATAACATTGTGTTTGTGGAACAGCGACTAATTAAAATTAAATACTAACACATTTTTATTTTAAAATAATTGAAAAAAATAAAATAAAACAACTAAAACAGTATTAATAAATAAAATAGTATTATACCTATTGTGTAATGACGTGAGGGGTACAAAAGAATTCTAAAATGTACATAGAAATACGGCAGAAATTATGTAATTATTACAAATAATGTACGGGAAATACCTAAACTATAGAAAATTAGATTTAGTTCTGTGATTTTTTGATAGTATAATATATAGGTATTATGTTTATATTTAAAAAAAAGTATTGTAAGTATAGCTGATTCATGATAAAATCAATTCAACCCTTAAAAGGGGTAAAATGTGTTAAAAATGTATAATGTTATTTTTTGGTCAGATTATTTTGAAACTTGGCATACATATTCTGTAAATCAAATTTTTTTCAAAATTCAACCTCTAAGGGGGTTAAAGGGGTTGAAAATGAAGAACGTCATTTCTCCCTCATTCCGGGAAAAACTTTTCACGAGCTAGATTTTGAGATGCAACTATCAGCGAGTGTGTGGTAATTTGCATTTTATGTAAATAGATTATTATGTCATTAAAAAACCCGACGATCTTTACCAAAAGCTATTGATTTTGCAATATCATATGCAATATTATTACATAACTTTTACCGAAATCGCGTGCGTGCGATGAACAATAGATCGAATACAATAGAAATTTTTTCATTGGACGGTCGAAAACGATCGCAGGCAAATCTTTTGTCATTGGTCGATGGGCTCTACCGATTGGCCGTGACGTATACAA
Organism: Drepanosiphum platanoidis; assembly: GCA_948098885.1. Lineage (NCBI taxonomy): Eukaryota > Metazoa > Arthropoda > Insecta > Hemiptera > Aphididae > Drepanosiphum > Drepanosiphum platanoidis. Next base: position 10,754,588 of record OX402528.1, read on the forward strand.
TTAAAGCGGAAACCCGACGATGTTTACCAAAAGGTATGGATTTTGCAACGTCATAGATTATTACATAACTTTTTTCGAAATTGCGTGCGGCGCGCTCCATTCCTCTTTCAATTGTAGACGCCGCACAGTGGGGCAAATTCTTCGTTATTAGCGTTTTTGTAAACTTTATAGACCTGTTCATTATAATTCGGCACATTTTGGATCTAAATACCACTAATATCGGCCAGAGAGCGCTTCGTATGTCGTATGTCATAAATTTTCGTGTTCGTTTTTTTCGAATATCACGTGTTTTTTGAACGTACGAGTATGCTGTATATTTTAAAAATACGAAAATTGAAGTATACAAGTATTTAATGATGAATCCTTCTACTTCAGGTATGTATCAGTAAGTTGTTTTAAATTATAATATTATGATGAAAATATGTGATGACCCACCACATTATCATTAATACAATTTGTGTATAAAAAAACAATAAAAGGAAATACACTACATGCATGTGTGCTGTATGTACTTTTTTATTGGGTTGGGTTCGGTCTCCGGTCACGTGTTTTCAAATGAACCATAAACCGGGAGAAATATGAAAGATCAACCGAAAATAATGTGTTTAAAATTGTATTTGTATTTAATGGTCATTCCTCGTTAAAGCACCTTATAGTAATCGCTGTTTAATATTATATTTTTTGAAACGGTAAATACCTATTTTAAGAATTCGTGGGATAATTTTTTTAAATTTTAAAATAAATAATAATTTGAAATTGTTTTAAAATTCACAGTTCGAAATCATAGGATTTCATCGAATCTTACAATCATCGAATTCAAGAAAAAAGAAAATTTTTCTTTTGTGGTGCAATGACAGGATGCAAAAGGAAATAAGTGGGCAGCGAAAGGATTAAATAATATTATCAGACGGCATAACGTATAGGCAAAAGTAGTACATAACTGTGTCGGAGGACCATATTGATTTGTAATGACTTGGTTGATTTCCAATAAATTTCTCTATATTATGAATATTACGATATTACATAATATTATAATGATGTTTTTCTTTACACTTAGAAAACTTGTATTTTGCGTATATTTCTACCGTATTTCATCCAAGACTTTTGGTGCAAATTTAACACATTTTAGGTAAAAATAATCAAATTGATATTATAAAGATATATTGCGTGTACTCGATAAATTTCTCGTTTCCAGGAATACCCATAAAATCATAAAAATCAAATGCCTGGTATGGAATCACGAAAAAGTCGACTACGAAAGTTGCAATTAATTGTATTTAATAATTTATTGAAGCGTGTTTCTTGTGTTAAAAAGGTTAAGTATAAATATATAAATCTGCCGAGGAATTAGTGTCTTATTGCTTGAGTCATACACAGGAAGGAAAATCAAATCCAGTATGCTTAAAATATCCAGTCATGCATACGGCTATATTTTGTAAACATGATAATTTTATAACATCGAATGGGTACAGTCTTAAACAATATAACTAATATAACTAATATAACTAATATAATCGTAACTAATAGTCAATGGTAAAACAAGAGGAGAAGAAGAATAAAAGGAATAATTTTTGACGCGAGGAGGTTCGACCAAATTATGCTCACCAGATTATTTTCGAATGCTTTATTTTCGTTTGTTATTTTTATCGTATTAGCGATTGTGTGATGTCATGGAATTAAATTGGAATTTTGTTTACATCGCATCAACAAAACTATTACTTATCATTTGGTTCACAAAGGATTATGGCCAAATCTGCAGTTTTAATCATGCAGATGTTTATTTATTTTGTTAAGATTCGAATGAGCCATATCCATTCTCGGATATTCAGGTACGACTAACTTCGAATATTGTACACAACTTATCGTAATTGTTTAAAGTTTAGATGAATGGATGTAAGTCCGCTATCTGTGCTCTTACTTCTCCGCCTCTAACCTGCTAGACTTAAAGTGATTAAATCTTCAGATAATTTAAATTGCTCGTAATTTTTAAAACTTAAAAAAGTATTTTACTCATGAGTTATGCTTATGACTAAGAAACTTTTGACCTGTGTTATATATTTGGTATCATCCCTTTATGTTATTAGTTAATGTTTTTTTCCAAAAATGTATGTTATGAACGAAACTTTTTGTCAATTAATTAATCTAAATATTTACTAGAATTCTGTAATTACTGTTTGAGAATTTTAACTTAAAAACAGGGCTGACTGATCGAGTGACTTAATAAAAATACAAAATAAATGTGTTTGAAATGTAAGTATTATATCTATTTACAAAAATATAAATAAAGCTTTATAGCAGACTGGTATAAAAACAAAAAAAGAAACATACCTCTGTTTGTAAATATATTATGGAAATACAGACAATGATTTCTGCTAGATATTATTTTTGTAAGAAAAGACTATTTATGTTTGTGTAATATTTTTTAAATTACGAACCGTGTATTTATTATAAGAAGAAGGTATTGAATATTGTTTTTATAAAAAGTTGGAAAATTGTTTATGTTCTAGCTGGTTTTTGTATAATACACATCATAAGTATGCAAAAACACATTGTACAATAAGTTCGTAAATTACTTCAATAACAAATTCGAAAAAGTTAATACGGTAATATAATTTAAATTATTAAAAAGTAAAAAATAAAATAAACTTCCGACATAGGTGTAATAATATTTGACTACCGTTTTCTAGGAAACTTTCGAATAACAACCGACGACAATGAATAAGAAATATGTTATTTGAGCAAAATTACTTCACTAGAGAAATATTTTTCCATTCTTTTTTCAAATATTTCAAGTGTAAACCATTACTTGAATTAAAAACATAAAATGTTAAATGTTTACTATGTTTTAAATTAATTAATACTATTTGTGACATAGATTAAAACTGACGAAAGTTTACAATGTTTACAATGTCTGAAACAGAGACTGATTAGAGTGATATTGCGTTAAAATATTAGAAGCCTGAAATCGATCGATTTTGTCAAAAAAAAAAAAAAAATGAAAAACTTTATTTTTGATCTGTTGGTCTAGTGAACTCTGTTTTAATATTATCGTTGTTAACATAACGTTATTATAGATTTATTTTACTTGCAGAACGTTAATGAAAATTATTTCAAATCGACAAACTAGTTCGCAATAAATTCAGTTAATAAACTTCTAGGTACTATTTTATATTAATCTATAAAATGTTATTTTCCAAAAAACACAGCCCAACATATTATAATGGTGGTTCAAATTTATTAGCGATCTCCATATAATATAATAAACATTTTATATATTTTTAAACGTAAGCGCAAACAAATCTAAGATATCGCGAGAATCTTTCAGCTCGGAACTGTTGGCGTCAAACGCAGAGGACTATACTCGTATAATTGTAAACTTTTTTAAGTCACTTAAAGATATTTTTCTATTTATTTTCAACCCCATTATAACGTAGAGTGTTGTTGAGACATGTATCATTTTCTTGTAAGTCTAAGCGTAGGACCTTGTGTTACAGACAGTCATAATGTAAACGTCTTAAGCGTTATCTGTCACTTGAAAGTTGAGAGTCGAGACACTATATGGTAGTCACACGTCACATGCTGTGCAGTACGTGAAATAAAGTCTTTAAAAAGAGAACAGTGACAGTTGTATTCTTTGATATGTCACACATCATAAGGATTACGTAAAGTTCCTAGTTTAGAGTACTTAACACGGGGCAAAGGCAGCAAACTAATAGGTCGTTGTTTTTCGTCACGTTCAAACAAACACGATTTCTTTTGTGCGACGCTGTTTTAGTGTCTGTAACGCTCGACGAAATGCCATATTTACAATATACGATATCGCGAAATTATTTTCTGGAAGACGAGTACCAATAATTCAGCTATACTTACAATGAACCGAAAGGCGCGAATTCAGCGTGCATTTACTGGAAGGGAGAATAAAAAAGTATGTATTATAAGTATTATTAGTATATTACATCATAGTAAATATATTGCATATTAAACGGTTATAAAAAATAAAAGACCACGATTTTGTGGCTTTGAATTCGACGATATAATAAAATTAACAAAACAAAAATAAACAACACGATGATTAACATTGTAAAATCCCTGGTCTGTGCAAAATAATCGATTCGTAATGATGATCATGTACCCGCGATAGATATATCTACAAGAAATTGGTTTTTAATGTGTATTTGAAATTTACATAGAGGTTGTTGTATTTTTATTTTTTTTCAGTAAATCAGTAAATTGTTGTCAGAAATCAATACTCTATGCACGATTATAAGCAATGTTTTCAACCGAGATAGATTTTATCACTCGTCGTTAACGCACACTATGTACGGTACAGCAATAATTAATTTTTATTGCAAAGCGAAAACGTTAAACTACAACGAAACATAGCAGTGATCACCACTTGCAATACCAAAAGTCATACAGCCTAGTATACAGTTATAACGGCATACACAACAACAGTGTGTGCCATGTAGTTTTGAACTTTTGAACTCGAGGGCCTTTTCAGATTTAGTTGGCTTTCAGATATTGAATTTGAAGTTTGTCGAGTCAACACCACAACGTTAAGTCTTAAGTTAGGTATAATGGTAAATAAATGCAATAAATTTATCGTTAAAACGGAGAAAAATATTAATTAACACATTGGGTAGTTGAAACGAAAATCAATTTTCGTTTTTCACTTAATATCTGTATCGAATAAGTATCAAAACATCGACGACATAATTCTTAAGTTTTTCAGTTAAAATGTCTTAATATAGAAAAACGATTGTATCGTGTTCCCTCGAAAGAAAATTTCTATCCGTATAAAATATCATTTTAAATTTGTGTACATTAAAATAAGAGTCACGCGATTATATAGTTGGAAAAATAAAAAAATTAAAAATGATTGTGTTGTTTTTAATTAATAATCAGTACGTATACGGGCGAATGAAACTATAATATTTATACGTACATATTTATTACATCTACTTGGTAAAAAAAAAAAAAAAAATCAAATACATTATAAATTACATGATCCGTTACTTCATGTAACATGTTTTTTCATATCCATTTCGATAATGACGGCTTATTACGGCGACCGTATCGATCGAGTTTATTTTAATAAAATATAACGTAAGGTTTTTTAGCTGTTCTCCGGAATAATTAATTTCATCGAGGTAAAACTAGATAAAGAATAATGGCGCGTATCGACTAAAAACGAACAAAGATTTCTTACGAACCGTGTTTCTTTTTTAAACAACACCTACATAATAGATGTTGTAAAATTAGATGCTCCGACGTGTACCTCAGCCGAGTAATATGAATAAAATATTGTATTAAATATACACCGTTTCCGGATTTAACTGTGATTTCGAACGTATAAATTATTTTCGCGCGAAGAAATAATAATATTAATAATTTTACACGTGAACAATATACGTAATTATAAACAGGGAGTTAATCTTCTTTTGTTTTGCCAATTCGGTGGAATAACGCGCAGAATATCGATTGATTTCGAACAGAACGGCTCCCTCTTGTCTGGAATAAAGTATAAAAAGTCTAGACACAACTAGACATAAATCTGAATTGAGTCCAAAGTGTACGTTTTTACTACGGTGAAAAACTCATTACGTGTATAATATTTTATAATTCAGTGAAAGTTGTCTCCTCTCTCGAACGTTCCAAGTAACGTTCCATTCATATTTTTTTGATTTAAGTGGGTACTTGTAAGTCGTAACTTGTAATCCTATGTAAATCATAAATAAATCGGGATTTTTTTTTTTTTTTTAGTGTGAATTCGACATGATTACCTATTTACGTTACTGAATATAAACATGTACAAAATATCGATTCTTTGTTGACCGAGTAAGTTTTTAATGAGTGAAATCAAGTTAAAAGTTGAAAATTAAACTATCAATCATACATTTATTATTATTTACATTTAACTTATTTCACAGGACGTTCAAAGGTAAATAAACAAGGTAAAATTTAAATTTAAAAAAAATTACCCAAGCAATAATAATTATTTGGTATTGTTTTTAATATTTTAATTTGTTTAAGAAATAAATTCATATTATTTTAAATGACTTAAAAATTATTTTGAAAAAAAAAAAAAACGAGAAGAAATAAATAATGATAAATAATCGAAAAGTCAATTAATACTAGATACTTATTGAAATCGCTCAACTTGGGTCCATTATCGTTCAAAATATATTTACGGCATTTGCAATATTGTCGCATTATTTGTATGTACTTCTCGTACATTTAATATCATATGTAGATATCGCAGTAATTATATTTTACGCGGGCTACTATAATAATTGTTTAATTCATTTATATCTAGTTAATATGACTAGGCTTAATATTGATTACAGGGTTTAACTAAGCTTAATATAATAATTATCGATGATTATTTATAATCAAAGCTATATAAAGTATAAATAATTATAGTCGTAAATAGTAATTCGTCGTAGTGATTGATTATATTATACCTATTAATTTATTAAATACTAATTAGTTTAATTTATCTCTCGGCCGTTAACGACAAATCTGATTTCAAAAGGCAAATTAAATGGGAACTATTTCGTTAAAATTGTAAAAATCGCGTCTAAATTACTCCAGGGAATTGAAATAAACAAATACCGTTTTAGTTTTAATTTAATATTCAGACTTTTACACTATAGCTCGGGGGCTACCATCAGCCGATACAAATATCGGGAACATAGTAGCACACGGTATACACGGTAGCAGGTGTTGTACGGCGATAAATCAGAAATCCAACGGTTCAAATAAATTACAAAACATTTGATGCAGAAGACGTTGTAAATGCCGTTATTAATTATTCTTTGGCAACATCGCCAAATGTTCTTGTAAGTGTTATATTGCTTTAAACCATAAATAATATTACTTTCCAAAATAAGAGTATATTTGCACGAAAAGTATAAATTTATATTCGGTCGACAATGCCGATATTATAAGTACGATCAATCGTTATTTTTGTCATTTTATAAATCGTTTCGTAACGGTTTACGGCTGAAAATTCATCAAATAACAATTTGCTTTTATCTTGGGAGTTTTCTTGCAATAGTCTTAGAGAAGCATTGTAGTTTTTCATTTGCACTCTGTATTTTTTTTCTTTTTTCTTTTGCATTATAGAACAATGATAAGGGACAACAACTAAACACCATCAACTAATTGTATTATTTTTATATACTTTTATATTCTATTATTAATCAAAATACGATAAAAATGTTTTTTTAATTAAATAGTTAATAATTGATTATTATGATTTTAAAGTTATTCGAGCAACGGCCGTTTTTATTCATTTAGTTTACATCGTATGTGTACACGACACGCATCGTTCCAATTTAAAATATGAAATAAATGATCGAAAACAATAAATGGGTTTTTAATAAAACTACGGGTATTCTCTGTTAAGTAATATTTATCGGGCGCATTAGATTTTATTTCAAATCGATTTCATATCTATTCGATGTACGTTCGGTTATCGGTCCGTATATTACTTATTTAAACGACGGAAATAGCTGTTGTCAATTCATCGTTCCTCAAATAATAATATTCCAAGTGAGTAATAGTAATAGTAATGACTAAAATTTGAAAAATTGTAATTTTTTTTTAAACGCTACATTTTTTTTTGTAACAACCACGCGAATAGGTAATGTGTTTGCTTTTTTCATGGCGCCATTTGTTTATTTATAGCTGTAAATCAGACGAAAATGATACAACAATACCTTTGTAGATAATAAAAACGTAGCAGGTACGTGATAAAATATTTTTAATTTATGGAGCTGACGTGTGACATGCGTTTGATAAAATACGCGATTAAACCTTATTTGGTCATATTATTATGCGCTCATATCAACGATGGTGACCTAAATTCGGGTAGGGGGAGTGATCTCTAGTAGGGTATTCATTTTATAGGCTACATTTGTATGATAAGAGGGATTTTTTTTCCATCGCCGTTTTATGAGCCGTTTTCTGTAGGGCGAATTATATAAAACATTTGTTTCGAAAACGTGATTAATGCAGCTCGCTGTTAAAAATAATATTATACCCGTTCAATGTGTTCAACGCCGTTCCGCGATATGAATTTGATGTTTCATTTGAAATGCGATGAAAAATTTGTTCATTACATTAGCTAGTAATGGAATTAAACGTCGATCGAACGTGTGTGTTATTTAAAACGATTCTAATATTATTTTTAAACTCTCCGACACATAAAAGCCGACGACGAATTAATTAAATTATTTATACAAAGGGCAGAGTTTAAAATAGGGCGTTCGATACAACGTTCGGGCAAAACGCGTACTGCTCAAATCGGTTGGTCAATAGTTCAATACATATAAATAGTATAAATCATTACACACGACTAGGTGCTCAATATATCGTACATAATATATGGAATCCCCGACGTAAAACGGGTAGGTAGCATGCATTAAAACGCAATAAAACGGTACGCATCAAGTCCGTTCAAATAAAATTTTTACGGCTGTATTTCAGTCGCATCGGATAGTTAAAATATTCCATTTATTTCTCTTTGACTCGTAGTCGTAGACTCGAAGGTTGGCAATTAGGTTGTTTTAAAATCTAGGCGTGTGAACGCCATTGGTATTTCCGTATTTTTCTTATAAACGGTTAATACAAATTTACAGTCACTATCCGATGGTACACAAATATCTATTGAGGAAATTCGACATTGATTGTTTATTTTTGTTATATACGAGTATATATATATACAATGCAAACTATGTTATAAATATACAATCTGTTTTATACGGTATACAAAACATACATAATGTTATGCGGGGGTGTATCTTTTTGTCATTGAAGGGGATTTTTTTTTCAAATCGTTTTGGAATAAAAAAAAACACGAATTTCGATAGGGTGAAATTCCCCTCCCCCTCACAAGATGTTAATTTATTTATGACAGCTTGTGTACGGCCGGTGGCTATTCTAAATGCTGAATAATCGTACCCGAACCTGAAGTGGGCTGTATATTTTTTTTTACCTATCTGTATTGACTATAATATTATACTCAACTGATTGTCTACACGGCGTGTAATGTTATGTAGATAGCTCAACTAGTAGTGGTTGAGTTCGCCGCGCAAATACCACTGAGCTATGTAGTGAGTGGTGTGTAAGCGTATAGATCGTGTGGGTGTGTAAGTAAATATAGAAAAATAGGAACTAACGCTAAGAAAAACGAACGAAAAAATGAATTACGGTAATTGTTTAATGACTAGAGGTAACAATTTTGTCCGTTCGGCACGACTAATGAAAATTCAATATAAAAAATAAATAAAAACTCACAAATTGTGGAGCTCATTGGCTCACAGCCGCGCTACCTGTACCTAAACTAAATGAATTAATAAAACACACACGAAATAATCAAACACAGTGGCGATTAGCGCTCGCGCTACAAATTAGCCCTCGAAAATAGATTAATTTTGGTTTTTTTCTATTTCTTAAATTTGTTTTTCACTTTCACATCGATTCGATGTTCGTAAAAACGGCGATTAAACATAAAACCACTGCGGACCGGCGCGGACACAACAACGTCGGCTCGCAATACGACAACCCAATCCAATCGACGATCCAAGACGAGTGTTTAAATGGCGAACTCGTGCGCTCGTCGCACAATAACAACCACACCTACGCGGTGTCGCGTTAAAGACCGGACTAGAATTTTAAGCGAGCGCGCGTTGTTCGTGGTTGAAATTGGCTAATACGAGAGATTGGCACGTTCGTGTGTTCGGGCGGTTTTTTTTTTTTTTTGTGATTTTCGGTGGGAAACGTTTAGGTGTTTAACATTTTAACCGTACGGTCTCTCGTCCGTTCGGGCCTGTCTGGTAGCGACGCACGTTTGCTCTGGAAACGCTCGGACACGCCTGCCGTGCATACGTAATGTAATGTAATAATTATATACGTTCGCTCGTTGTCGCGAATATTTCACGACAATTTTAGTTTATCAACCCGATTTTGTGTCGTAATAATTATTATAGGCCGAATTTTTACGTTTTTAACGTTATGTTTTTACTCTGCATGTGAGTGAAGCGAGTGATATTATTTTGGTTTTACTTTGATTTGTGCTTTTCAGTTTTTGTTTCAGAGTGTTCTCGCGGTTTTGAGCAACTGAATCTGCGGCAAGACCCGATCGAGTCATTCATCGTCTTCGCGTTCATCACGACATTTTCGTTAATTATTTCTCAACGGTTACCGAATAGGTAATAAGAGATAAACTGTAAAATTTACGGAAAATTGAACGAAATAAATTTTTTTCCATCGTAGTTCAAGAACGAATTGTCGTAGAGATTTGAAAGTCTCACAGAATACTTATATCGCTATTCTCTCTTGGGATGATATCATTTTCAAACGATTTGGACTTTTTTTGTGTTATTTAGAGATGTTTGAAATATTCCATTTTTGTTAGGTTTTTTTGTTCTTATTTTTTATTACGAGTAGATACCGATTAAATTATGTTGGGTAAATAATCTTGAAAATTTAATGGGTACAAAGTTTCTCGCGCATTGTTTTTATTTACGTAGAAAATATCGAAAATTTATACGGATAAATTGCGTTTGAATTTTAAATGTTAAAATTCGTCAAAACCACGAAAATCTGTAAAATAGTTTTAGTTAAAAATTCGTAAAACTTTCAATACTGAAAGCTTGAAAATGTAATTAAAAATTCATCATAAGTTTCTCATTTTGGGTAATATAAAAAATTTACTAGAAAGTCGCAAAACATTTTTTATAAGCGTTAGAAAATTTAATTTTAACGAGATTGGATACTTCACCGAATTTTGATTTAATAATTTAGAAACAGTTTACATAATATATAACCAATATAAATTGTTAGTTTCTCGTCACCTGTATTTCATTCGAGTCTTGGGTCTAACCTTTTTTTTTTTTTATGTCAACTTTTTTAGCACACTTTTTTGACCTTTGTTAGCATTTTATCTTTAAAAAAAATTGTTGTATACGACATTTATAACTGCATAAAAAATGTAAATTCTGAGTTTCATATCATTAACATTATATAAACATAAAATCAAATTTGAATCAGGTATTATTTTTGATCGATCATTTCGTTTTGTGACTAATCGAAAAAGTTGGTACATAAAGTTTTGATGTATAAAGGGATTTTTCATTTATAAAAGTCCTTTATTTTCGATCTTTAAGAACATAGCAATATGTATTGGTAATATTCCAATAATATAATATTAAGATTTATCGGACCAAAAATAATCGAACGTCGTACTCGCTATTATTTGAATTACACTATTTCGAAATTTGATCCAACAGATTCGTTGAGAAACTCTGGGTTTATGGCCCGATCGTGATTGATTTAATATCATAACGTACTCGCTGAACTGGATATTAAACTTTGCGTGTACGCTAGTGAAAGACATCGGCTGTCGATCTGTTAATTAATTTTCTGCAGATACTTTGATGCGATTTACTATTTTCTTTGAATCCGTCACCTCGGGCAACAAGATGAAATGGTCCTAAGTTTGCTTGCGCGTATTAAATTATGTCGAAGTGGAGAAGATATCCGTCTATTGATTTTCTAATTCGTTATGTTTGTTGACTGTTGTAACATCATGCCGTAGAAACCTAGAAGCTCACACATACGTATTATACTCGAGTGTGATTCACATTTTGTAAATCGGCTGAATGTAGTTTCTATCATTATAAAATAATATTTTATATTATAAAAGAAAAAAAAATGTTTTACCAAAAGATGGTTTTAAACCATAAAACTTTTATTCTTCCGATGTATTTAATACACGTGAAATATTATTTTATGAGTTTTTAGTTTTTAATTTATGGGAGATTTTTATTACTTTTGAGATACTCCGAGTTCTTCAATTTCTTTCCGAAAATAAAAATATTTAATTTAAAAACCGAGGAACTTTCAACCAGACGATATTTATCGTTATTGCTTATTATATTAGTTGACATTTCGTTAAAGTTTTAGGTTATCATCAAAACGCTAACCTGTCACCGAGGGTTTAATACAACATTTTTAAGCACTTTATAATTTACTAAAATTCTATAAAGTATAAGAAATGACAATTTTAAACAGGTTTAGTTCTAATTGAAATGAGTGCAACTAATTATTTTAAATGTGTGTGAAGAAAAATTAAAATAATTTATGGAAGACAAGAGAATAAATTAAGTGCATGGTAAATATATGTTACGTTATGTAAATTGGCTAAAATGAACTTAAGTTTTAACTTAATTTAACTTTTTTACTCGTTTAAGCTGTCCGACGAAACAATTATGATTTATAATTGGCAATTTCGATTCACGCGTATCTCTATGGGTGTATGGAATACACATGCATTTTATGGACGAGTATTGGATATTGTGTTTATAAAAAAATACGAAACCTAGTTGGTATTCTTGTGTTCGGATGACGTGCATCGCTGATACAGATGACAGGATGAACGAATAAACATTATAAAACTACGAACGAATTCGTCTTTTAAACTGATCTATTTACGCACGAATGTCATTGTTTTTCGTTCCACCTCATAATTGATTGCTTTCGATTTTTTCAAAACTATTTGATTGAACCTAATATATTTAGATATTATTTATTCGGTTCTTGTTGTGATAACTTTTATAAAATATATATATATTACTTACCGCTTTTGTAAGCCAGAAATTAAATTTATCTTTTTTTTTTATAAACAATAGACAAGTTTTATATAAATCAAAAACTTTATTAATGCGCCATTTTTTGACGTCGTTATAAAAACTAAGTTATTTTTAATGTTTAAATCAATAGTTTTTAGTTTGACATACCCTATTTTTTTCAAACCGATATAATGCATCGTATTTTATACACGTTAGTATAAAAGTGCATACCGAATAAAAATAAAAGTGTATATCGTACATGTGAATGTGTATATTAATATTCTAAATATTTACTATAATTATGGTCTAAGTGGGTACTCATCGTTATTATAATTCGAATAAAGACTAATATATCTAAATGTTTACATTTACTATTAATATTCATATTTATAATATGTTTTGTCAGTTTAACGTTCAGCGTTATAAAACTATATATTTTAATTTATTGTCAGTTATCAACTTGATTTTTTCAATCAATTGGTTAATCAATATATTATGTGTGTTTCATTATAGTTCCTTTGATATCCTTATATTTGCATAGAACTATGGAGAGACTATGGACAAATCTTCATTTTATGCCATACAAATGCCAAAACACTATTCAAAAATCAATATATTTTCGTTGAAAAATCTAATTTTTAGAATTCCAAAATAGCTATTTGGTTTGATTTAGTTTTGCGACGAGCTTAAAATCAATTAAAATCGAGTAAAACAGTCGAGTAGTCTGGATTTTTTTATTCTATATAAAAAAAAAAAAACAATTAAACGTCATTAAAAACTGAAAATGATGGTAAATAGAATACGTGAAATAATAAGCGTCTGTCGGAATTAGTGGAACTCTCTGCATATATACGTCACACGTATTTTAATAATTTCGACGAATAGTTAATAATCGTATTAATTATTTTAATAAAATGTTCTAAAACTCGAGTCGATTTGAGACGATATAAGAATTAAACTTGTTGACGCAGTCGTTTTCAAGCAGGCGTATTAACGCAATTATAACTTTTGCTTTCTAGTTGCGTTACGTTCGTACCGTTCTATACGAATATACTATATTATAATATCGACTTTATATTTGAACGCGTCAAAGTTCAATCGATTTCATATAATTATTATTCGTATTCGTTACGTCTATTTACAATTCGAACCACCTACACCGTATGTTCGACCGGTTTCTGTCGAGTCGAGATAATAATTATCGTATTCGGGGTTTTTCAGCCGTGCTGCGCGATAGGTAGGTGTGCCGCGTACAAAACCGCCACAGCGACCTTTTTATTTTGCACGAACAATTATAATATATACGTATATACATGTGTTATTATAACGGGGCTGCTGGCTGTGGCGATGGCGTCGCACGCTATTTCCGGTCTCGTGCGTTCTCATGGTTTTCGGGGTCGGTCGAAAACGGCAGCCCAAAGTTCGTATATTGTTGTGGCCACGCGACCAACTCTAATGTACTCTACTCGGGCGCGTAGCTGCAGTCCCGCCAGGTCAGTTTTGGGCAGACAGATGTGCCGAACGAATGGCGCGAACGGGACAAATGAAAAGAAATCTCCGTCCGTCTTCGATATTGATTGCGCGCGCTGGTCCGTTTATTGCGCGTCGGTGGAGGGGTGTACAGCGGTGCACAATCTGCACGGAATGCGGTCGATATACACAATTGACGAGAGAAGAAATATTACAGCCGCGCTGCAGCGTATTTCGCTGGCGATCGTGAACACGCTCCGACGACCTGAGCGAATTCCGCCGTCTCGTCAATATTATTGCGCTCGGCGGCGTTTTCGCCAAACGGTAAACGATCATTACCGATAAGGCGCGAGGCGCCTCGTATAATCGATACCAATATTACCATCGAACTCCGTGGCGCGACGTGCGTGCGAAAACTACCGGGCGATCTCGGAAATTCGATTAGACCGAAATCTTATAGGGGGAAAATACCGAACGAGTGATTTCCAAACGAACGATCACGGCAGATAGACTCGACCATTAGAATTCGAAACAAAGAAGTAAAACAGTTGTGTGTGTGTGTGTGTGTGTGTGTGATTGCCAGTCGTCAATTATTAACAGAGGACCTAGATTCAAGTCGTGTTTTATGTTCATCAATCACTACGATACACAAACAGGGATGTTAATCGGAATACATCTCACGGTGTTCAGAATGTATAATACTCAGATACCTTGCGTCGCGTGACGATGTGCGCATACCAACTGCAATACAAACGTAACATTTCACATAACTTACATTGTACCTATGTATTTTTTTTTCATATGTGTTTAGAAAAACTTTGTATAAAATGCATTCAAGGTGAAATCGTAAAACTAGTGAAAAATTGAAATATCAACACGGACTAAAATCAATAAATAATTACACTTCAGATGAAAATAGAATTTGCAGGAGGATCTCGGATAGTTTAGGAGGCCGGCATATAATATTCTATTTGAACTGATATAGTATTATATTCAGAGTTATAACAAAACAACAGAAACACTTTGTTCATAACGGTGTTTGCAGTAATTTTCACTGTTTCAGCTGTTTTCTCGAAAACTAACGGGCAGTGAAAAAAAAAAAACGACCTTTTTAAAGTACCATCCGTGTCTAGTCTCGAATCGATAAAGGGGTTATACTTGTATCAAATTATTATTGGAGCGTTTCTTCTACCTGAAAAATGTTTACTTAGGTAGTACAGTTACCAAACAAAAGTATGCTAACAAGATAGTCTTAAATTATTATCGTTCGGAAGCTATAAAACTTATAACTCAAACACAGTTATAATAAAAATTTATATTTTCAGTACTCGGATTATCTCGATCAAGAATTTTATAGTCGTGTAATTAATTCAAATGCGTTTTACGAGAGTGACAACACGGATTGATAATTATGCCAAATATCAGTAGGGCCTATACTGGATGCCTTCGGTAATACTTATTGTTTCATATTTAATTAGTGACATAATATTAAAGATTATTATCAACGGCATGACGGTGGTGACAACGTATCCATTATAATCTAATAATATCGATTAATTTTATGATAAATTACAATAAGCAATGATTAAATACATCAAATTAAAATAGTTTTTTTCGTTATTTTCACACGGTCAAGCAATCAATTATTAGCATGTTAAATTTTAAAACGACGACTATAGGGTTTTCGTGATTTTTTTTTTGCCATTTTAATTATTCGTGAATTGTTTGTTTTTTACTGATAAATTATAACGGGTTAGTACTTTTTAAGTTTTAAGCGGCGACAGCTGTGCATACATATTTATCAAGAACCATGATACATATTAATGATTAGTCTGAAATGATAAGATATTATATTTTGTTTTATTTTTTATTTTTATTGATACTATACTGATTGATGATTGGGTGCTGATTATTAAATGCATTAGTTTAGTGATCCGTATATTAATAGTAAATCAATATGCTAATTAATCATTTTAATTTTCGAAAGTTTATTTTCATTAAACACGTTTATTTTTATAAGTACTTGTATTTTGTAATTGGAATTTAAATAAACTTATTATTTGCGGTACATAGAATAAACTCAATTCGGATATAAAATTCGAACGTAGTATAGTTACCTACTTAATTTTAATTATTCATTATTATTCCTGACTAATTGACTGAGCAGATCCAATGAGCAGACTTGGTGTCGATGCCTTATTATAAACAGTTATAGTTATTTTTTTAATAGGTATTTGAAAAATACCGAAAGACACGCGGTAAATATTCAGGCACACGCTAAAAAAAATTGGTTATCTTTTGTCGTTGATTTTATCTTTGCTGGTACCTATAATTATTCTAAAAGTGAGTTACTAATTCCTCAGTATAATATTACCGCTATGGAAATAAAAAATGTTTTAGTTTTATAAATTGTGCACTAGATTAATTAAAGTAAATCAAAAACATTTATTTTTTAGGCACCGGTCCAATATGCGATCATAGCTATTGATCTACTCTGTATTTTTAATAATAAAAACTATTATAAGTTATTATAATAATACCTAATAATAATCGTATTTGTTTTGTAAAGGTATCGTCTGAGTATCGTTTTCACTCATTTTTTTTTACATTAATTTAATAGTCCATGACATTTTTCGTTATTTTGAATTTTAGTAGTACCTACAGTGATTATTATTGTTGTTCAATATTTGTAATAAATCTTGGAATTGTACGCACATTTTTCGATCATGAATAATAATTATTAGTATGTCGATTATGGTGTCCTAATGTAACATTAATCATAAAAATCACAATTTTACTATAACTCACGATAACGATGTCCCTACCTATTCATGTTTCTCACATTTTTTTAATTAAACTCACTATAAAAATGTATTTGAGTTACAAAGACAAAGGGATTGTAACTGAATGTCTTATATCAAACTCACATACAGCCAAAACACACCGCGTTTTTATCTTTACACGAAAATAAACGTTTTCCCACATTTCATGTACACAAGTATAATAAATACTTTGTAGAAGATAATGGTCGGCCAATTAACGATGTAGGTCGCACATTGGACCAGTGCCATTTCTTAAATTTATTCTATTTTTATCACATCGATTGATCATGTCATACATATAAAAATGGAAAAGGTTGAAATTGGTTAGGTACTATTCAAATATAAAATCGCGACTTATCGTAAATTCTAAAAAAAATAAATTACATGTAATATTAATTTAACGTTAGGTACCTATGTAGACACTGTTAAATACTTTTTACGGCTTCAAATGAAAAGGACTGATTTTACTAAACGAATACTTGTGTTGAATTCACAAAGCATCAATAAAGTTGTACATTTCGTTGCACAATGGTGTGTTTTCATCTTACTTCAATAGAAACAGTACTCGAAGAGTTACATCAAAACTCTAAAACCCCTCACAAAGTTGGAATTTGATTCAGACGGTACTTAGAATTGCTACTGTTAAAAAATGTCTAGATAATTATTTTTCAAATATTGTTTTCTTAGTACTGCGGCACCGAAATTGATAAGAGTTTAAAAATGAATAGTTTATTTTTAGTTTAAAAGTAAAGTTTTTAACAGAAGTGAACGGGATACAAATTACTCTGAAATGGTGAAATCGATAATGCTTATTCATGCGTTACTAAAATCAAAAACAAAAACAAATCACGAAAAACCACTTAATTGTTAGTTTAACTGTTGTTTTCTAACAAACAATTTTCTAAAAACCGAAACGATAAGTCTCCCTTAATAGCAATGAATTGTTATAATCAAGGCTAAGCAATTTAATAATATTTTTGAACTCATTTATTTGAGTATATTTTTTTCAGTTAAGTAAATAGAAATCTTTCTAGCAATAGTTAAGTAAAAAATCAAGTTCAAAAAGATATATTGCGTTAACTTTAATTAATTTCATTTTTAAATACTTAAATGAACATATTTTTTCCTATAAAATATTGATGATATAGATTAAATAGATGTTTACAGCATACTAATAACTTATTCAAAAATGTCTGTTATAATATTACAACAAATTACAAATAAATCACATACTTCGGTAGTCATGAGGATTAAGAATTAATATGATTGGACGATCGAAAAAATTACACATTATATTTAAATTAATGTGAGGATAAATGAGTCAAGTTAAAACTAATTTAATAAAAAACTCAAATTGGTGCGTTAAATTGATTAGTAAGAACCGATTTAAATTTTTAACTCAACTTTAACTACGTTTACTCCGAGTAACACGATCAGGCAAGAAAAAAAATTGTGTTCATATATTTTTATCGGTGCACCGATGCATTCCGAGGTTAATTTAAACTCAAAGTAATCTGAAAATAATCCACTTCATTATGATCCGACACTGTTAAAGTCTTGTTAAAAATACCAACCAATAACTAGAATGTTAATGAAAAATATTCGCGTTGAAAAATTATCGTTTCATTTTAACATTAATTAATTATAATCAGGAGCGTATTTAGACACCGGCCCTATAGGAATGGATTCAGAGTGCTAACATTTAAGGTCGACTAATAAACAGTGGTGAAGCATGAAAAAATAAGAGGAGTGGACAAAATTCACTTTTCCTTAGTGAAATGTATATATTATATGCCGTTTTAATTGTTGCATTTTCCGAGGAAAAAAAAACATATTTTGTTGTTCTAAGAATAATTAATTTGTAAATTGTAAAAAAAAATAATATAAAGTATAATTTAACATTAATTAACGATGGTTTTTAATTTACAGACGATAATAGAACAAATTGTATGAACATGAACTCGTGTGTATTTTACAAGTGTACTATATATATATATTTTTGATCAAAGATAGGCTGAAAAAGGCAATTGCTATTCATTAACGAACGAGAAGTGTCTATTGGCTGAAAAACCCTAAATATATCACTAATTAATTAATTGATTCGAGCTCAATAGTGTTGTGTATTCGAGATGATGTAGGTTCGAGATCAGAAAAATTGTGTGTACTGCGCAAGCATTTAATTTAACTACCTTACTTTAACTTAACTTACCTTGGCCGACGTCAGAATCTTGTAAGCCGCAAGACTTGGTCGTCGGGCGACAAATTAAAAACGATAAAATTTAAATGAACGTTAGTGTAAAATTTCTTAGCTAGACAGTAGACCATGTTCAACATTTATATACATAATTAATATAAATAGTCTAGTGATATTTTTTTTGAAAATGGGGTTGCATTCGAGTAATGAGTTTATGCGAGTGTTTTTATTATTAACATAAATATTTTGAACGAAAAAACAATTTAAATCGTAAATTTATTCGAATAAATATCAGGATCGAAATTCGCTCGATTTTTGGTCACTATTTGTTTTAAAATGAAAGTTTTGGGTTCGTTATTATTCAGTTCGTTCAATTATTTATAAAAATATGTAAACAGACGACGTAATAATAGATGGACTATCTGGTTTAATTTTTAAAACCGGCGTTATTTTTTTTTTCAGTCCCATTGGTCTGACACGTATACACAACAAATACATTTCAATTATTAAATTATTCGGTCGATTGTTTGATAAAATGTCTGGAAAGCAGAGAGCGCTCGAATCGTCAATTCATTATTGTGGAAATATGAAAATATATGAAGATTTTTAAGAGATAGACGTTTTACGAGTATACAGTAACGGTATAGACACATAACTTACCTTGATTGCATTATTAATTCTCGTGTTATGAATACACTTCAAAGCTAATTAATTATTACTACTTACCTTAAGGAGTTAGAACGCGATAGTGATGATTTTTAAATAATACTATTTTTATAAAATACATGTCGAGAAAAAAGAAAATTTATGACTAAAAGTACATTTTTAATACTCAAAAAACTTTACTATATACAGATTTAATATTAATGCCAACCGTTTTTGCCTATCGAGTAACCACAAATTGTGTTGTACAACGCGTTGACGTACTTTTAATATTATACGAGTACGTACCATAGACGCCGTCTTCATGATGTGTGCTAGGAAGCATCTACAATAAATTAACGAGAGTGAAATAACGTTATATTAGATAATTTACGTTACCACTCTTAAAACCATAGTATAAATATTATTCGACTTCGGTGTTCTTCACGCACCTAATTTAATTTTATATTTTATCATCTTGATATCTAAAGCTAATACGAGTGCATTTGTTTCTGTAGCCTCATGAGCTGTGTTAATGATTTGAGTATTCATCATTGATTAGTATTTAGATAAAATAAAGCAAGTGAAAAGAAAATTTAAGGCATTGCGTTCATTGAACACAACCGGGAATGATATGAGTTTGAAATAAAAATTGAAAATTAAGTTTACGACCTGTATCTCCATTCGATAAATCTTATATAATCCGAGCTAAAGGTTTTGAAAAAAATAAAATAAATACGAGTAAATTTATTTTCTACGAAATCGTACGTATTTTAATTAGTTTCATATCGTAAGATCGAAAATTATTACTGAAGAGTTGTATAGTTTGATATCTATTTTTCCTCAAACTACCACGCACACGTGTATGCAACTCACACGCACACACACATAATTGCATTATACGTCATGTTTTTATTTCTTTAAACCTATATATCGCCGCATTAGTGTTATAAACTAATAAAATGATGATTTATTATGTAGGCGCCTAATATAAATGTTTAAAGTGGTCCTTAGCCGTCATTTTTTTTTTGATTAGTTGGCTTTACATGCACAATTTATTGTAGTGAATTTGAGTTATGACAAGGTAAACACATACAATGAGGTATATACACTAACGAGTCGAAGTTACGAGTCTATCGAATCAATCACATAATAGGTGTATCGTTAATATTTCTGAAACGAAGTGTTGTGTCAAATTCACAAATATCATATTTATTTATAGTTATCGTGAAACCAACAACTTTACAATGTAATAATATACATTAACGCCCATTTATAAGGTTATAAATGTGTTATGAAATATGTACTAACAGTCTTTCTAAAGTGTATATTCTTGAACATTAGAATTATTGCAAATGCATAGTTGAACCAAATAATGAAACTATTATTATCTATGGTACCTATATTAACGATATTTTCATAAAAATGTCCTTTTATTACATATTATGTATTATGAGTTATGACTTATGACTTTAACGTAAAAATGTTTATCACATGAAAATTGACTTTTATTTCTAATATTTCATTAATTAGTATTTAGTATAATTTTCGAAGGTTAGATATATATTTGGATTAGTCTGGGACCTACATAATTTGTACGTAATTAATAATGTACAACAATACTTCGAAACACGATATGAAATACTGTGTCTACATACGCATTATACAATGTAAGTAATAATTAATTTAAATTACAATATTTAAATTAACCCTGAAATATATGAGTACATTTTATTATTTTTATTTTTGTAAACAATATTATGACATATTTATTCATGAACAATGTTTTTCTTTCAAATGTCGACGTTTTAATTGACATTAATTGAATGGAAATTAACGCAATACTCAATAATATGTTTGTTTTGCATGACAAACACATTTCTATTACAATAACATTTCATTAACATAAAAAACAATCAATAATTATTTTATTTTATTTTCTGTTATATGGCCATACTCACAACATTTAAATTTGAATTTTCTTTGTATAATATTATGTAAATACTAAATATATATATATATATATATATATATAATATATATATATAAATCGTTTCACTCGAGTAATCACAGACAATTTATTATAATTTCATCTCACAATTTTAAGAGACTTTTTTTATTTTCGCTACAGGTAACCTGTACCTGGCTATAGGTCATTTTCCTCTAATTTTATTTACGCGTTTTCCGTTCACACTTTTTCTGAAAAGGCTATCCTGTAAAATATCATAGCTTATTTAGAGAAAAAAAATTTAAATCGGAGAAACAATATTTTATAGAAATATATTTACCTTTAATAGTTGGATTTTGCCATTCAGAGACGATCTGGTACCGATATGTTGAAAAAGAGATGGCCTGAAAGTCACCCATATTTCATCTTTTCGTTTTCGACAATCTCTCTAAAAACGATATCATCCAGAAATATTAAAAAAAAAAATGTCCAGTGAGATACACAGGTGAGGAGGGGAGGGTCACTGACACCTAGTGATTGTTCTTCGTACCATTTATTCTAGGGCGAGTCATTAGTGATAAGCGTACGAAAAAAAAGGACATGAATCATATTCAATGTTGGTCACTGTCAGATAAAATGTATGTATTACGCACATAACACATTTCTATATTTTTGAAAATAATAACGATGAAACATAATCGCATTCGAAGTACGTTCCTGAACAGAGACCGGTTTATTATACGAATACCGATTATATAATAATATAATTAATATATGATTTTCGTTTATCAGTTTGATCACGTGATAAAATAATTTTATATATTCGTTTTAAGAAATCTAAAGGAGAAATCGAAATATTGCCTTCTTGAGTTCCTTCAGAGTTCAATTATTAATTCAATGATATTATATTTTGCATGATACGTTTGATCTACTAATAGTTTCACTACTCGATCTTCAAAACATTATTTCCCGAGTTTTCTGATTATTTTTAAAACTAAAATGAAATTTTTGTAATCGAATGGGTTTTTACGAAACATATTTCTTTAATTAAAACGTAGTATTTCGATTCAAAAGTGTATAAGATAATATCATTATTTCTATTATTTTTATTATTTTTTATATCTTTTTAGCTTTTTCTTTTTAATATTCACTCAAAAAGTGATTATTATATAAGCAAACGTTTTACAAAGACACTTTTACGTATCCAAGTCATTGGTTTTGGGAAGATGAAAAGAACCCAAGTTTGAATGTCAAACACTAACAAAATATTTATTCAGCCGTTCGAGAACTCGTTTCAATTGTCTAATACAAGTAATACCGCGATAGTACTGTAATGTGGATTTTAAATTAATATCTAATCAACTAATGCATTCGATAATAATTTAGAGCAGAGTTTAAATTTTTGTACAACATAAAGTAAAATCGAATAAATATAATGTTTAAATTTAACTACCTTTCCCTTTGATAAGATAATGTACTCACGAGATCTTTTTCAAGGTTACAAGCTTTCGTCTCCATCATTCCATCCAGTAGCCAATCGCCTGGTTTGTCGTTATAAAACATCACGATGAACTGGACTAACCATGGTAAATCTGAACATCTCATCATTTTACCTAAATTGAAACGCAAATTCTTTAATGAATATTTTATTAAAGCTATTAGATGTGTGTATATATTTTTTGTCACCAATAAATCCCAGACGACAAAAGTCCAATATAAACCACTCTTGTCCATCAGCTATCCGTTGCAAAGCTGTTTTTTTCATAATTGTGTGAAACTGGGGTTTCGCAACTACGTCGTCCTCGAGCTGGACGTAAAACGAACCTTTTGGCTGACAGTACATCATTAGAAAAACATAATCTAAATTTTGTTTGCTCCTCCAGCGGACTCGGTCTTCAGAATCGCCAAGGGTGAGGCGCAGCTTACTGAAATCTGGATAATATTCCGGGGACGGAGCAATTATATCAATGAGACCCGAGTTCACAGCGTCCGGCAATCTAAAATACAACACAGTTCAAGTGATATGATCGATATGCACATAAAATGTATACACATTTGAAGGAAATTACCGATTTTTAATTTCTTCGGTAACTTGTTGTGTATATTCTCGATCGACCTAAAGTGACATAACGAACATTACAGTTTCAGTGAAATGTCGGTGAAAATTCGTTCGATTTGACAATATTAGCAGTGCGTTTTACCTCTCCGATCATAACTACTATTAACGAATCTTTTTGTTCAGTTTGATTCATGTTGCTTACAAGATTGATCAGTGTTTGAATTAAATACGTCTGTTGTTGGCGGCGAACAGTAGGAACTCCAAATACCATGGACACTATAATGAAATATACATTAAACTTATATAATATTTCTGGGTGCTTTTCAATTGGTTATGGTCTTAAAAAAAAAAAAAAAAATAAATAACGAAATCTATATTTGACATAGGCTTTAATGTAAAGTAAAAAATAAAAAATACAAACAATATAGCACATCGAACAGATAGGTGTTTCATTTAGAGTCATTTTTAATAAGTTATTTTGATGGATATTGACATAACATTTTGACGCATAAAAAGAAAATTATAATTCGAAAATAAACGTATTCATGTATGAAAATTACGTAAGGAGATCAGTTTAAATTGCTTTTGTAAAATTTATAAAATGACTTATATAATAATCAATAATTATATTTTACAGTATTTATTAGATTCACGTTATATAATAATATTATAAACGACTGTAATATAAATTTTATAATAAGTACCGTCTTATATAAGAAACATTCGTAACATTTTTAATTGTGAGCAACACCTTTTAATGCTTCATTAGTAGAGACGTTTTATAAATTACAAAATATTTGTAATATTCTGCCTGACGAATTATTTTACTATATTTTACTTTTTTTTTTATTATATACTCGGCAAGTATTGATTTTTATCATTTTAGTTAAACTCGAATCTATTTTCAATGCATCTATAAACTTTAAACTTTGATTTCGTACAATTTATCCAATGTTGAACATTAATTATGCTATATCTGTGCATTATTATTCCACCTTAATGGATAATTTTGAAGACATCAGAAATAACTCTATACTTCAAATAAGATAAAATCGGAAAATATATTTTTCAAATTACACTTTTCTACAGCTATTCCGAAAGAACATAAAAAAAAAAAAAAAAAACAGTCGGAATGTCGTATATTCATTACATTTTGTAATTTAAAACAAGGTCTCGTCCTGTAGTCTGGCATAATAGAAGACACCTATAGTCACTGGAGTCCTATAGTTGAAAATAATAAAAATAACAATAAAACCCGGTATTTATAAAATTCCGAATACAGAACCACGAGCTACAAATAAGTGTGAAAAATATTAAAATATTTATTACACTTTGATATTTATGAAATTCCGAATTTAAATCCACGAGCTAAAAGCAGTGTGAAAAAAATTACAATATTTATTAAACTTTGGTTTCCATAACTTTTGTAATCAGTGATATTTTTTGCATTTTAATTAACCACATAAATTGAACGTGTTGGTAACATTGAATATATTTCTTTGAAAGTTAAAAGTATAAACTTCAAAGTACTTGTGGGCAAAAAAAAAAATAATAGGTACTTACGGTTCTTATTAATTATTCTGTGCTATGAAATAGTTGTTTATAAGTTTATAACGTGGTATAAAATTACATTTGATAAACATATAACTTGCAAACGTTTGCTGAGTAAGTATTTATAAAGATTACGATTTGTTATTTATAACTGTTTTGTTTTTCCGATCGTTTTAATTTCGTGGAAATATAAATAAAAAAAAAACAAATATAATTTTTACGAGATTTCGTGATATTCAACTTAAATCGATATGTATTACTGAGATACGTTTTGAATTCGGTATTCAGTACCGGAAATAATGTAAATATGTCAATATATCGGCCACGAATATCCGAATCAAATGAATAAACCAAAACTGAATACCCAGGTTTAATAGAGTCAAATCCGAGCTCTGGTTTAAATTCAATTTGTTGTATTTCCCAGAACGGATATTAAGATAGTTGATTCAGTTCCGTAGTCAGATGAGCATAAGATACGTATTCTTCCTGAAATCCTCGGTTTTGGTATCGAATTTAAGATTAACAAATCTATATTAGACGGTGTTTAAATATGTGCAAAACACAAACACGTATTACTTTTAGAACATTTACTCATGAACATTATGATATTTATGGTATATTTTGTCTTACGGACCTGTTTAAACCAAAAACCAATTTATTTATTTAAATAATATTTGATTATCAATGGACAGTTTAAAGTATATTTGGCCTGGAAGTCTGAAACTATCCAATCATTCCAACGATTGAGTTATGGTAATTCAAAAATATCGTACTTTAAAGTATTGCAAAAGAAAATTAAACCATAGATCACGTCGAATTCGCGTAAACAATATTAAGAGATCGTAAGAACATGTCGTGTTTTTTATGGTATATACCTATGTGATCTGCAACCGTTTAATGTCGTGTTAGAAATATTATGTATTATTAAAATGTTAATGAAATTCATCGTGTTTAGTTAAGTAAAATGTTTTCATAATAATAATAATACTATTGATCTCATCATCATGCATCATTGCTCAATTAAATTGTAATACTAATATCACTAATATGGTAATACTATTGCTTGAAATTAATATTGTTTATCTCTAAACTACATACACACATACATACGTACATATACTCGTATATACGAATATATATATTTCCTCCCGGGTATAATGAAATAAGTAAATAACCTGCATTTCTGCCTCCGGAATGTAATATCAACGGCCTCAAATAATCCTTGTGGGAACGCAGATGGGGCAAGAATGTGTACACGTCGAAATGTGCCATTGGTGACCTAACCATTTCGATGGACTTGTTGTAAGCGACCATTAAGGATTCAATGTCTTCCGAAACTGAAACGTTTAATGATCTCACGATTGTTTTCAGCACCGAGCTGAAATGCTTAATCAGTTGCTGGACGTCCTTGTCTTTCAGTTCGTACAGTCTAGTTAGGTGATCCACGCGCATTTCCATTTCCGCCATTTTATATGTCACTGAATTATGGTCGTATAAATCTCTGGTATCTGTAACATTCGATAGAATATGACGTCAATGATCCGGACAATCGAATCGCATGTAATTCCTGATAATATCTATTTTTCTATGATCAATATCGTTAAATCTCGTTTCTTGTACTAAAATAATATAGGATTAAATTGAGTAAACTTTTTATTTATTTTTTTTATTTAAAATGTTTGTTTTAAACATATCAAGCCTGTCCGTGGCACGTTTGGTTTGTTTTTCATGTTGTAAACGTTTTGCAAAGAGTAATCCTGGAAAATCCCGTTTTGTTTTTTTATGTTTTATTTTATTGTTATTGTATATCTAGTTGTTTTAAAAAATACAATCTTAAAAATAAATTATTTTACTATCATGTTCCGAGTTCAAATATTTAATGAAAATATATGAATAAAAAATTAATTTAGGAAAGAAAAAATTAAAAAAAAAAAATGGTTTTGACGAAATTGTTATTTTAAATTTAAGTTCCTAGCATAAAGGATCGATGCAAAAATTTTACATAAGAAATTTTAATTTGGTTTAAAAAGACATTATAAAAATGATCACAAAGTTGAGATTTTTTTCTTAGGTAAATCAATTTTGATTATTTTGTATAAATATTTAGAAAACTCAAAAAACTTGAAATTTACATTGATCACTTTTGATTTACATTTTTAAATTAAAAGACCTACAGACGAAAAATATTTTATTTAATTTAACATAATTGTAATAAAGATGTAATTGACTAAACTTATTTATTCAATTTTTATTATAAACATTCATAAGAGTTTCAAAAGTCGTTGAATGTATAAATTATGTAGAAAAAAAAAAACTATTAATTATGTAAGAATTTTTACTTATAAGAAGTTTGATTTTAAGATTTTAAATTTTAATGCAAAGTTTTTTATTTATATTATTATCAACTTTAATATTATATACACTTAAAGAAAAAAAATAATAATTTGTAGATTGCGTGTTTTATGGTTAAATAAAAATACTAGTATTTATATTAAAGTAAAATATTTCCATACATTTTCAAACTTAAAGTATTGAAATTTAAATTTTTATGAGTTTTCAACCACAAAAAGACTTGGCGATTTCATGATTTTCTCGTGTTTTGTTAAAAATATTAAACTTTTAACACTTATAACAATTTCTTATGAAATTACACTCAAAATTTTATATTTTAAAGTAGAGTATTGTATGAGGAGCTTTGAATTACATTTTCGAGCTATTTGGAAATAGTTTTTTTTCAAAGACATTTCACAAAGAAAAAAAATCTAAGAAACCACAAAAATTTCAAATGTCTATAAACAACACAAAAAAGTCAAAATCTTTTTAAAGTTAATTAAAAATAATAGTTTTTCATAATTTCTAAGAAAACTACAAGGAAACAAAAATAATAAAAAAATGACATCTCAAATGCATTTTATAAGACAACTTTTGCTACCAACAACTTCTCCTAAAGTCGACGATTGGACCACGGCTTCATGTCGAAATTATCTCCATAGACAGAAAAAAAACCATATTAAAACCAATAGCTCACTCGTTTCACTCAGAATCTAAAATATTATTAACCATAACTACGTATAGAGTGTTATGAATAAGTTAGGCGTGACTATCAATATCTTAACGAGCTCTCAAATTCAATGATTTATCATTGCTTTTAAAGTGTACTTTGCTACACAAATAATGTGATATAAACAGTCGAGCCCGGTGGTATCCACCGGTTTTTGTTTAAAAGAGTTTTAGTTCAATGAAATATTATAATACGGTTATATATAATATTGTTATATTTTTTATGGTGATAAATTATATTACAACGTATACTGAATAATAAATAATCATTAAATACGTTTGATCAATATTAGTTGTTTCGCGTAATTCTTATATATTGAATTTCATATTATAATACCAATTTTTATAAATTATTATTAAGTGCGTTTTTTTTCCCTTAAATCACAAATATGTTAATGAATTCATACTCCCACTGTTTCGTTGAATATTAGTCAAAAATTTTCTTTTGGAGAAAGATTCGAATCCACTACAAAAAATAATTAAACGGGACATTTTTTTTAATAATCTTACATTTAAAACTGCGAGTTCTAAACTCCAACTATATATATTACTATCGGTTTTTTTTTCAACGACACCGTTGCTTTGGTGACGTTTTATTGGTCTCTAAACAGTTAACTTTTCGTTCTCTGAAAACTTAATGTGTTCTTTGTTACGAATTAAACCATTAAACGTATAAAAAGCTAAATGAGCCAGTACTGTAATTGAATACTGTAGGATTTGAAGATGCCACTGATTTGCGTAGCTAAAACTATAATCTGACATGTTATTGTTTGAATTAAATGACCTGAGATTTTTATGTTACTGCCGAATTCGCAAACAATGATAGCGAGTCTATCTCATAAAAAGCGATTCTTAGAGGAGACATTTTTATTATGTTTGCTTTGTAAGAATAAGCTGTAATTTATCAAATCAAATAATGTTTCACGTACTTTTTTTTTATAGATATAAAAATATTTGTTTTTGGCCATTTTACTTTACGATTTTAGCTTAAGAAACGTATTTTCTCGTGTTTAACTATATAAACCAAAAAAAAAAAACTGATTTATTACTTCAAAAAGTATTTCGATTTTTGGTATTAGATTAATTATCAAATAATAAATATGTTTGATGCCCCCGATGATACCAAAACGAAAAATGGATCAGATTTAATTTATGTAATTTATATTATATTATATATTATAGTTCATATATTATGTACATTATATATACATATATATCCTTTATATATATAAAGAACTTTTTTATGTTCTCGTTTTGTGACGACGCTATTAAACATTTTTCCAATTACTTTTCACAGAGTTGTTCCAAATACCTTCCCGAGTGTCCCCACGTCGCAAAATTTTCAAAATTTTGCTTTTAAAAGGTTGAAATCGGTAAAAGTAATATTATACAAAAATGTATCCCTACTTACCAGGTATTCTCATCACGGTGTGAACGGCTAGACCAATTTAACTAATTATTTTTTTTGTTGTGTTTGTTATTGTCAGGAGAAGGATCTTACAGAAAAAAAATTAAGAAAATTAACCCTAAGGGGGTTAAAGGGGTAAAAATGGAAAAAATCCGGAGCCACTGGAGCTTTGTGGTATTAAATTTGGTCAATAGTTTCGTTTTATATAGCAAAGGCCCCTTAGGAAAGAATTTTCTAAAATTCAACCCCTAGGGGGGTTAGAGGGGTAAAATGTGTTAAAAATGGAAAACGTAATTGCTCGATAGGATTTTTTTGAAACTTAAGCATACATAGTAATGAAAAATCTATTAACTTATTTTTCAAAATTCAACCTCTAAGGGGGTTAAAGGGGTTGAAAATGAAGAACGTTATTTCTCTCTCATACCAGGAAAAACTTTTCGGGCTAGATTTTGAGATGCAACGATCAGCGAGTGCGTGGTAATTTGCATTTTATGTAAATAGATTATTATGTCATCAAAAAACCCGACGATCTTTACCAAAAGCTATTGATTTTGCA
The DNA here is from genome assembly GCA_948098885.1 of Drepanosiphum platanoidis. Taxonomy (NCBI): domain Eukaryota; kingdom Metazoa; phylum Arthropoda; class Insecta; order Hemiptera; family Aphididae; genus Drepanosiphum; species Drepanosiphum platanoidis. Next base: position 10,784,936 of record OX402528.1, read on the forward strand.
ATATCATATTGTTACATAACTTTTACCGCAATCGCGTGCGTGCGATGAACAATAGAACGAATACAATAGAACTTTCTTCATTGGACGGTCGAATACGATCGCAGACAAATCTATTGTCATTGGTCGATGAGCTCGACCGATTGGCCGTGACTCATAAAATTAAAGAGAAAACCCGACGATGTTTACCAAAAGGCATGGATTTCGCAACGTCATATATTATTACATAACTTTTACCGAAATTGCGTGCGTGCGCGCTCCATTCCTCTTTCAATCATAGACGAGACGCCGCCGTCCCCACATACTTACAATAAGTCAGTAATTTTTTTAAACTATACAAAATTCACTAGAAATATAATGGCGAACAACGTTTGCCGGGTCAGCTAGTAATATATATAATATAATATTTTATAATAATAAATAGTCTTTATACTTAATAATTAATTTAATGTACTATAAATTATCAGTTTTACCTAATTCTCAATCAATTATGTTCATTCGAAAATAATACTCACCTTAAATCCTTTTTCTACTTGTATTTTATTAATTTGTAATGCAATTTTTTAAAATCAAGCATGGAAGCTATTTGTTTGAAAAAATGAAATTTTTTTTCTGCTCCACGTCCGTCGAATAGTAATATACAATACGAGTATGTATAGGTAGATTAAATACTATTGGCCATTTACCATTGTGCCCTTTGAAATTTTTGTGCATAATTCTAATATCTTCAAAAAGAAATGACTGATGAGTGTATTGTAAAAATACGAAAAAGCCAAACGAATATTTAATATATTTTGTTTAGTTAACTAAAATGTATTACTGTTGATAATATTATGAAATGGTATTTTTTGCTTGTGTTAAGCATAAAGATTTTTGTTTTTCTTATAATATAAATTTGAAGTACCAATTTAACTATTGAAGGGAGATCCCAAAGGGTTTGGATGTAAATTAATTAAGTTATGTTTTAATTGTTTCAAAAAGTAGAAAAACAACGTTGGACATATTATGTTTTTATGAGCTCATTTTATATTTCCAAGATATAATTTTTTTATTAGTTATAATAATAGGGCAATAACTTCAAATTAGAAATTATTTTAAAATGAAATCATACATAGCTTTTGAATTAAAAAATGCTATCATTATTATATACGTATACGATTCTTTTAACTTATTAAGTTTTGAAATTAATGGATGTTTTAAAATTAACAGAACGTTTTTAAGATAAAATAGAACGTTTGTTTATCAGATTTAACATTTTACTTTACAGTAATTATTTTAAAGTATTTATGAGATTATTATGGAATTTATCAGTATTAAGTAAATTATTATTATATATATATTTTAAAAATTAAATTTTTTTATTAGGGTTAACGTTATTCAATTATAAGTTTTTACCTTTTTCCTTTTCTATAACACGTTTTTTTAAAGGGAGAAATTGATTATAACTGAACCATTATCATTTCCGTAAAGGCGACTTGAAACTAAACAACAACCTTACGATTTAATTTAAAAAAAATAAATTTATATACATCTATTAAACAAGATATAATAAAAGTATGTCTACCAGAATACAAAAATTACACAGCTTACATCATTATAATATACCACAACCGAACAGAATAAAAATATATCAAGTAAAATGTTCAATGTAATTTATGAATTCAACTCAATCAACGCATTTAGAAGAGCCACTCGAGTTAAATAACATCATATTTTCTTTTTATAAATCAGTTATATAAAGAATCGAAATATATAATTATCTCTTCTTTTAATCAGATTATTTAGAAAGCTCGAAACAAACTTTGAAGTGGGAGTTACTTCATCCATACGCTTTTTATATAACAAATTTAAATAACCTGAACATTTATTTATATGAAAAATATTAATTGCCGTCAGTGTACGTAAAACTTGTATAATAACACAGTAAACATAAAAAATTGTATTTGAATACGAATTTAATTTTTTTTGAAAGTTTAATTTATTCTGAAATAATTTATTTTAATTGATATTTTTCGGTACAATAAAAACGCGTTTTCGTATTTCTATACATTTTATCACGAGTATTTTTATTTTGCATTGTCTAGGTTTTTATGAAACGTCTGTTATTTTAATCAAAACAATTAGAGTTTTTTTAACCAACTATTATGGAGCTTTCAAAAATGTACATACCAACTATTTTTGTATAAAGTGTGATTGGGAAAACAAAAATTCGCGAAGATTGAATTTTGGGATTGAAATTTGAATGTAAAATAAATCGTTTTCAACAACACGCGCGATTATTGGGACATACAATTAATATAAAACTACGAATAATTAGACGTCAAATAATTTTTTTTCATTCTGCATTGTCTGAATGTTATATTCAAATCTAATGCGGAAAAAGTGTCACCTACACATGACAAAACGTTGTCATTGTCAATAGAAAAATAACTATACTCGTAATTATTAGTTGGTAATATTACAAAAATAAACTCGTTATTATTTGAAAAAAATTCTGTATTTCGTTATTTCTAACGTTTCAAATAAATTTCAAACACTTCGGATAAATAATTTTCTTTCTTTAACGAGCTCTCAACATTTGTGCGTTCATATTGTACTAAAATGTTATATTAGGAACGCAGTGAAATTTTTAAGTGCAATAAGATACGTATATAATCAGTGTCGTATTCTGTGATCTTGGGATCGAAAACATAATTTCAGAGCTCCTAAAAAGAAATTCTATTTTCGTTTAAATCAACTTCCTAAAGTTATAACTTGTGTTTAACAAAACAGTTAAGTATACAAAAAAATTGACTACATGTATGTTTCATGTTCATGATTTTGAAATGAAAAAAAAAAATTATGGAACTCACATTTACAACAAAATATTTTGGATGACGTTTCGAACAAGAATGAAACGACAGAGGTTAAAAAGAGAAAGTTAAAGTTTCAAGTCCGAATCGATTTCATCTCACCTTTAGGCTTTAGGTAACATTGTTTCACTAGATAGTAAACGGTGTTACAATAAAAATTGGATTCGTTTTGTTTATTTGAATTTCGAGCACAACCGTACTCAGGATTGCATTAATTTCATACTATTAGATGACAAACTACGTATGTATTTACGATTATTTCCTGAATTTTATACCGTTTTATCCAGTGATTTACTGATAATATAATCGAATTAAAAGCATTTTTATCATTTTGCTATATTACAAGACTTATTTTACTTTTATTATGAATATACTCGTATATGTATATTATTGTTTCAATAATTACTAACAAATATTTATTAATTCGGTTTGGTTTTATCTTTTGTATTTTTACTGTGCTACATTGCAATTATCAAAACAAATATAATCAATATCACTCTGTTTAATCGTTTATGTTTTTATAGAGCATTGTAATTTGTAAATGTTCCTAGTGAATACACTAATGTCACACTTTACACTTCAGCCTCGGTTGTGAGTTATTTACAGCGCACTTATACGTTAATTGTTATTTAGTTTTTTTTTGTGTATTAATTTTCATCAATTATTAATAACCAGAAAAAAAAAAAGATGACAACACCGCATATATCAATTTGATAGAGTACTAGTAATAATAATAAGTTGTTATTGTAAAATTAATTAAATTATTGAAGAACCAGTGGTTCTTGTAATTAAAAAAAATAAAGAATACGTATAATATAATTATTAATGTCCCGACTTTATCAATTAATTGTGATGATAAATAATTTAAATGTATATATATATTATATAATATACGTATATACGTATATATTAGATAGTGTCTTTTATAGTTTATAAACATTAAGATACACGAGTTAAAATTATCGACATTGGTTTTTTCGTCGTAGATTTTGACTTCATTACCTGATCAGAGATGCAAATTAATTGATAACTAATAGAAATTTTACAACATCGATTATTATTGCCCCGGATTCGATGACATTGTTTATTAATGTTTGGAATTAACGTTATTAGCCAGGCATTTACGTTATTGCCAAATTACATCAGTAACGTATATTATATTATATTATATGTGTGTGTATTGTTAAATTCCTTTCAGCAAACGTTTACCGGGTCTTTTGAAAGAATAAAGTAAATTCATGTTCTATCCCTTGGAAACGTTTCACATGGCTAATTTTTAGTTATTTTTCTTTGAGTATTATGTATACAGAAAATTTGATCTTGGACGGTACATTTTTAAATTTATTAATTTTCAGGAAGTAGGGAAGTATTTTTATTGAAGTATGACGTAAATGATTATTTTGCAAATGTGGGTTTTTTTTTTTATCGTCATAAGTATGGCTATCAAACTAATCAGACGATACTGCTGGAAGCCTTCTTATTAATATTAACCAAGATGTCATTGTAATCATATCAGGCCACCAGACTAACTTATTAAGGATTTTTTTACTTATTTTTAACTGAAGAAACTTCGTCTCGATATGTCCACTAACGTAACAACACTGCGAACGATGACGTAAAATACCATATGTAAAGTAGTAGGTGTAAAATATTGAAACCTCCTAAATGTGAAGGATTAAGTATGCGCCCGGCATTGCTGTTGTACGTAATAATAAGTTGACTGCAAAAGACAACCATATTACACGTCGATTATGAGTTCTGTATAATTATAGTTGTATACCGATTTCAAATGTCTACTATTTGATTCGGATGTTTGACAAATGAATAATATTTTTTGGATACACAAATGGTGTTATCCTTGGTTTTTGTTTATCCAATTTTAAGTATGCCGAACACGTTTATTTATCTTTACAATGTATTGCAAAAAAAAAAAAAAAAAATCAAAAAAATATCGGCTATAATTAAAATCATCTTGTTTATTTTATCTTAAGTGTAGGCATAGAAGTTTAACTCGAGAGCCATAAAATATTAGTTGCGAGAAAACTCTCTTTTAACGAAAAATACGGGTTTAAGTTTTAATTAAACCTGTTACGTCTACATGGTTTATATAGATAACTAAAAACACTTTGATTTTTTAATTAAAATATATATGAAAGTTTAAATGAAAATAAAAGTGATTTAAGTAAATTTTTCAGCGAAAATATACATCTGATTTTCAAAATGCATTAAAATTAAAAGTGTTTCTAATAATTATTACTAATACCAATAATAGTAGGCTGTTCTGTAATTTTAAGATTAAATGAATTTTTCGCGAAGTCCGCTATTTTTAATTAAATGTAACTGTAATGATGATTTGTTTGATTAATTATCATACTTAAATTCCTGAAATATTTTACATCGAACTAAGTCTAACGATCAATATAAGTAGCGAACAACACAAGTATTAAGGAATGAAAAGTATTTTAAAAAAAAATCGAAATGCTTCAAAAACTGAAAAGTGAAACATAAATGTGTTCATAATTCAATATTAATGATCAAATATTATTACATATTTTATTTGAGAAAAATTTAATTATTATTTAGATTTTTTGAACTTTACTTAAATGATTATACTTTAAGTTTATGTAATAAAAACAGAATATTTTACATTTAACTATAAGATTGGATACATCGATTCCACTTCATGTGGATTACAAGAATGGATATTTTAAAGTTGTTAGGGATTTAAATTTGAAAGAAATAATGAGTTCATTATATTTGGAAAATAATTTTAAGGTTGGAGGTAAAAAAAGTAGTACACAATTTATTTTGAAATAATTAATTTTATTTATATTTCAAAGTTTAAAACTTTAAATTGGTGTTAACTATACACAGTCTCTTAAATAATATAAATTGATATTTTTAAAAATCTATAGTAAAATGTTAAAATTATTTATTTTTTATGATTTTACAAATATGTATCAATAAGTATTGTTACTTAAAATGTCTCCTACTTTACATTTTATATAATTGATAAAATACAAGACTGAGATGAAAAACAGGTGACGGGTGATTGATATTGGTTTTAATTTTGATATTAAAATTCGAAACCAATGTACCGTAAAAATAATTCCGAATGATTGCGGGTGGATTTCATTAAAATCTCCGAAATAATCGATTACACCAAAATTTCATTTTCTAACGCTTATGCAATTTATTTGCGACTTTTCCGTAAACTATAATATTGAATAAAGAATAATACATTTTGAAGAATTAATTATTTGAAGCTTTAATCGAATGCTTTATGAATTATTAGTTACTATAGATTTTTTTAATTTTGTCGATTTTTATCAAAGTTTAAAATTCAAACGCTCATAAAAAAGTTGCGTGAATGAATTTTCGATATTTTTACACATAAGTGATTAATAAGAACAATGTACAAGAAACTATGCATACAGTTTCAAGTTTTTATCAAACTAAAAATGGTTTATTGATATTTCGAGAGAACAAAAAAAAAATTCGAAAATTCGAAATATTCATAAATAGTAAAAAAAAAAAAAAGTCAAAATGTTTTTAAAATAAAATCATCTCTTAAGATTGGTAACATCAGTATTTGGTGAAACACAAGTCTTACGGTTAAGTTTTTTTGTTGATTTAAAAATCGTTAGTTTCGAAAATCGGTATTTCGCAATTTTTTTCGGATTTTCGTAACTTTTCGTCGATTTTTCTCAATTGTTAGAAAAGCCATCGAAGGAATTGAAAAATAATATCCCCAAATTACCAAGCAGCCAATATTTGCTACCAGAAACCTGAAGTTGAAAATCGAACCAATTGTTCTAGTAAAAACCGCGATGACAGATAGACACAAAAAGATAATTAAATAACAAATAAATAAAAAATACACATCATAATAAATCAATACATTCTTCGCTTCGATCAGAATCAGAAATAAAAATTATTTTATAAATAATGTTCACAATCGTCGTAAAATACTTGGACAAGGACATTTGTCCTGATAATAATATATGACGACACATAATTGTTAAATATTGACTAAGTTAGAACCCGATAGAAATAGTCACGTGTTTAAATTTCAAACTAGTTGAAAAATACAAATCAAAAGAATATTATCGAAATCGATATGAATAAAAACCTCACTAAACAGTAAAATTTAAATATCAACAGGGATATATTTTTTTTGGGTTACCACCGAATATATATCTAAAAAAAATACTCTTAATAATCTCGTGATCAATTTTCAATCTTAAAATATACGGCTCCAAATATTTGGTGGATGTTTTCTATGTAACATTATTGTAAAACCTTTTAAACCCTTGACTTTGATCCGAGTTCATTCTGAAACGTTAATGCTCGAGTATTTTCGATTTATACGAAAAATTGGATTTTTCGTTTCGGTTATTGAAAAATAATTTTTACAACGGTATAATTATTAAAATAAAAAACGTTTTCGGAAAGGTGCGGTAATTTTTTTTTTCGCCTGTGCATAATATTATGTGTTTGTCTAATTTCCATTGGTTTGGCGTAAAGAAAAGAGAAACACAACAGTATCGTGACTAAGTCAATTAAAAATATTTCAACTTCTTACACTCAATAGTTCAAAGTTTCCGGAGACAATAGAAACTGTATAGCATTGTAAATAATAGCCCGAAATATCATTAATTTAGGTATTGCATAACGAAAACGTACCGTTGCAGTATGGTTGTGTGGGTACTGGGTATAGTTATAGCGCGTTAAGTTTTCAAAACAAAAACATTTTTAATGAACTTTTCTTCTTCTTTTTTTTCGTACGACTCAAAGCACCATGGTTATTTATTTCTCTTAAATAAATCTTTTAGATGTTTCGTTTTTATAAAACACTTATAAATTCACTTACGACTTGTACGAGCACTACGAGCAAGTACATTTTCAGTATAATAAATGCGATCCGGTTAAATAAATATGATATCTTAAGTATACATTTTGAGAGTTATATAAACAAATCAGTAAAATAAAACATGTAGGATATTAAAAGTAATGGTTTAAAAAAAAAAAAAGTTACATTTTTAAGTACCACAATTATTTCAGTGATTATTCAAAATGTAAGCGCCACTTTTTGGTCGTGTTAAAATTCAAACAAAAATATTTCGATACTTAAATAAATCTAAAATTGCTAATGACGTATGAAACTTTCTGAAACACCTTTTTGTAAAGTTTCTGCTTTCGTGTTTCTGTTTGGTATACATTTTATTTAACGTATTCTGCATATTAAATATTCTATACAAATGGTGGTGTACACTGTACAGAACCATAATATTTCACAATAACTTTCCATTTTTTTATAAACTCAATTCTTCACACTCCTTACGATAATAATTTTACTGTAACACAAGAGTCAAATAAAGGTACCCACGTTCGTAAAAAAAAAAAAAACTGTCAATCAAAATATTTATGAAATATAAGAAGTCTATGAAGTCATATTTATTTAGAAAATTGCATGCAATTTACGTTAGTAGGTATATACTATATACCTATACTATATTATAACCTATATCAATATTTTTATTGTTAAAAAAGTTATAGGTCAATGAGTTCGAGTGTACATCTTTGTTCGTTGTATGTTTTTCAAATAAGATGCTGATGATGAATAAGCGTCAGACTTGTATTGATGTGTAAATCTATAAATTAAACTTTGCACCGGTTACAAAGAGACGAATGTTTTTTTTATTTAAGATAAAAACGTTATGTATTAAAATTACAGCCTCAAAAGCACGAAATTACGTACCTATTCATTTTGTAGAAAAACTTCACTCGACTAGAAAATATGTTAACTGAAAGCGTTCAAATTATTATTTAGTCATGATTGAGCTTATAAAACATTTTCTCTTATTTTTCTTCTATAAAAAATGTAAACCGTGATTTCTTAAAATGTTCACTTGAAACGAATGGTAAATGCATGTTTTAATTGAAATTTTAAACGTTAGCAAAGAAAAAACTTTTACATTTCTGGTACGTAAAACGTATTTCATCGATTTTTGTCATTAAAAAATTGTGACGTTCTTTGTTTTTATACCAATTATATCATACTCGTATATATGGAATGTGAAATTCTTTATGACTTTTACATCAGTAAAATAAAAAAGCTAACGACCATAGGAGTGGATATAATGCTATAATCTGATCAGTAATTATCGAAAAAACTTACACAGTTATATTTTCACCTCGGCCCAATAGAATATTACATTATTATTAGTAGTGCACCATAATTCATAAAATACTTTACCGTACGAATAAACTATTCTCATATTATGCTATTTGACATATTTTTTTTTTTTTTTTATTGAATAATAATAAAAATCTACAATCAGGATACATATGATAGAAAATTATTTCAAATATTAAAAAATTCAACAGTTTATAATATTAGACCTTTAAGCTTATACTCTGTTATTTTCTGAATTAAAATGAAGCGGATAATTAAATCGAATTCGTTTTTAACAACGGATTTTCTATTTCATTCTATATGTATTCTTTGAAATTCGTCAGAAACGTGTTAAGGAATTGAAAACAAAAAAACATTTGGAATATTGTTTTATTCTATGCTAGAATTACACAAGTGATGAATAATAAAGAATAAAACAAAAATAAAACGCACATTGTGGTAAAATAGAAATGTGTATACAAACTACAGCGGCTCTCATCGAGCTATTTCAATGGAAATATTCCGTAGGTATTGATTTTTTAAAATTTTTGTGCACTCTTATATTTATTGTAAGGGATCACTTTAAACGCTTCTAGTCAAATTTATATTCTACCCCTTAACTGACTTGAAAAATAACTTTCGATTTTTTCATTTTTATGACATTGCCAAAACAATAGCCATCGTTGAAATTTTTGGAAATTTCAAAGCATCACAATATTGAATATCGAATAAATGGATTCGGATTCACAGTTAATTTAAATTTATAGGAGAGGAAAAACGTATCCGGTAGTAATATTGGCCGTCGTAATATATTTATTCAGTTTGTAAACTACTAAGTTAAAAAAAAAAAAAAATGTTATGTGAAACTTTAGTTGTTAATGTAATAAAAAAATAAAATAAAAATAAAATCGTATAAAAAGAAGTGTCATAAACTATTTTAATAGTTGAGAATATTCAAACTTATAGGTTTATAATTTCATATATTATTTAATATTTATTTTGCACTTGTTACACTTACATACGATATAGATATCATACACATTTACATTACATTTAAATTATTATCGCTACGTTTTGTGAATCAAAAAGTAAACATTTTCACATTCAATTTTCAAATATCACTTTCAATAGAAAATAAAATATTCAAATATATATATATATATACAATATGTATATATAGAATCTATAAATAAAGTAACTATATGAATAAATTAATATTATCACATATATACTTCATTTATACAATATATTATTCTGTTGTATGGAAGATTAGTATCAAATCGATACGAACAATAAATTTTGCTAACGTATTATTAGAAAATAATTATGTGAATCTAAGATTAACGACGATAAAAAACTCAATACAAATTAGGAACATTACTTCAGACAGTGATAAATTGATTACATTACAGGTACGTAACGCTAACATGTTATAATAATTACATACGAGTATATTAAGAATGCATACAAAATAAATTATGTAAACATGTAGTGGTGCTTGATTCCTCGTCAATGTCCGAAATAACCATTGTAAAATATGTTATTTATAAATGTATGATGCATTAGCATTCGGACGATTGTTATTATTTTTTCAACGAGATAATAATGTTCTGCGTTTTTTTTCTTCGTTTAGTTGAAATATCTTATGATACGATAGCCTTTTATCGATTTGTCAAATTATAGGATACAACACTACGTCATAGAAAAAAATGTCCTTGTAAAATTATACATTCCTTGCTTATCTCAGAATCTGAAACGAAAAAAAAAAAGATCGTCATTTAAAAATGCAGTAAAAACTGTCAAAGACCGAATCGCTTGGGACCGACGAAATATTCTGTTTCAGACGAGTTTCCGGTTTATCCAGCACACATGTCAAACCCACGATATTATTCGAGACGGAACCAAATGAAGTTTCCACGCAAGACGAGTTTTCGTATTTGTAGACAAATATTACAGTATACTTTTTATTTTGATTCAATACGAACAAAAACCGTAAATAAATTACTGAAATAAGTTCACTTAAAGTTAAAACAATGTAATTTTCCTTTATTGTTTAACAGAAAAAGAAATTTAGTAAAAATGTTATTACTATCGCATGATGGTTTACGCTAATTATTTAATATTTTGATTAAATAATA